>JAWZYV010016235.1:0-600000 GCA_038373885.1 Cheiracanthium punctorium
CACAGAGATAATATTTGAATGTGATTAATCGTTGAAACTCTCTTGATCAACTGTATCAAGTGCAATGCATCTTGAATTAGAAATTTTTTCTTCATTGTTTCAAGAAACTCAAACTTCTGCATGCTGATAAATGATGCTTTCTTTGGGAAAAGTTAGGAATTTAATAGACCAAAAAAATGAGAGGGATTCTGGATAACTGGTTTTCCGATTAGGGGTTCCATTCTCTGCACTACATTACTTCTGCAAAGATCATATATAAAAAAATACTTGTATATACTTGCACATTTGAGAATTGAGAATATTTTCTTATTCATTTGGTTGTAATATTTATGAATTTTCGTTTTACAAAACTAATAACTTTAGGAAAGACTTCAGTTTTTATGTAAATATTGAATTTAACAATTTAAGTCAGGGGCGTAGCCTAGGGGGGGGGTCATAACCCCCCAGTCCATGAGGAATTTTTTGCCATATAAAATGTATATTCTTCACTCCCATATCACATGCATGTATGAGAGTTGCAGTAGTTGTACCCCCCCCCCCCAAAATGAAAAATTTCTGACTATGCCCCCTGATTTAAGTGGAAACAAATTTAATGCCAACTACCTTGTTAAAAGTAGAAAATTAAATTGGTTATTTGTTTTAATTACAAATCCCAAGTGCGATCGGCATTATTTCTATGTTACAAGTGTTGAGTTGCATTAGAAGTTTAGTAATGGTTATAAGCTGTTTCGCAAAAGTTATGTCACGAATATTTACAAAACGGTCAGTATCTCCGAAGAAACGGGCAGCATTTTTTGTTATCGAAACATATTGTTGCAGAATACTCTGCTATTCCTGGGTTTGTATCTAAAGTTCAGTTGGCGTAGAAAGTTCTAGAAGACCCTAGTTGCAATAACTGCTCATTTTCTACATGGGTGCTCATCCATTCATCGAATTAAGACATCGGCAAGGGCACTTTTGATTTTCTGCAATAGATTAATTTTTATTCATGCATAGAGGTGATCTAGATGAGCAATTTTTCCGATGGGAAACCGACAAACAAATTTTTACCCAAAACTGCAGCTCTATAGCCCCCTGTATCCTCTGATCCGGGCAAAATAAGCCATAAGAATTACAAAATTATGTAAAAGCGATCTTGATAAAATGTTCATGAGCTTTTATAAATCCAAAAAAGATTTTTTTTATCTGGCTTATGTCAGCTTCACATGCATGACTGCTTGGTTTCATCTCGCTGTTTACGTCACTGGAAACGGCTATATTTTGGTATTCTGTTTTCCTGTTTCAGCCATGATGACAATTGTTAAGCTTTATTTTTTCGCTTTTGTTCATTTTCCGTGTTTTGTGATCTGGTAAATTTTGAGTGGGTGCAGCAGTGCTTGGGATCAAGTACTTGATGCCGAATAAACATCGGTTTTCGTAGTACGGGGATGTGTCACCATCTAAAAAAATATGTACAGAAAACGGAAGTGAACTTAAAAAAGAAAAAAAAAACATCCTCAAGACTGATAAAATATGATTTTCCTTGTTGATCCCCTTTATTCATAAGGAAACTGTTCTTAGAGATATATTGAGAAAGGATCTACACTCATACACATCACTTGACATAGTGCTGATGAATGATTGAGGTCCCTATGGTTAATGTTTTTTTTGTTTGTTTGTTTGTTTCTGTTTGTCTAATTTGCCATTTTCTGATGGCAAACTAATGATTTGGGGGGGGGGATATCTCCTTCGCTGGATCCAATCCGCTAGGGATCCTAAAAAGGGCTCTACAATCCGCCACTGCTGGAGTGTGACATCACAGAAGGACATTGTTATTTGGTAATTGGACAACCTCAACACTTGGGCGATGGATCAGCCCCATGTCATATTCCATAAGACAGAATTTAGTCTGTGCAAAATGGATTTCCTCCAATTGAAATTCTGTGTCGTTTATCACGTCCCTTGGAACAGGCGCGGATTCCAAGGGGAGGGCGGTGGGGGGCTATCGCCTCTTCCTGGGCGAAGTCCAAAAATCTGTTAAAATATATTATGAAAGTATAATGAAAATTATGTAGCCCTTTTCTAAGGGGTGTATTGCGGGTACTACTCCCTGTCCTTCATCGCTCATTTATAGATTTTATCAATAAAATAATCAATTATATTAATTAACTAGCTGAAGTACCCGTCCTTGACGGGTCAGTGAATGCAAATTTCCAAAAAGTAAGAACTTTCGTCAGCATTGTAGGAGTACACAGAATGGATGTAGTATGTTGCCAAAGTAAAGAAAACGAAGTTATAATTTTTATGTATTGTTAAACTATTACATGTTAGAGAGTAACTAAGTAATATCATTTCATTCGCTTTAGTCGTAATTATGTGATGCGCGAACGAATATTTACGCATATTGATTAGATTTTGAGATTTTGCGAAAATTATTTCGACATTTTTGAAAAATTGGAAGCCTAGAATTTAAGTTGAGTGACAACCTATCCTGTCACCCGATTTCGTTTCATTCCCTGTAGTCTTTATTTCGTGATGCTGGAACAAAATTTCAGCATTTTAAAACGATTTTCGCAAAATCTCAAAATGTAATCAAAATATTTTAAAATTTCAACGCCTTATAAATTAAGATTAGCAACTACCTATCCTATCACTAAATTTCGTATTAGTCCTTATTACGTGATGTTTGAAGAAATATAAACGTATTTTGAGAGAATTTTCACAAAATCTCAAAATCTAATAAAAATGTTTAAAAATTGGACACCTGTAAATTATGTTGAGCAACCATCTATCATGTGACCAAATTTCATATCATTCGCTTTAGTCGTCATTACGTAATGCGGGAACAAAGATTCACTTAGTTTTAAACGATTTTCGCAAAATCTCGAAATCTGATCGATTTTTTAAAATTAGATGCTAATAGTTTAAGGTGAGTGACCACCTATCATTTCACCAAATATCATTTTTTCACCTTTGCAGTTATTACGTGATGTGCGAACACAAATTTACGCAGTTTGAAATGATTTTCGCAAAATCTCAAAATCTAGTCAAGATTTTTTTTTAATTCGACGCTTAGGTTTTAAGTTGAGTGAGCACCTATCATGACACCCAATTTCATATTTAATTTAATATATATTTAATCCAGACCGAGTCTTGTGTCGTAAATGTCTCTACTAAAAGGATAAACTTACATTTTATCAGAACACAAATTTACGCAGTTAGAAACGATTTTCGGAAAATCTAATCAAGATTTTTTAAAAATTCGATGCCTATGTTTTAAGTTGAGTGACCACCTATCATGACACCCAATTTCATATCATTCGATTCAGTCGTTTTTACGTGATGCTTAAACAAAAAAAGCGTCACTGACAGAATGACAGACAGACAAACTTTTTTTGAGGGTCTCATCGGATTCCCGGGTGCTTGAAACGGATAGAAATCGCAAAATTTTTGAATTCCAAGAAATGTACAGACAAAAGTCTAATTTTATTTATATAGATTATAACATTATTTTGCGCATTCTATCCTCCCTTCCCCTGTTTCAGGTACAAAATCGCCCCCTCCTTGAGTAATTTCTCGATCCGCCGCCCCTGCCTTGGAAAATCTCCTAACCAAGGCACCTCTATGATTACTAGTCATTGCCAGCAAGAGTTTTGGTGCTGCCATCTTTTAACATAATTGAATACTGAAAATGCGGAAGTTTGTGTGAATATGGCGACGCTTCTCTATGGCGATCTGCCAAGGATGGCCCTAGCAGAGACGGCCCGAGGGGCGTGCGGGGCCCCAGGTGAAGCGCAAGAGCGGGGCCTCTTCTCCATCATGTCTTATGAGATAGCAATAAAATGGCCTAGGAGTTGGCCTTAGGCGATCGCCTACATTCGCACCCCCCTTGGGCCGACCCTGGCCCTAACCTTGGGAGAAGGGCTTTCTAAGGGGTTCTAACGCATATTCACAAAAGGTGGAAGGAAAAATGCCCTAATCCTTACTTCAAATCGGAAGGTGAAAATCTTATTCTAATCTAGGATTATTCTTTATCTAAGAAATTTAACATATATTTATCAGTAATTGACATTAATTCATCAGATAGTAAACAGAATATTTTAATTGCGCTGGTTTGCTGCGTTTTAACAAAAATTTGCAATTCTTTCTCTTTTCTTTTTTCTGTTTGTTAAAGTAGAATTTCCCGACTATCTAAGCTTTTTCAGATTTTTCTTAATCAGTGACAACCCTGCATACGCTAAAAAACCTCTCAGCATTCCGAATGAATAGCTCAACCATTATGCACAGATTATGGATGCTGCATTTCCATGAAAACATACAATAGGATTGTTGGTGCGCAACTTAACTGTCAAAATTAATAAAATGTCAATTTTTTTTCTTTTTCCAGTACTGTACACACTCTCAAAAAAGTATTCGACTATAAGCGAAATTTCCTATTTTAGCTTTGGGAATAATTTTTGAGTGTTTGAAAAACACACAACTCGACAGAAATATGGAAAGCTATAATTATGGATGACCTAACGACGAAATTAACGCTGGAAGTTTATATCTTACTCGAATACTTTTTTGAGAGTGTGTATTTATGCTCCTTTTTATTCCCAAACCAGTAGTTCCCAAACCAATAGTAGTCCCAAACCAGTAGTATTCTCAAACCAGTAAAGTATTTTTTGTGGGGACCAACATACTTTTCCCGAAAATGTTTTTCAAGCGAAATCGGAACTCAAATTATTTCGGTATTGATTTGCCAGAAGTACATAGCATATAAATTTCTAGCATACACAGATTAAAACTCATTAAAACAGACTTTAACTCATTAAAATACATTTATATATTGTATTTCAAACATTTTTTAAATCATATATTTTTTAAAATTCTCTTCTAGTTTTTTCTTTTCATTTTAAAACATAGAACGGTTGTATTTTTATAATTTTTCAAAATTCATACTCAATTACTCATTGCTAAAATTTCTAAACTCATTTTCGGTTTTTAAGTAAACACCATGATTAAATTAAACAAAAAATTAATTTTTATTTCATTAATAAATCTACTTGCAGTTTCAAGCGGGAAAATTTCGAAAATAGTTAAATGTTTATTGAAATGTTTCTGCAGGAATGTTAAAATTTTGCGTTCATTTTGTCGTTGTAAAAAAATCCTTCTAAACTTAGTGATATCAAGTCAATATTTCTGATTTTTGATTCCTTAATTAAAATAAAGCGTTTTATTAACTCATAAGTATTTAGAAAAGAAAAATTCCAGGTCATAATTTTTTTATGCATTAACTTTTTTTTAATTATATGTCAGTGCGAATTGTTCCTTCAACACACAAAAAGTTCTGTTCTTCCATCTTGAGACTTCCTTTACATTACAAATGCCAAGAAGGAAAGTTGTTCTTTTTGGTAGAGTCAATCCTTTTGGCAAGATTTGCACTCGAAACGAATGAGAGTTCCTTTTGCAGTGCAAATCTTGCAGAAGCAGTAAGTACTGTACTATTATGTGTAGGACCCATACAGACCGAACAGTTTTTCTGAGTGAAACAGTAAATCAAATCCATCCCTACTCCCTTTCCTTAATAGATTGCAAGTTACGCCTGCAAATCTGCGGGTGGTGATAATCGTGGTGGGTGAGAAACATCATGAAAATCCTTCACAGAAAATGCGAAATAAATTCGCCAAAAATCAAATTTTTTGATTAGAATTAGATAAAAAAATACTTATTATGTACAGAGTGGCCATAATTAAACTGCAAAAGTTCAAAGAGTGCTGGTGAAAAAACTACCGAGAATATTCCAGTGAAATTTGGTATCTTCACGTTTCAGAACATGCGCACGCCAAATATGCAAAAAGAAAATCGTCATTTTCTCAAGATAGATGGCGCTGTACCGTATTTCAAAGCTCACCGGTGGCATATACAACTTAAAAAACCGATAGACAGGGCATAGTGACATTCTCAGAGGCATATAAACAATATAAAACATCATTTACAGTTTATCAAAATTCTATATAATTCACTTCAGTAATTAAATTTTTACAGTAACATGTAATCAAAAATTAACGTAAATTAAGATCACAAATTAAACAATTCATAAAGACGCTTTGGAAAACAATTAAACCATTATTTATTCTCATTGACACTCATTGGACCTCTTCTTAATCGTTTCATACGCCGGTATTCTTTCAGAGTAGCTGAATAATTGCTACCATTCTGATAGAATATCTTAACTAACAATGCACGTTCCTTCTTATTCAGAGTCATGATTGACCATTACTCAATGTGGTCTTGTTTTTACACTGTTCGATGGGCTTAAAATTTGCATATATGACGTCCATAAGCATTGAAACACGATATAGCGCCATCTATCGGGTGAAAATGGCGATTTTTTATATATATATTTCTTGACCGAGGAAATATATTTCTTGACCATTCCGCATGCATTGGCGACAGTTAAAAATTGGGTCTTGTATGCTTCCCAGGGAGTCTTTCCGTCTTAAGGCGTTCATTTCCCTGCTGGGCGGCGTGACGACAACCTCATGTTTTCTGGTAGTTTCCCCAGCTTGACGAGAGAGTCGAGTTTTTCTTCAATTTTAGCTTCACATTCTTCACGTATTTTCGGAGCTACATTTTCTTCTAGGAGTGACACTCTTTTCTCCATTTCCTCATGAATTTTCTCTACTTTCTCCAGTCCGGATTTCATTTCTTCCAGCCCAGCTTCTAGTTTCCGCTCCAGTCCGGATTTCATCTGGTCGTGTGCGGCTCTTTAACTCCTCCAATCCGATGTTTCCGTCTCGACTTTTCCGGCGTCAATTTTTTTTTCTAAATCAGCTTGTCCGCCTTCAATTTTCTTTTCCAAATCAGCTTGTCCGACTTTCATCTCGTCTTGTCCGGATTTCACCTCCTTCATCATATCCGTTTTCATTTCCTCTATCAGTTTTCTAAGCTATTCCGTTTTTCTCGTCCACACCATGCACTGGAGAATTAAAGTTTTTCTTTAGAACCACCACTCCCGACACCAAATGTTGCAGAAATACTCTGCTTGTTTCCGGGGTTCCTCGTTTTAAAGTCCAGTGGGTGTAGAAAGTTCTAGTAAAAAGTCCACTGGTCAGGATGGAACACAACTTTATTGCTTCTAGAACTTAGTCTAACAATCAGCTGTACAAAATTCACAAACACAATTAAACAGCAATGTGCTTTTGACAGTCGGCTTAGATCTGAAGCTCTCACAAATGCTGTCACTCTCACTCAAAATAAAACACTTCCGCAGGTGAAATTCTGTGGAAATATACGAGGGATACCACTAATACTCTCTAAAGGACTCAACAGTGAAGAATTGACACACAGCAGTTTAAAAACAGCCTCGAAACAAGAGCGAAACACCGCTTCTATCACAGAGCGAAGCAAGCGTACTCACTGAGGGAGCTCCATTGACACACTCTCGATGGAAGCAAACTCACACTGAACTGGGGCTTTTGAAGCGATTCTATTTATAGCTGACGCAGAAGGTAAAGAAGCTTCCAGACAAGTCTATTTCACGAAGATTCCACATAAAGCGGGAATTTTGATGACGTCATAGAAGAGAAATGTTAGGTTATTAGGCCTTTTTCATGCAGGAAAACCAACTTTCAGGCCCCATTTTAAAACTCGCGCCCAATGACCGAAATATCGCCCAATTGGGCGCCCAAAATAAGTCCCCAAAATTGAAGAGATCGAAGCCCCAGGACCCCTATTTCTCGAGATTATTAGAAACCCTATAGAAAAACAAGGGGAAAACCGAGACCTACGGTCGAGACTAGACCGAGACCTACCAATAGAAATTGCGGACGAAATTCGTTTTCTTTGGTCTAAGCAAACATACAATTTTAAATAAATTATTGGTGAATTATTAGTACGAACAATTAAATATAGATGGCAGCACGACAGAACGGGCCGAATAGCCTGTAAGCTATCCGCACCGGCCGGTCCGAATAGCCACTCTGTTCTAGTGGACCCATTTGGATGCAACAAAAAGCAAAATTGAACTATTTGAAGCGTAGAATACGAATTTTAAACTATTTTAAGCCACAGAGCAGTGGGTTGCCCCGAGAATTGGTAACAATAGGCTCTTAGTTATCTGTTAGCTGAAATGTCGGGATCGGATAATGAGTCGGTCTCCCAGAAGGGGGAACATCAGAAGGAGACTGAACAAGAGACTCCATAAACTCACTCGGCTCATGATACCGTGCAGACATTGCACCTCATGAGGAAGAAAATTCCGGTCATTGGTAAGACCCAGTCGGACAAGAAAGACGTCCTGTTTCAATTAGTATGGCTATTCTCAGGAGTGACATCATTCCAACTCTCAGAAGATGAACGATCTCAAAGCAAAGCGAAAACCATGAGGAACGTCCGAGACGTCAATGCACGAACGTGTAGCGTCCAAACGAGCTTGTGGAAACAGGATCCGGCGCTTGGCTCCAATCGTTGCCTACGTAATAATACGACTCGAGGCCGGGAAATGCGGCTTTCAAAACTGGCGAAAATGTAGATGGCGCTTTTTGGTCCTATAAGAACTCATCGTTGCGTTGTTACTCCATGAGAGCTATCTTATATTCCTGGTATTTTTAGATTAGTACTTATTTAGTAGCCAGGCAGACCGAGAAGACGAGCGATTTTTCGCCAAGATAAATGGAGAGCATTAGAAGAAAAAATAATTTGGCGGTAATGACCGCCGGGATAATAGTATGGAAGTACCTTTAGATTTATTGCAAATTATTAAATTGCAAAGATTTATTTGGACACCACAGAGACTTGTCGAGTTCCTTTGGCGAGAAATAGCAACCCGACACATATCTTTTAAAATGGGATCTTTTGGAAAACGATGAAATCTAACCGTTGATCCATTATTTTCTTTTAAAGAGCAATCAGAAAAATTACAATGAGGTACACAACAGTGCACCATTTTCACTTAATTATTTTTGCGTACAATGTAATTATGTATCCGTACGATGAAAAATATAATAAGGTAAATGTTTAAGCATGTTTAAACGTCCGGAAAGCTCAACACTTCATTGTTTACATTCAAGCAGCCAGAAAACACAAGGGTCATAAAAGCGCCCCCTATCGGTCATTTTAGGGAACTAAGTTTTCGTCCGTCTTATTGCTCAAAAAACGCGATCTTTTCCCGGCCTTGATTAGTAATTATTACGTAGTTAACGCTCCAATGCACGAAACCACACCCAAATGAGACCGAACTCATTTCTCCCCAAAAAAGACATGACGATTGCAAAGGATACTCGCCAACTCGTGTCCCTGCTAACCTTGAAACTCCTGCAGATAAGGAGCAAGGCCTACAGCCCAGATGCAACTAGTACACCAGCCACTCCACCCCAAGGCAAGCAAAGCCGCCCAAAGAGAGGAAGTACGACTTAAAGCACGAGTTGAACCTTATCCTTCGCGACCGCCATGTCCCCGACAAGGCATACGAACCGGGGTCGGGGGAGATACCGGCGACCCCCCGACACACAGCTCTGTCTTGCCGTACACATTCAACCTCGGCTGGCCATACTTAAAGCTTGCATTGTTATTGCAAGCACATTGTTATTACAAAAGGGGCAAACCCTCCTCCAACACTGTGAAACATGCAACAATGGTCAACGACTGCAACCTATAATAGGAGCGTTCGTTTCAAAATCGCTGGGTGCTCCCAACACCTCCTAGATATAGGAAGCCTAACAACTGCTACGTCACCAAGCTTTTACGTCATTGGTATAGGCCTTCAAAAATGACGTCATCACAATTTAACTTTCATAAGGCAAACCTATTTAAAATTTCTGGTGAGTTGACTCACGCACAACAGCATTTTAATGACTTGAGATAGAAAATTTAATTTTGCGACAGAGGGCAAGTTTTTAATTTTAACTAATTATGTAATATAATAAGGAACTATTTAGATCATAATGAATTGTTTTGTATCACAAAGGTATTTTAATTTTTATCTTAAGATATTTTCGAATATTTGTAGCACTCACCAGAAAAATCAAATAGTTTCACTTTATGAAAGTAAAACTGTGATGACGTCACCACTTGAAGGCCTAGTGGTGACGTCAAAGTTTCAGTTGTTAGGCTTTCTGTATGTAGGAGGTGTTGGTGCTCCCCACCCGTGGCCGAGCGCATAGGGAGATGGAAAGGTCTGGTTTCGAAACCCGGGTCCGACCTCGCCGTTCGGTTTTATGGGTTGAGATCACGATTTCGAACCGGAACTGAACGGAAAAAAAACGTTATTTTGGTCGAAACGAAAACCAGTACCTCTAGGACTAGAGGGTTTCCCACTTTTCTTAGTGTTTACGGGACGGATGTTTAGATGTCTTTTTACTTCCTTGTACGTAGTATAAGGAAGTAATGTGATCCCGAAAAATTTTGGGGGCCAAATTTCGACAAAAAAACCGATTTTGACTACCTCTAAATTTAATTTTAAAATTTTTTTCGATGCATCTCATCGTAGGCTAGCATGCACGATCATATTAACGCGTCTGCAACTCATTTTGACCAGCGGCGAGTCTACTGTGGCCAGTTTTTCCATGCCGTCTGTACGTACGTACGTACGTATGTATGTAACTCGCATATCTCAAAAACTATTGGTCGTAAAATGTTGAGATTTGATATTTAGGATTGTTCTATGATCTAGTTGTGCACCTCCCCTTTTGGTGGCAATCGAATGGATAGTTTATGTACAGGACCGCCCAAAAGATTCGAAATACATTACGCTCTATGGGCCGAAATTCATTAAACTCGCCTAACTCAAAAGCTATTAGGCGTAGAATGTCGAAACTTCATATTTTGGATAGTTGTGACATCTAGTAGTGCACCTCCCCTTTTGGTTCCATTCGACTGGATAGTTTATTTATAGGACTGCCCAAAACATTCGAAATACATTACGCTCAATGGGCCAAAATTCATTAAACTCGCATATCTCAAAAACTGTTAGGCGTACAATGTTGAAACTTTATATTTATGATTGTTGTAACATCTAGTTGTGCACCTCCCCTTTCGGTTCCATTCGACTCAATAGTTTATCTACAGGACCGCCCAAAAGATTCGAAATACATTACGCTCTAAGGGCCGAAATTCATCAAAGCGTTTTTTAGAGGTATTGGGCTATTTCAAACGACTCAGAAGTGACATATGCTGTAAAGAGTTAGAAAATGAATTTCTCCATTAAAAAAAGTGTCTTTATCATTTATAGTTCTGCTACAGGAACACTCAAAAGATTTCCAATACATTACGGTCAATGGGAATTTTAGGGGCATTCATCCATTTCAAGCACAATACCGTCCTACCACATAAGTTAGGTAATGGTCCGACCACGGTCACGTGCCTCCCTCAAGAACTATGCCAAAAGTCGCCAAGCTTGGCGACTTTTCGTGTACGTGTGTGCATATTTAACTCTCAAATCTCAAAAACTATTATGAAATTTCATATATAAGAATGTTGTAACATCTAGTTGTGCATCTCGATTTTTGGTTCCAATCTACCCAATTTACAGGACCACCGGAAAGAATTTCAGTACTTTAATGTCTATGGACATCTTCAATATAATACTACTGAAGATAGTCATTGTTTGGTACATGCCCAAAATCTCGCCGTCTGTCCTCGACCTTGGCGAGTTTTGGCGAAATATCGCCAAATTTGGCGATAGTCAGTCATTTGGTCCATGCCCAAAGTATCGCCATTTGTCATCGTTCTTGGCGAGTTTTTGCGAAATATCGCCAAATTTGGCGATAATCTGTCATTGTTTGGTTCATGCTTAAAATCTCGCCAAATGTCGTCGATATTGACGAGTTTCGCCGAAGTATCACCAAATTTGGCGCTAAAAATTATTTCGTATTTTGTATAACTCTAAAACTAACCCGTAGATTTTTTAATTTTTGTATTTAGAACTATTGTAATATCTAACTGTTTTCAATATCTGTTTTCAATATACAGGGTGAGCCAAATGACTTTGAATACATTGAGGTGTATGGATGCATTCAATTCATTGAAAGTCTGTGGTCAATCACTACTTTGGCTATCCCCAAAATCTCGCAGACTATCTCAAGTTTGTCGGCTTTTGGTGAAATATCGCCAAATAAAGTGTCAGAAGGAAATCTTTCAAATTGAACTCAGCTTGGCGATATCGAACTATTTGGCTGGAAATCGCTAAACCTTACTATTATTGATATTTTATCTCTTTCAAACAAATAAATTTAGAGGAAGTGCGTCGAAAATATTTTTGATCTAATGGACGTGCAAGGAAGTCATGTGTTGGACACATCAGATTTTTTTTTTGAGGGATTCGACGATATTCTACGACGCTATAAAAATAAAACGGGTTGAGTTAGCACGAGATTAATAAACGAGAGCTCATTTATGGACAGCAGTAGTAATCAATTTTAATCATCGTTATAAATGTTATCCATGCTGATATTCTTAAATAAATGAGCAGTTGGAGTACAACCAGACAATACAAACCTAAACACTCAATAGGTCGGTTGCCTTGAAATTGCAAACTGCACCTCAAAGTTAGTATTTTAAGAGCTGAGGAGCAGGGGCGTAGACACGGGGGGGTTAGGGGGTCATAACCCCCCCATGAGACATTTTTTGCCATACAAAATGCATATTCTTCACTACATTATCACACACACGCATACATATATATGAGTTGTAGTAGTCGTAACCCCCCCCCCCCATGAAAAATTTCTGGCTACGCCCCTGCTGAGGAATGAAACTTTTTAAATGCTCGGGAGAGTAAAAGCAGTGAAGGTCTTTTAAACATTTTTTAAGGAAGTTTTTCTTTTTCTTAGTTTTGGAAACCAGCAAGACCTTGCATATATTATTATCCTCTCTACATTAGGTTTTATACCAATTTTTTAAGGTTTCCTCCAAGACATCTCCCTTAGTGAAAAAAGCACATATTTAAGTAGATTTTGACGAATTTCGTTTACTGGTTTCTCTATTTTTGTTTTACAGCACTGCAACGGTAAATTCAGGCAGTCACTCTTCAGTAAAAGTGTAACAGACCACACAAACTAAAAATCCTGTTGCTCAAGAAATACTGCAGGTTACAGTAATACAATAAAGTAATTAATTTGAAGTAGATTAAAACTCATATCGGAATTATAGACACTAGGGTGGTCACAAGAAATCTACTTTCGAAATTTGGGGACGGCACCCCCCCTCCCCCCCCAAATCGTTGCCAGTAGGCTCAAACATGAGATTGGTAAAGTTTCAGCTCATTTGCATAATATTAACCCGTGCCGCATTGAGGTTCAAGTTTAGAAAAATCGCGGTTTTTCGCTAAAAAGCAGTCTTTCCATCATAAAATGGATGAAATTGAGTTTAGAAACATGATGTTGTTATAATTTTAAGATGTCTGTGGCTGTATGTTGTTATAATATTAAGAATCACGAATCTATTTGAAAATTATTAATTGATATAATTATACAATTAATATAATTTTTGAGATGACTCATAATAATCAAAATAAAATCCACACTACTAGAGTAAAAGGCTTTTCACAATTAAATATTAAAATTCATGCTATGCTTTAACAGTCATTGGGGAACCCATATGGGGTCTATGGGGAAACCATAGTTTTGCAGGAGTTATGTTTTTAAAAGCAATTGGACGTGTGTGATTTAGAACACAAGCAGCAGTATTTACTGCCTCAGCCCAAAGTATGATAGGTAAGCCTTTAGCGTGAATCATCGTCCTACCACTTTCAACTAGGGTACGATTTTCTCTTTCTGCAGAGCCGTTTTGTTCGGGAGTGTAAGGCATTGCTGTTCTTATACTAATTCCTTTGGCTTGAAGAATTTCACGATTAGCTTTGCTATTGAATTCTCCACCACCATCACTTAAAATTTCTTTGATTGTGTGGCCAGCTGTCTTAGCTTCATTAAGGAATGTTTTCAAGCAGTTGGTCACTTCACTTTTCGAAGTGATGAAGAACACTCTTCGAAATTTTGTGAAGTCGTCTTTAAAAACATAAAAAATAGTTGGTACCTCCAAGTGATTTTTCCTGCATAGGTCCACATAGGTCAGTCAGCATGGATCAGGGCACCAGCCTGGGTAGGTCTATTGGGTCTGCTGTGGTAAGGTTTTCGGTGCTGTTTTCCAAACATACAGCATACAGCCATCACAATTTTTTTTTTCACAGTTACTTCAACACCATGCCTATTTAGGATTACTTCGTTTATTCTGATGACAGAGTCTCTCATGCCACAACTGTGCATTCACCTCTTGTGATGCAATGTACACCTCTGCAGCCGTTTCTGCCATTCTCACTCTCATTTCTAGAGCATATAATCCTCCAGGCGTTCTTTTACCTTTCAGTCTCACGGTGCCTTCTCTCATAAACACATACCCATGCTTAAAAGTTTTGAACTCAAAACCTTTGTCAATGGTTTTACCAATGGAAAATAAATTTCTGTCTATTTCGGGCACGTACCAGACTTCTTTAAGGTGATTGTTTTTCCATTCATCCGCATTTCTACGTTTATGATTCCCTGACCATGAGCTAAGATGGCTTCACTATTCCCTATTCTTACCTGTTTTGGAATAGGAAATGGCTCGTATGATATAAAATACTCTTTTCTCTTTGTCATATGAGATGATGCTCCTGAGTCAGCAAACCATAAATGTAATTCAGGTCACCTTGGACAACGCACATGAAAGCATCACCGTCTGGTTTCTTCAATGTAGTTACCCTTTTAAAGCAATTTTTGGCAATATGGCCGACCTTATTACACTTGAAGCACTTTCGCTCAAATTTTCCTTTGCCACTTTTCTTTTTACTAGTGCCAGGCCCAGCAACAAGAGCTGTAGAATCATCTTGTTTCTTTGGCAGTCGCATTTCAATGAGTAGCAATATTTCCGTTAGTTTATTTACAGTTCTTTCTTCTATTGGAACAGATTCCCACACACTTTTAAACTCGAAATATTCAGGAGGTCATGTTGACATTATACGGCTCATCATCAGCAAATCAGGCAGCTCTGTTTTAACAAGTCTATTCAGCTTATCATTCAACTCTCGGAAGTTCCTTTGAAGACGCGATATATGTATGAGTTGCAATGTCCCCAGCACCATTTTTTTCAATGCTGAAAAACTGCTCCATTAATCGGTCAACTCTTTCACCTGAACTTTGTTCATAAATGGAAATCAGTTTGTCCCATACTGACTTCACTGAGTTACACGTGGCAGTTAATTCTACGTTTGCTTCATCCATACAACTCACAAGAATTAATTGCGCAAAAGCATCATTTTTCGTTTGGTTTTAGGGAAGAGACGAAAACGCTCATTCCCCTATCAGCCAATCAGAAGGAAGTTCCACCGCGGACATTTCACCAAGGAAAAGAGCAGTTCCGCAGAGTTGAGAAATAAGAACGTACCGATTGCATTTCTCCGATTAAAATGGAAAGCAAATTAGATACTAATAGATTGAAATTCAGAATGATGAGACGTTTAATGTAACTTCCTAATTTATTTTCGAATAGCACTTTAAAAATGAGCTTCTGTTTTTTAAAATTTCTTTTGACTGGGAAGGCCCGGTGATATTCGCAGCCTATAATTGTTTGGCGGCATTATTAATAAAATTTGCTTTATTTAAAAACTAAAGTTTATTTTAAAGTTAGTAAAAATTGAAATAATTAAATAAAAACCAGTTAAATAATAAACATGCGATGAAGTAATGTACTAAAATTTCAGAAGTCTCCCCGGCTACGGCCTTGGCTAGTATTATATTCCCAGACAGCACATCAAACTTGCAGCAAGCTTGATTTATCAAGTCAATAAACTTGAATTAACCTTGAAAATTTCAAGCGTGCAAGCTTGAATCAAGTGTTCTAGTTTACACTTGCCCAGCTTGAATTAAGCTTGACATAGCAAGCTTGGATCAAGCTTGACATTTCAAGCTTAAAAATTTTTTCTAAATACACGGGGCACTCATGATGGGCAATTCTGCTGGCCAAAATCGAGACAAACGACTGATTTTGAAATCAATTTCGTAGTATAATTGTATTTTATTTTGAAGAATTTCCATATTTGGAAATATAGAATCTTTTTTTTAATTCTATGGTCAAGTACATTTATGACTGATTAATTATTTTGTGGCGGCCGGATTGCGCCTCATTCTACCACCCATAAAGTGAAGTATATTAACTAACTAAATTGTGTTAATTATATTAAAATTTATTTTTAGGGCTAATTAATTAGTTAATGGAATTACTAATGTTAATTAGATGTAAATAAAACTAAAACGCTCCTCGTATTACACTTCAGAGAGGCTTATCCCATTCATTCCTTCCCCTTGCGTGTTCTAATGTCCAGGTTTTGTGGAATAATAAAATAAAACACAAATTTTACGAACTTTTCTTTATTTAATATGAACAAATTTGAGAAACGCTAGACAATTAATGTCCATTCTCTTTCACAGATGGCGCCATCAACGCACGCTTTCGAAAGGGAAAATCAAGCTGTATTCCAGCTGACATAGTCCAGCTTGACTTCTTCAAGCTTGCTGCAGGCTTAAAATGAATTTAACTGTCAAGCTTGTATTAATACGTCAAATTCAATATTGTATTAATAATTATATAGCTTGTATTAATAAGAAATGTCAAGCTTGATTTAAGCTTATGTGCTGTCTGGGTTTGGAGGGGGGGTGCTGTAGACCTCTCTGGCTACACCCCTGTGCCTATGGGAAAAGGTGTCTTGGTCGGAGGTTTTTTTAATGAGTTCTAATATATTCACATTACATCTGAACAAAACTTATTTTGTTTAGTATCACATTTGTAGTGTTTAAGCCTTCCATGTACTTAAAAGAGAGTTTCGAGTAATAATAATTAAAAAAATAATCATGAAATTAGGTTAATGCCAGTAAATAAACATTTTTTTCTTTCATAGTTAATCTTACATTGTAGGTGTTCCACTACTGAGGGCTATTTTATGTACAACTGTACTCACTGGAGACAAATACTACATCATTATATGCAGTTTTTAAACATATATAAGTAGCAATTCTTCCTTTACTTAAAAAAAAAGTTGGTAAAAAGTAGATAATTCCTCTAGAAATGTTATGTTGCCCTTTAAAATAACTCATTGAAAAGTGAAATTAGTGAAATCAACTTGTCACGTTGACACAACGTGCATATTTTTTATGAAAAATTATTAATACAAATGTAAATTACTATTGTCTAAATTTAAATTAATGATCTTTTCTAAATTTAATTAATTATAAGTTTCTAATAGTAACTGTTTTTAAAGCTTTCAAAATTTCCTATGTGCTATTTCATTTGCAAGGCAATAACGTACTTTTATATCATTTCGATTTTCCTGCCTTCAGCTATGCTAATCAACGTGCAGCTGCAGTCTGTTTTATTTTATATTTTCTTCCCATCTACTCAGGGCCGGCGCAAGGGGAGTGCGAATGTAGGCGACCGCCTAAGGCCCCGCGCTTATAAAGGCCCCGCTCCTGGGCCATTTTATTGCTATCTCATAAAACATGATAGAGAAGAGGCCCCGCTCTTGCGCTTCGCCTGGGGCCCCGCACGCCCCTGGGGCCGTCTCTGATCTACTTTTCATTGGAGGTGTCCGGACAAGCACTTTCCCTTCAGGGATTGTGCCCCTGTCCACAATGTATCTAATTTGAAAAGATGCAATTCCTAGCTCATTTAATATTTTTTTTGTTCTATTTAACCAAGAAGTTTTTATATTGTGAGTGAAAAATGTGATTATTGTCAAATTATCTATTTATTTCTGTGTTTCAAAAATGCGTACATTTTACTACCTCTTCATGTGTCTGCCTCCCTAGAGATCTGAAGCAATGTTTTGTTTTGAGCAAGAAATTATCTATTATGATGATGATCATCATTTTCTTTTTTCAATAATGCGTTTACGTTCTGTTCAAGTATTCCAAGTGTGTGTGTAAAAAAAAAAAAAAGAAAATACATAAACAGGGAAAATTCCTGTATCCAACCATTTCAAGAAGAATATTCTATCTTCTCTGGATCCCATGTACCGCAATGTTTAATCCTTCGCGGCTACTATTTTACAAACACAGGATTTTTCGCCGGCACATAAAAATACAATCACCACACAAAAATTATTCTATACGATACAACTAAATTTAATCACACTTAATGGGCTAAGCCCATGGTTTAACATAAAAAAATTTGAGAATGATATAGAAAACTGCGTACTTGATACTATAAATATCTTAAAAGGAAAAAGAAAATTAAAAATAATCTTCAGTTTGTTAAATATTAAAAAAAAACCATTATAAATAATATACCGGGTGATTCAAAATACATTGCTGAAAAAAATTATAGGATATTGCGGTTTTAGGTGGATCTTGTGGCTGTGAAACTTTTTAACTGATTGATACATGGTCGACAGACGTAGTAGGTTTTATGAGAATAAATTATACATATTTGGCAGAAAAAATATGCATTTTATTGCGCATTTGTGTAGAAAAGGAAAAAAACACAATTTGTGCATATGAGAAAAAAGAATAAGAAAAGGTGTTTTCCTCAAAGGAAATCATTTTCAGTAGGGGGTATGATTTCCACGGACGACCAGCAACGTTGAACTTTGAGGCATGGAGTCAATGAGGCTATTAATCACGAGTTGGGGTATTATGTCCCACTCTTCCAGAATAGCTCTTTCCAGTTCGTGGAGAGTTTGTGGGAGTGGTTGGCGGCCAGCCACTCGTCTTCCTAGAGCGTCCCAAACGTGCTCTATTGGATTCATGTCTGGAGAACACGCTGGCCATTCCATTCGTACGATTCCTTCCTCGAAAAGGAAACCTCCACCAGGTTAGCACGCTGTGGCCTGCAGTTATCGTCCATTAAAATGAAGTCATCTCCGATTGCTGCAGCGTAAGGGACTACAAATAGGTCTAAGGATCTCATGCCTATATCGGCGACCAGTCAGAAATCCATCTCGAATGATGTAGAGGTCTGTGCGCCCGTCAATGGAGATGCCACCATACACCAACACTCCCCCGCCGCCAAAGCTGACACTTTCGTACACGAACGCAGAATTATTCCTACTCCACGGTCCCTCCAGATGAAAATACGCCTATTATCAGGATGAACTGAAAAACGGGACACGTCAGAAAAAAGAACATTGCTCCATTCATTTCTCCTCCAGTTCACATGCTCTGTTGCCCACTCCCTGCGGTCGCGACGATGCCTTGATGTTAGTCTAACACATACCATCGGTCGGCGAGCATACAGACCTACACTATGGAGCCGGTTTCGGACAGTCTGAGTTGAAACCGTGGTGCCAGTAGCCGAGCGAAGGTGTTGTTGGAGAAGAGTAGCGTTCATATTCCGTGTCTCCGAGCCGTTAATACTAAATAACGATCTTCATTGGGCGTTGTTGCCCGTCTACGACCTTGCCCTGGTCTTCGGCCTGCATTTCCAGTCATCAAAAACCGGTTCCAGATCCTGGAAATCACACTTTGTGACACTCCAATGGCTTGTGCTACTTCGGCTTGAGTTTGGCCCCCCCTTCTAACCTACCGACAACTCTCCGAGCTTCTGAATCGGTTAAATGACTTCGCTGAGACATCGTACTCATCGAAACAAAGAAGTCACTGAATGCCGATTATCCTTGTCTTCATTGTCTTTTATTCAGTGGAAAGTCCAATTTCATTCGCTGCTGCTGAAGCGACGTTTTTGACGTCGAACTCAAAAAAAGCATACTCCACAGTTTGAAAATCAGAAAAATTTGCATTTGTGATTCTCTTCTTCCATTTTGGGGAAAAACAATTTCGCTTATATCTTTATTTTATATAAACCTTACAATATCCTTTAATTGTTTTGAACAGTGTAGATGGCAAGGCGATAATTTTTAAACCGTGAGTGATCGAAACTTCGATCGATACTTCCACTTCCAATTAGAAAAGTTCGTCAAATTAAGAGTAGCTTTCAAATATGGCATTTTTTTGTACTGGGGGTTGTATACATATCAGTATACGTAATTTATATAATTATTACACGGTTCCTCCTTTCCTACACTTTATATTTAGAAGAATGTTGCTCTTTGACCAAGAAAATTAATAAAACAAATCCCGTGTCTCTAAGTGAAATACTTTCCGAGATATATCAATTTGAAAATTTTGGCATTTGTCGCCAAGCACTGAAAACAAATGAAACTATATGAAATTTTTAAAAAAGCACCTAATCGAAAACGTAAACAAAGCACACATAATACCGGCGTTGGTTTTCGCTTTGGTTTGATAAAATATAGCGAACATTAGTTCTCATTTCTCAACTCTGCGGAACTGCTCTTTTCCTTTGGTTAAATCATGGGTTAAATTTCCGCGGTGGAACTTCCTTCTGATTGGCTGATACGGGGATGAGCATTTTTGTCTTTTCCCTACGTCCAAGGTCTAGTCTCATCGACCGATGTGTTATTGCTACTAGGAAATTGATCAATTTTTGGTTATTTAAAATTGCACTAATTCTTGAATTTTATACACACATATATTGGGTTGGCAACTAAGTAATTGCGGATTTTGTTTAGAAAATCAAAGACAATTTTTTCATGGAACTAAATAACTTTATTCTGTAATGTATTGCCCATTTTGATCAATGACCTTTTGCCATCTTTCAGGCAGCATCATAATCCCCCGTTCATAAAACTTCTGGTTTTTATTAGCAAAAAACTGAATCAGGTACGATTTGACATCATCATCATTATTGAAATTTTTACCATTCAAGGAGTTTTGTAAAGATCGAAACAAAAAGTAATCAGATGGTGCAAGGTCAGGATTATATGGTGGATGTGGCAAAACATCCCAACCAAGCTCCAATAATTTTTGCCGAGTGACCAAAGATGTGTGTGGCCTTGCATTGTCATGATGGAATACAACACCTTTTCGATTTTTCAATTCGGGCCGCTCTTCTTCAACTGCATTGTTTAATTTCGTTAGTTGTTCAATGTAGACATCAGAATTGATCGCTCGGTTGGGTGGTAAGAGTTCAAAGTAGACAATTCCTTTGTAATCCCACCAAACTGATAACAAAACCTTCTTTTGATGAATATCAGCTTTTGATGTTGTTTGAGTTGGTTCACCTGGCCTGCTCCACGATCTTTTCCGCTTGATATTGTTGTAAACAACCCATTTTTCATCGCCAGTTATCAATCGTTTTAAAAATGGATCATTTTCATTACGTTTCTTTAACAAATCGCAGCTGTTATTGCGTTGCGTTAAATGCATTTCTTTCAGTTCGTGAGGAACCCATGTATCGAGTTTTTGCACATAGCCAAGTTGCTTTTAGGTGATTTTCAATGCATGTAGGTGATACATGAATCTTCCCTGCAATCTCACGTCTTGTACTGTGACGATCCGAATCGATTATTGCTTTGATTAGGGCGTCATCAACTTCAACTGGACGACCAGAGCGTTTTTCATCCTTGAGTGAAAAATCATCAGAACGAAATTTGGCAAACCAATTTTGGCACTGCCGTTCTTTTAAGTCTTCGTCACCATAAACAGCACATAACTTTTTATGAGCTTGCGATGCGTTTTTCCCTTTGCGGAAATAAAAAAGCAAAATATGACGAAAATGTTCCTTTTGATTTTCCATTTTTCAACGAAGGCCAAGCGAAAACTACGCAACCTATCAAAGAACTTTTTTTACTGATTGACAGCTGAATTGCAAACTATCAAATAACAAAATGTGTTTTACATTTGTAAATCGTCTGCAAACCTAAAAATTCAACTGAAGCCATCTATGAGTGAAATCCGCAATTACTTAGTTGCCAACCCAATAGTAAGTGAAAATTTATTCATCATTAAAACTGTTTTGTATGGAACAAAAAAGCCTCTGATTAACTCTAGCAAGTTTGTATTCTGAGTAGAAGTTCCACACTGTGCACTACATTACTTTTGTGAAGATCATACATCAAAATTACTTGTACAATTTAGTGGCGGTAAACTGATTTGAAGTAGAACTCCGGTTACAGTGAACTTCGGCTATAGTGAACGCAAATCGTTAGCCCTGATTCACTTACATTAAAAAATCTGCATAGCATTTTTCGGTTATAGTGAACCTAAACACACCTTCGAAAGTTCTGGAAATGGCGGAGATTAAGTTTTACGATGTTTACATTCTTGAAGGTTGTCTATATTGCATTCGATAAATACACAAAGAGATTACCAAGCATCTGTTCCGAAATACAGGGGAATAGTCAGTGGCTAGGCTGAGGTTCTGTGGGCTAACATGGCGAGGGGAACACTAGCGCACTAGAGAAAGGGCTTTTAGACTCTTGATTGCTGTGAAACCTGGAATTTATTAATTGCAGTGATGCTTACTAATCTTTAGTTCAACAACTCCCTTCAAAATAGCCCAAGCCTTGTGGTGTATTCCTCCCAGGACTCCTTTTGTCCGATACTCCCAGGGCTTCAAAGATAAACTCATCTTTACCACCTTGCATGAAAGCCCGTGACACTCACACTGCCACAATGAAGAAGGTGGCAATGACAATTTTTAAAAGAAACATGCAACTTTTTTCGTTCTCATTCTTGACCAGAAAGAAAAGACCACAAGCGCTTCCATTTCATCAAAGTGTGTCCCTGCTAATATTATTCATGCTTGCTCTAGGGGGACATTTGAAAAAGGGGATTAAATTAAGGTGACCATACGAACCTGGGGACTGTTCTCGAAATTCGAGGACAGTCCCCAAATATAAATATTTTTTTCATTTTGTAACCAAAAATACTATGTCCAAAAATTTAAAGATTCGTACTTTTTTTCGCTGAAAGTTTCCGTTTAGTTTATTTCTTTCAGAAAAAAACTGAAGAAATAAGAAAAATAAACCAACTAAAAGCGCCATCTACTCGGAGAAACAATGAAATTCGATCTCTGAAAACGTTTGTTGTCATTGTGTGTGTAGCGTGTACAGACATTCAATAAAGTATCTGATTATGTTTCAAATTTCAGTTTTGTTATTGATTAATCACCTTTCAAGAAGAACCATGCTTTAAATATGAAATTGACGTACGAAAATTTTCTTGCACTCGAATACTTTTTTTAGAGGGTGTACAAAGTTTCATGAATAATTATCATAAAATGATCCAATGTAAAAAGCAATGTCTTCTGAAAAATACAAATACTTTTCCAAGAATTAAATTTTGAATAGCTTGCAATATTTCAACATGATGTTCCTTTCATATTTTTGGTTTAAATAAATATTTATAATGAATGAAATACTTCCATTAATTTATTAGAAAGACAATTGAAAATAAGAATACACAATTGATATAAAGAGCTACTAGAGTTCATTTTTAAGTATCAAAGTCAGTCAAGATTTAAAGTATGGGTGTACATGTTGTGTCCTCGAATAAGTCCCCAAAAATATTTTCTATTGTCCCCAAGTTTTCTTTGGATTTGAGGACAATGCTTGATTTGTCCCCAAAATACTGTTTAGAAGTATGGTCGCCTGGACTGTCTAAGGACCGTCCCGCGGCGATGGAACTTGATCGTCGAGTAGGATTCCATAGCGGCCGAACACTAGATCGGCGGGAAGACGAAGATATCTTCCGAATAGTATCTGGGAAGGTGCGAAGTCGGTAGTCTCATGGACGACACTCCTACAAGCTAGAAGAAAGAGGGGGAGTTTCTTGTCCCAGTCCTCTTGATTCCTAGAGACCAGGAGTGAGAGGTTGTTCAAAATTGTGCGATTTCACCTCTCCACCATACCGTCGGATAGTGGGTGTAAATGCGTTGTCTGGGTTTTGTCGATTCCGAGAAGTTGACATAGTCCTTTAAAAACTGCAGAGGTCAAGTTCGTTCCTTGGTCACAGGCGCGCACACAGGATTTTTGGTTGGGGGGGGGTCCAACTTTTAAGGTTTGGGGGGGTCCAACTTTTACGGTTTGGGGGGTCCAACTTTTATGGTTTGGGGGGGGTGCAACTTTTAGGGATGTTCCAGATTCACAAAAATCAGTGATGAAACAGCTCGTTTTCATTAGATGGAATTCATCCAAACTCGTCCCATCCAGTTCCCTAAGAATACACTACACAGTACAATAGGAAGCAAAGTAATAGTTGTTCAGTTTTGAGAACAAGATGGTGTTTTATGTTCGCTTTCAGTTCGTTTTTGAAAAGTTGAGGAAAACGAGAAAAAAATTTCTTTTTTTATCTATTAGAACTGAAACTATTGCTACCTTTTTTTAGAATTACTTTATTTACTATAGATATAGGATAATAATCAATCAAAAAAAATATATCAAAGCCGATGGGGGGGGGGGTTCCGGACCTCCTGGACCCCCCCCTTGTGTGCGCCACTGCTTGGTCAGAATGAAGTTGCAGAGGGGTTCCATATCTGGAAATCCATTCTTGCTCCAGTACCTCTGCTACGGCCATAGCTTCTTGATCGGGAATAGGAAACGCCTCCGGCCATTTAGAGAAATAGCCAATGACAACTAGGATGCATTTGTTGCCATCAGAAGTTCGCGCAAGAGGTCCCAGGATGTCGAGGGCCATCCTCTCAAAAGGCGTTCCTACCTTATAACGATGCAGTTTTCCACGGCTTCGTTTCTTCGGGCCTTTACGGGCGGCACAGGCGTCACAAGCTTGACACCACTTTTCGACATCGCCCAGTAGAAGCGCTCGCGAGCTTTCTGCGGGATTTTCATAATGCCAAAATGGCCCCCAGTTAAGCCATTATGCAGCTCTTCTAGAACCTTTGGAATCCTCAAACGAGGGAGTACTAACGTCCATCGGAGCAAGGGCGGCTCCAGGCTGAATTTTCGGAGGGGGCCATTGAACTCTTTAGATAGTCCATAAATTGTTTAAAATGCCAATTGAACATGAGGAAGCGTAAAGTATACGAATCTAAAGTTCAAAAACATAAAGTTCGGGGGGGGGGCTATGGCCCCTATGGCCCCCTCGCTGGAGCCGCCCTTGCATCGGAGCATCTTGCTGTCGTCCGACTCCCATTTACGATACAGGACTCCATTTCTCAGGCGAAGCGAATCCCACAAAGCCCAGTATTGTTTCGTTGCCGGACTATATGAGGATATTTCTTCCCAGATGGGCTTAGCGATGGATTTTTTGAAAAATTCCACAATAGGTTTAATGTAGCTATCTGCTAATTGGTCCGCCCGAAGATTTTCGCCACTCCAGGGATCTTGCGATGGTACCGATGATGTAACTTGGCGGACAACACTTGGCGGAAAATGCTGTAATTCTGACATAAAACATTAGGAAAAACTTGACTGGCAACCAAAATTTATTTTTAATTACTGTTTCTTTTTTTTGTAAAATCACACTCCGTCCCTATTCATTTTTATGAACATTGATTAGTTAAAAATTATATTTTATATATACTAGTTGTCTGCCAGTGGTCGAAATTTCGACGATAAAGCATTATTTTTTAAAACTTTGAGTGTGAATAAAGTTCTTCTGTCAAAGGATGTCTCACCATTCCATATACACTGGAACCTACTAAAGTGACCTCCTTGGCTAAGAGACTATCTGTCTTTAGTGACCACTTTTGTACAATTTCACTTTACAACCACCACACTTTTCTGTGAAACGGTGTTTTTATAAAAACTCTATCACATTTTGCTAAATACAAAGGCAGCTCTAGCGAATGGGTCATAGAGTCATCTCCCTCTACCGACCTTGGATTTCACGCATTCACTTTACAATTTGAACAATTTAAGCTAATCTAAAAAGTCTAGTGGCCCCCTCCGAAAATTGAAGCTGGAACTATCCTCGGCTAAAGACCCCATCATGTTTGGAGTTATAAAATCTTAAAAAAGTCGAATGATTCAAGTCTACTTTCTGAGGCGTACCACTGGCCATGTATGAAACCTTGCTGACTCAATAAATTTGTTCTTTTTTTTCG
The DNA here is from genome assembly GCA_038373885.1 of Cheiracanthium punctorium. Classification (NCBI taxonomy): domain Eukaryota; kingdom Metazoa; phylum Arthropoda; class Arachnida; order Araneae; family Cheiracanthiidae; genus Cheiracanthium; species Cheiracanthium punctorium. The sequence continues at coordinate 25,852 of JAWZYV010016235.1, forward strand.
AATGATTGCCACTGTATAAAAAAAAAAAGTTGCCAAGCACATTTTAGTCATTGGCGAATTACCAAACTGGAGGATAATTCCACTTTTTGCAAATTTTGTAGTAGTAGTATAAGCCTATAGTCCTGCTGAAACTAAGTGTTGTTATTTCAAAATTGACACAACAATGGAACCATCGGCCGACTTGGCGCGAAATACTGCGTGCCAAATTACTTCTCTAATTTTTTACGGTGCATTATCATACTACACAAAAATTTTAACATTCGCACAAACAATTCCATACGAACTTTAACTGTGCCGAATTTCACGGTCATCTGTTCGGGCAATGAGCTGCAAAAGGAACACTAAGGTTTTGCTTAGCGTACTTATATGTACATAGATGTGCAAATTTTGTTGTAATAGTATAATCCTGTAGCACTGCTGAAACTAAGTGTTTTTATTTCAAAATTGCCACAACAATGGGACCATCGGCCGACTTACTGCGTGCCGAATTACTTATCTAATTTTTTACGGTGCATTAGCATACTACACAAAAATTTTAACATTCGCACAAACTATTCCATACGAACTTTAACTGTGCCGAATTTCGCGGTCATCTGTTCGGGCAGTGAGCTGCAAAAGGAACACTAAGGTTTTTGCTTAGCGTATTTATAGGTACATACCGGGTGTCCAGAAAAAAGACTCCCTGATTTCAAAATTAAATATCTCGAAAACAAAGATCGATAGAGGAATGCAGTAAACTGTATGTTTATTGTGAAAGCTGTAAGAATTTTATACAGCAGTTTGAAATAATAGTTACAAAAGCTGCTAACAGATGGAGCTGTAATCGCCATACGTAATGCCTAGTATAAATAGTGATCCGAAGCCCAGAGCGATCAGTTCCACTATTGAAGGATGAAAGGAGGTTAGCGTACCGAAGGAAGAGGTTAAAACCATGTACTCCATTGAACAACGCGTTTTTCTGGTGCTAGAGTACCACAGGTTAAAAGAGAGTCCTACGGCAACAAGGCGCAGTTTTCAAGCACGATTTAATGTTCCAAAAGGACCCGATGCGAAAACCATTCGTACGCTCTTCGCCAAATTTCAACGAACAGGCAGCGTAACTGATGATCTAGTGGGGAATGTTGGCCGCAAGCAAACTGCAGTTACGCCTGCAAATGTCGCCACAGTTTCTGGAATTATTCAGCAAAATCCAATGTCATCCGTCCGTAGAATTGCATCTGAGACTGGTTTGAAGCGTTCCAGCACGCATAAAATACTGAGAAAGAGCCTACACATGTTTCCATTCAAAATTCAAACTCACCAGGCCATACCCGTACGAGCTGTGCAACAAAGGGTTGACTTTGCTAATCAGATGCTCACAATGATTGATAGTGAAGGATTTGATGTTGGCTGCATCTGGTTTACAGATGAAGCACACTTCCACCTGAATGGATTCGTGAATAAACGGAACTGGCGATTTTGGGGTTCCGAAAATCCATATTGGTGTGAAGCGAAACCCCTGTATTCTCCTAAAGTTACTGTGTGGGCTGCAGTATGCAGCAGAGGCATTATTGGCCCTTTTTTCATTCGAGAAACGGTCACTAGTGAACGTTACGTTGCAATTTTGGAACAATTTGTCGCCACACAGCAAGTGTTAGAGGATCGACCACGTACTGAATGGTTTATGCAAGATGGAGCCCGACCACATCGTACCGAACAAGTGTTTCGCTTTCTTGATGAATACTTCGGGAATCGAGTCATTGCTTTAGAATATCCCAAATTTACTGGTGCAGGCATGGATTGGCCTCCATATTCGCCGGATTTGACTCCCTGTGACTATTTTTTGTGGGGCACATTGAAAGACATTGTCTACCCGAAGCATCCCGCCACGCTGGACGAGCTTGAATCGGCGATCTGTGTGGCATGTGAATCCATTTCTGTTGAGACACTACGAAATGTGATGGCAAATTTCATTCTTCGTTTGCGCCACCTCTGTAGTGCCAATGGTGAACATTTTGAAAACATTGTGATGTGATTTTTTGCAAAGAATGTTTTCAAACGATTATTTCATTTATGTATACTGATAATGAGCTGTACAGCGTACAGCGCCATCTGTTAGCAGCTTTTGTAACTATTATTTCAAACTGCTGTATAAAATTCTTAGAGCTTTCACAATAAACATACCGTTTACTGCATTCCTCTATAGATCTTTGTTTTCGAGATATTTAATTTTGAAATCAGGGAGCCCTTTTCTGGACACCCGGTAGATATATAACATTATATTCTTATGCGCTCACATAAATAGGATCCAGTGAGATAATCATAATTTATGGCACCTTAATTATTATCAAAAATGATATTTGTCAGCAGACATTTATGTTTATTTCATTAAATTAAAGCTAATATTTTAAACTTTAAATTTTTAAGTTAAATATTTGTTGTTAATATTGTGTCTTAACCACTTCTCTGATTTTATGCTACTATTGAGTTTTAAACTGAAACTCAACTCTTAAATTTATTTAAAAATAGCTTTTGATTATTGCGTCTTAACAATTTTTTTTGTTAAATCTGAATCCTGAAAATTTATTATTACAGATTGTAACAGTTATATTATTTCATAGGCATATGGAATTCATAGGAAATGTTATGCAGGCAAAATAGTAATTTGAATTGATAATTTATTACAATAGATTTAGAGATTGGCTATTATTAACATACAGTGTAACAAAAAACAACACTAATTTTTCTGGTACTTTCAAAGACACACTGAAGAATTAAGTGCAAAGCGAGATTTTTAGATTTTGTTTATTTATTTATGAAAAGAAAATTCTGGGTTGTCTCTGTTCATTAAAGTTTGACTGTGTTCTATCACATACCAATCTTCAAACTATGGCTTCATCTGAAATAACATCTACAATAACAATATAAATACATCACAAATGGTACTAACAGCAATAGATGTGCTCAAATTGGGTAAAACTTTACAATAAACTTTCTATAGAAATTCATTATGTCTTCTTCTTTGGCTCTGTTACATATAGTATTAACACTTTCTTATTTTGTATACAAAATTGAATAAAATACTTTAAAAGCTTCCTTCAAACTTTCATCTCTAATAAGTCTCTTATATTATGTCAAATAGTTTTATAACTTCAAAGTATTTTATGTCAAAAATAGTAAGAAAGTTTAATGATGTAAAGGTTATTTATTTATTTATTAAATTCCAACCAATATACGTATATCCTATTTTATGAAATAATGTACATTGACTATGAGAAGTATAGTTAAAACATTATTCTATGTAATTATACCATAGAGAGAACAAACATCTCCCAATAATTATGCATAAATAATCTAGTATTTATATTTTTATCAACATTTAAAATTAATGAAATGAAATTTATTAAAAATACTGAGTAATTAACTGCATCATGATTCTTACTTAGCGAATGTAAACAATTTATTTATTACCTTTTTAAAAACATATTTAACGGTCAAAGAAGGGCAACAACTCAGTATTTATATTAAGAGTAGTAAGTTTGAAAGACAAAGTATAAGGACTGTAAGTTAATGAATTTGTGGACTGCTTCTTTTTTCTCCTCCTTAAAACAAAAAAGGAATTCTTACGTAATTAGAAGAAAATTATCACATTTTTACATTTTCTTTCCTCAGTAGAAAAGATTTAGCTTATCTTATTCCTATGAAATTTGCAACTCTCTATAATTTTATGGACGTTTTTTAAAAGGTTTTGTATTTAAGTTATGAATTTAGTACTGTTTAACCACTGTTTCAGAAAAATAGTACTTGAAAAAATAAATTGTTACCAACATTGTTGGAATAATAGGTAAAAATACATTTTGCATAATTTATTGTATTTCACTTTACATTTTGAATTTGGTAGTTTATCATATTTTTCAGGCAACTTAAAAATTATCTATAATGAAGAATGATGTGAATATTATCTTACTAATTATATTGCACAGTTGTCTTAATGTTATCATTGGTCTTCCTATATATCGTTATATGCAAATTATATTATACTTACTTTTTATAAATATTACTTTAAAAAATAATATCGGCGAATTCGAACACCATTTCTTTTATACATCGATCAATAATTTTTTCAGCCAGTTTTAAATTAAAAACATCCTGCACGTTTTCGCAATTGCGACGCTGGTTTGTTGTACAACTGGTTTTCAACCAGCTTAATATTAATAATAGCATGCATGTTTTAGCACTTGTCATTGTGCAAACATTCTTTCGTATGTAATAGAAACTCCGTGTTTTTAGGAAATGTATAATTCATAAACAATAGGGTAATTAAAAAGGAATATGCATTGAAAAAAACTAAGTTTTAAAGAAAAGACTTATTAGTAAAAAATTTTTAATAATAAATCAGGAGAAATAAGGTAAATAAGATGATTTACTAGAGATTAGAAATCATTTATATATAAAAAAAAGTATTTTAATTCAAGGTTCTTTTTACCACTGAAGAAAATATCTTTTTCTCCATTTATAACACTTCACTTTAGCATCAGTTACATAAACTGATGCTTAATATTTCCAAATTCTACTCCACGTTGATTAGCTGCCTTTTTATTGCATGTATTCACAGATAAACTTCTATGCTTTTATTAAAAGAAACAATCCATGATCCTAAACTTCAAAAATAAGCTGCTCTAAAACGACAAAAATTTATTGTAATTCCAGCTTGGTATGTTTTCAACTAAAGTGAAACTTTAATTTGATTAAAAAACTAAATTACAGATACATTTTGAGCAAACTATTTTGTATTCGAAAAAGAAGGGCCTTTGCTTATATGACACACACATTTTTATAATTTAACATCTAACAAATTTTAATATATTCCTATAATAGAATTAAGGTGCATACATTCAATGTAAAGTTATAACAAAATTTTAACGTACTGTTAACATTATATACAAAAAAAAAGTTTCATGATTCACAACTAGATAACTTTTAAGATTTATACATATATTTACATAATATACTGCAAATGTCTTAGTCGTAATCGTTCTTTTAAAATTACAGTACTGTGTGTAATAATCATTTTTTCAATAGAATTTTATTTTTAAACTAAAGATTTTCACCTAAAATTCCTGTTTACGTGTGTAAATGGTGTAACTAATCAAATTAAAAATAAATAATTAATATTTTATCTAATTATTAACCTGATAGTAGGCATTGGAAATATGTATGTATACAATTTAAATACACAATGCAAAACCTTCAATAACATTTTCTATGTATCATCGCATTTTCCAAAAATAAGCTTGCTTTTCAAAATAGGTTTTAGATTGATATTTTCTCATTGTAAAATTATTTTTATGTTTTATGCTTATTAAATACAAATATATTGTTTTGGCACATTAATAACCACAATGTTTTTGGTCTAAATTAATGAATTTAAATTATTTTCGAAATTATCACATTTTTCTCATTCAACTATACTGAAAATTTATTGTTGTAATTTACATTTCAAATCATAATTTAACGGAAATCAGACAAATTAAACTTTTAAAATGAAAAGTAATTTTCACAGAAATACACACGTGAAAAAAGCATGCAAGATTTCTTTCGAACCTTTTCATTCTCTCTGTCTTTTCTGTTTCTTTCCCCTCTATTTTATCACAGTTTGAAATATTATTCCACTTCGTTCTAACCACCCACAAACCGATAATAATAAAGTTCTTTTATGTATTTTGTTATTCTAATCTAAACATATTTGACAAAATTATTTCAAAGAATAATATTTTCAGTTAATCATAACAATTATTTAATTTTATCAATAAATTGAAAAAAGAGGACCCTTGCCACGGCCATAATTTGTTACAGCTTTTAAAAATTCAGTGTCTCATCACACAGGTATTCATGCGATGTCCAAAGACTTAAGTTGAAATTTTGGAATTATTGCAAAATTTTCAATTTATTTTATTATTTATGTTTTAGCGGATGAGTTTTCAGTTTTGGTACATTTATAATTATTGGTAAAATGTGGCGTATTTTCTCTACTAAGCCACTTTTAGAATTGGTGTAAATAATGTTTGAACCATGTTTAAAACGACAAAATTAAAAGTTTTTTCATTATTAATTGCTTATGGCATCAATTTATTAACTTCATACAAATAATTAACTGTTAAAGAGTAAAATTTATCTTTTTTTTTTTTTTTTTGAAGTACTTTATGTGTTTTGAAAATTTCTGGATCTCAACTAGATAGAAAACCATTTAAACTATTTTTTTCAAAATGGTTTATTTCAAAGCTGGAATCATTCATTGGCAGGGGTACTGGAAGAACCATCTAATACTAGATGCGATAACTTACATGAGTCTGTGAGAGTAAGCCCCTCAGAATCATAAAATAGTCCTACATGACCTCTTTGCATAAAAATTCCTCCCCTACAAACATGTTCACTTCATTTACTTTACGTTTTTGTGATTTAACTTACAAACTCATTCTTTTTAGTAAATTTTATTTGCTCATTAATTTACAGTTAGAATGTCGTTTCTTCCGTGTTTGATAAGCACTTTCTGTTCTTCTACAGTACACGATACTTAGTGGCCTGTTTTTGCTAAGAGTCGAATAAGCACCGCAAAAGAAAAATATCTACGAAAGAGTTATTGCATGCATTTTCAGTGCCCTCCAAAGAAAATTTTCTGTTACATTCATTATCGTGTATTCCAAAACTGCAGTATTTTCAAAACTTGCGCATTCTCTCTCAAACTGAGCATATATATCATTCATTATCAAAACTTGTAAATTCTTTTACTATTAACAACAACATGTAATTTGCTCGCCTTATTATATATTAGTTGAACAAATGTAATTCTTTAAGTATACATGTAACAACAATCCTTAATTGTATCCTAAAATATCTTATGAAACCAACACACAAAAGGGTTTTTCAAGCCTTGTGTGAAAAAGTGACTGGACTAGCATAAGGTTACAAACATTTAAATTTCGGTACTTGTACATAAATGTGACTATCACGGGTGAAGAATTGAGCTTTTCTTGATGCGCGACATTGCTAAAACTTGGCAATGATTGTGAGTTTGTTCATTGTTATCATTGATTCCTCTTATTTCGTACTGATCAGTCCACAAAAGGGCCTGTTAAGCATAAAAATTTATATCTATAAATAAATTTGGATTGGAAAGAGTTATATCTGAAGTGAATCTTTCTCTCTCTCTCTCTCTCCAACACTTTCTAGATGTAGAAAGCCTTACAACTGAAGCTTTGACGTCATCACTAGATCTTCTTATATGACGTCATCACAGTTTTAGTTTCACAAAGTATATCTATTTTAAATTTGGGGTGAATTTTCTCACTCATAGAACTATTTAATAATAATAATAATAATAATAATAAACTAAGATAAAAAAATTGATTTTACGACAATGACAATTTTTGACCATCAGTAATTGTATTATACGATACACAAGTAGATCATAATGAATTATTTCGTATCAGAAACGTATTTTAATTTTTATCTTTAATTTAAGATAGTTTCTAATATTTGTAGCATCCACCAGAAATTTTAAATAGTTTTACTTTTTGAAGATACAACTGTGATGACGTCATTTAAGAAGATCTAGTGATGACGTCAAAGCTTCAGTTGTTAGGCCTTCTACATCTAGAAAGTGTTACTCTCTCTCCCATTTCTGTAGTTGTTTATTACTTTTATTTTGGAAGTACGAGATGCACACTTTTATCTATTTTAATTTCTTTCTGTCTGCACTGCAGTTTAGAAGATGGGTTGGCACAACAAATTTGTTTTTCCATTTAATAATAATAACTCGACTTCGCACAGCAGACAGAAAATAGGTTTCCAACAAAAAAGTGCCTCTGTTGCACTACCGATAACTTTGCACGAAGCGACGGTCAAAGCAAAGGTATGATCAGTAGACTTTGCTTAAGAATTGCTTTTAAATGAAACAGATAACACAGAATTAATTCTAAATACAGATATTTAATTTAAAAAAAATATTACAATAAGCTTAAAAATATCTGCAAACGAAACATTGCCACTTTTTTAAAATTTTGTTTACTCTTTAAATAAAACTATCGTATTTAAAATGCCTAAAACACGCCAAAAAACGCGTGTTATTTTTGTATTTATGAGTAATATTATATCTTGGAAAAAAAAAGGTTCGCCATCCTTTTTTAAAAATAATTTAGATTGCTTTATTTTTATAATTATAATTTGAGTAGTATCATAATGATATTACGGATATGTGCTTTAATTATTAACTGTATTTTGTATATTAAGTTATGTTTTTTTATAAAGTACTCCCATATTTGTAGATTAAAAGTCTTTAATTCGCCTAATAGCAATGTATGAATCCTTTTTTCTCTCAATAATTACGCTGAGAAGTTCCCAGCTCTAAGTAAAGTTGTTGATGACAGTATATTTATTAGATTAGAAAGAGGACATTTTTAAAAACTCATATTCAATTTTGAGCACTTTTAATGGTCTTCAATAGTTGAAGACAAAATTTAAATACTTTTAAAGCGCTGCACGAAGCCTAGACCAGTGATATAGTGGTTGCGATCATTGGCTGTTATTGCTGTGGTTGTTTTGGTCTTAAAATCGGTCCTCTATAGTAATTTATCTGTTGCCATGAAGGGTAAAGATTTCTTAGAAAGTTCTAGTTCTGCCCCATTCTGCAACAGATAACTTTCTTAAAATTTGCTTTATGCAAAACACACCGTATAAGCTTGCTTGCACATTTTAACAGTTAATTTGCCTGGGTTTAATTTATAGAAAAGAGATCTACTTATACGACTTTATGACATGTAAACGCATTGCCAAGTTTATTTCATCTGAATCAAGAAATACCTAAGCATTAAAATGAATAAATAAATAAATAAGAAAGCTTGCTAAAAGAGTTCAGATCACACTAACATACAAGTACCTAAATTATTAAACACAGGTATTTTTGGCAGGTTTAATGACTAGAATTCTTCAACAAAACAGTAACAATATATGAACAATAAGTATAAAGTTTATAAGACTAGGTAACATAAAACAACGAATAACAGGTATGTGTATAAAAAGCATTTGGTTGCAGGCATCTAAATACCTAAGAATAATACATATGTACAAGTGAGATGAAAATACACACCGATCAAGATTTGAGGTGAATTTAATGTTGGTTCACTTCCTTGAATTATTTAGAAGAATGAAATGATTATGATGATAGTATTGATGATATTGAGATTTCGGTTAAGAAGAGCATGTTAATTACACGATGACTGATTTCGAAAGTGCTATTGTATTGACCTTTGTTTACTATATCTATTACAACTTCTTATGAATAAATTTTCATTTTCCTAAAAAATTACCCTTATGTGAATAATGAGAAATTACGTCATCAAAGCTATTGAATGTGTCACAACGACCAAAAAATGCCGCATTCTGTGTATAACTATCGCGAAGTTATTTATTTTTGTTTCCAGTTTTTGTCGGATAGGTGAACGAGATAAAACCAATATGCGCGCAGCCTAAATTGATGTAATTTTGAAAACTGCGCTGTGAGCACGGCATTAAATCAAATGAAGTAAACTGGTTTGTTTTCCAGGATTGAGCCTGATTTAAACAGCACGTCAAACATCCAGTATGAAGTGCTACTGATCTGTGGGTTTGCAAACTTATGATTGAAAAAAAAAAATCAAAAAATGATATCTGACTTTAGTCTTTAAAAGGGTTACATTGACTATTTAATTTTGTTAAAACAGATATGCGAGTGCGATGAACGTGAAATTTGACCTCTTCTAAGTAATTCAAGCTGATCCAACGGCTGCGGAGATAGAGAGAGAAAAATAATGTACTACACAATCACAGAAAATAACTGAAATGTCTGTAAAAAATATTAGAATAACACTCTATGTAACAACAAACGAGTATAGTGCATCCATGGTTTGTTTTTAAGTCAGGCAGCAGCAACAACAGTTTCTTGGCGCTCACCCGTATTTTCAACTGCTTTTCTAACAGCTGTATCCTAGTTTTGCTCCGTCTTCATGAGTAGATAGTGATGACTTCTCGACCACCACCTCTTACCATCAGGACTTTATCCAAACCTTCAGTGAGCACTTCAATGAATTCCATGTCTTTCGGAAAGTTAAGAAACGCTCAACGAGCATCTCACGTGTTATTGAACTCATACGTCAAAATAACAAACATCTTCAAAATTAACTAAGAAACTTGCCACACACAATTAAAAAATACCACAGTACGATCTTTTCGGCTGGTAGAAAAGGTCCACCTTAATTCAGCCACAGGAAGCTTCACTATCTACAAAAGGGCTACCCTTCTTCAGCTGCAAAAAGCTCCTCCATTTACAAAAGATCCGTTCTACCTGCGTTGCAAAAAGCTCCACTATCCGCAAAATATTTTTCCTTCCTCAGCTACAAAAAGCTCCACCATCCATCAAAGGTCCGTCCTATCTGAGTTACAAAAAGCTCCACCATCCACAAAACATTCACCCTTCTTCAGCTAAGGAAAGCTCCAGTATCGCCAAAACATCCACCCTTCCTCAGCCACTAAAAGCTCCACCATCCACAAAACATTCACCTTTCCTCGGCCAAGAAAAGCTCCAGCATCCTTTTAAAACATTCACCATTTCCCAGCTACTATAAGCTCCACAATCTAAACAAGCAGGAAAAATAGAACCAACTTTCCTGCTTGAGTGAACGGCAGATTTTTTGCAGCTGAGGAAAGGTGGACCCTTTTTACCACCCTAAACGACCGTTCTGACTTTCCTATTTGTGTGAATAGCGGAGCTTTTATGAGCTGAGGAAGGGCAGACCACTCATGAAAAGATCGTACTGTGTTATTTTAAAAATTCATTTACTTTATTTTACAAAGTTCTTAATTAATTTTAACTTTACATCACCAGTTTTTTAGTTCTTATTAACAAATATATTTATTTGATAATAGCCGGTTCAATAATCAAATAAAAATGACGCTTTGATTTAAAAGTTTATCACTTCTCCATTCTTCAACTTAGTGCAAATATGTTTTAAGTTAGTTCGTTATTGTCTTATTAAACGAACGTTTTCATTTATAGACAAAACAAGTAATATATAATTTTTTTAAAAAAGTCAATTCCTACTTAGGTTAACAAAGAAAAGTTTTATTTTAGCTACTTTTTATTAAATTTAATTAATTACATTTAATTAATGAATTAACATTTGAAAAAATATTTGAATTTGAGTGGATGAATAAAAAATATTTTATTAACGACTGAAAATTTGAATAAGACATATAAATATAAAGACAAAGAGTGTGAACTAATAGTAGGAAATGAAAAAAAAAAAGAGATGCACAGTTAGATGTTACAATAGTTCTAAATACAAAAATTTCAACATTCTAAGGTTAAAAGTTTTAGAGTTATGCGAAATGCGAAATAATTTTTGGCGCCAAATTTGGTCATATTTCGACAAAACTCGCTAAGGTCGACGATTTGGGCATGGACCAAACAATGACTGACTATCGCCAAATTTGTCGATATTTCGCCAAAACTCGCCAAGGACGAAGACAAAATCCATATTTTGGGCATGGACCAAATGACTGACTATCGCCAGATTTGGCGATATTTTGGTAAAACTCGCCAAGGTCAATGACAAATGGCAAGATTTCGGGCATGGATCAAACAATGACTGACTACAGATGCACTATATTGAAGACGTCCATAGACATTAATGCATTGAAATTCTTTTGAATGGTCCTGTAAATAAACTCTCCTGTAGATTGGAACCAAAAATCGAGATGCATAACTAGATGTTACAACAATCGTATACATGAAATCTCAACATTCTACGACTAATAGTTTTTGAGATTTGAGAGTAAAATACATACACACGTACAAAAGTCGCCAAGTTTGGCGACATTTCGCGTAATTCTTGAGGGAGGCACGTGACCGTGGTCGGACCATTACCTAACTATATGGTAGAATGGTATTGTACTTGAAATGGATGAATATCCCTAAAACTGCCATTGACCGTAAAGTGTTGGAAATCTTTTGAGTGTTCCTGTAGCAGCACTATAAATGATAAAGACACTTTCTTCGATGGAAAAATTCATTTTGTAACCCTTAACAGCATATCACTTCTGAGTCGTTTGAACTAGCCTAATACCTCTAAAATACGCTTTAATGACTTTCTACCCATAGAACGTAATGTATTAAAAATCTTATGGGCGGCCCTGTAGATAAATATGAGATAAAAAGTAGTAGTAGATAAAAAGTATTTTTTATTTCCATTTTTCTACCATGAAAATTACATTAGTGTTCAGGAAAAACTTTAAGTGTATTTTAACAACTTTCTTCGCCGTGCTTTTTCACCTTCAGTTGATTGGGACCAAAACTGTATTAATATCCAGTGTCATCCACTACAAGTTTAAAAAAAAGTATTTGAACTTGAGTGGATGAATAAAAGAGTATTTTATTAACGACTGAAAATTTGTGCAAGATATATATAGGGAGAGTGTGACCTAACAGTAGAAATTGAAAAAAAAAAAAGGATTTTTCTTCAAATTACGTTAACATTTTACTTTTCTTTAAAAATTCCTGTTGATGGTAAGACCAGGATATTTAACATCATTTTTAAACTACAGATTAAAAATTAAAAAAAAAAATACGATGTGAATCGGCCAAGAATATTTTAAAACCATTTAACCCTTAAATTTAAATCATTTAAACCTTTTTTGCTCTTGGGTCTTGATTTAAATGGTCTTCATTTAAATCAATTATCACTAAAGAAGGCTGCAATTAACAAATTACTACCTTACTACTATTTCTGCCGGAAATTAAATATTCTAACGCTTTCTGGAACTTCTTATATTTTATCCCTTTATTTACAATTAGCTGCTACCCGCGACTTCGTCCGCGTCGGCTTTAGAATTAGTTCCCGAGAGAAATGTAACATGCGTGAATAACAAATATTGTTGCGACAAAAGAAACTGCATTTAAATATTATTTGCGTTTCACTTGTTTCAAATGAAGTATAATGCATGGTAGTATACTTCATTTAAAATAAGAGAATATGCAGAGTTACTAAATTTAGATTTTTTTCAGGCATTTGGCGAATAGAGACAGTTATGACAGTATTTGTGAACTGTTTTGTAAAAGAAATATTTATGCTATATGCATGAATTTTAGTCTATGTTAATCAGGAATAGAGCAGCTTTCTATTAGTGAAAAAGTTTGAGAATCGGTTCTGTAGTTACAGAAATACTCAGAGAGCGTAATGTATTAGAATTATATTGAGTGTTCCTGTAAAGGGACTATTTACGCTACATGCATGAATTTTAGCCTATAATACTCAAGAATAGTGTAGCTTACTATCAGTAAAAAAAGTTTAGGAATCGGTTCAGTACTTACAGAGATGCACATAGAGCGTAATGTAATTCTTATTAGCATCCCTGTAAAAGAACTATCTCTGATATATGCATTAAAGGTAGCCTATAACACTTAGGATGCCACCAGTGTCTAAGAAGTTCTGCTCTCAAAACTGCAAGGGGGGAGGTGCCAGGTTCAAACCCCGGTCGCGCCAGTCGACCTAGTCGCTCCCAGTTTTCCGTGGTTTTTTAAAAAACCTCACGTAAATACGGGCTAGGATCCCTTAGAAAGTCCCCCACAGAGGAATTTCCCTTATAGGCCTAGGACCCTAGTGCAGTCAATCGGTCTTAATCCAAAAACAAACAATGATACCCAGGAATAATGTAACTTTCAATCAGTGAAAACAGTTTTAGAATCGGTTTAGTAGCTACAAAATTTCCTTAGAGCGCAATGCATTAGAATTCTACTGAGTGTCTTTGTAAAAGAATTATTTATGCTAAATACTTGAAAGGCTGCCTGTATGTTAATCCAGGGCATAAGCTAGTTTCATTACAATTTTTTTCAAATCCCTTCAACCATTTTTCTGTGATTCAGTCAAAAACATCCAAACACACAAACGTACACATTTATATTATTGGTAGGATTTGGAAATTTACGAACTTTAAGAAACACATCTGGACTTTTCTTGGTACTTACGTATTATCCCGGCGGTCATTCTGATTTTTTCGTCAAATGAGTTGCCAAACTGTTGCCAATCGTATTCAAAACCATTGATAATTTCATGTACCCGGCATTTATTTCGCCAAAAAATCGCTTGTCTTGGCGGATCGCCGGGATAATACGTAAGTACCCTTTTCTTTATTTATGCTTTTTAATTTGGCGTAAAATCAACATAATTTCCATGTTTTTCAATTGCATGTGATTTTGCAAATAGAATTTCTGCTTTATTTCAAAAGCATAAATCATTTTGTGCGGGCGATAAAACGGCTTTTTTAATTAATAGTTAGAAAAGTAGTTAACATTTCAAAATTCTGAGCCTCAGGTGCACTTTACCGAAGTTATGGGCTCAGTCATGCTCAAATTTTCAAAGCTCTGCTTTCTGTAGATTTGTCTGGAGAACATTCATTCTTATTATTACAGATAGATAGATTTGGCATAAAACTGGCTTAATTTCCGTGGTATTTAATGTTTTTCAGATGCACGTGCTTCTCATTGAAGCTTCATTGAAGCTTCTTTATTGGATTTCACTCATTGAAGTAATAGCATTCTTGTTAGCTCAAAACATGAATCATTTGATACGGGCGAAACTCGCCAAGCATGGCAACGTAAAAACGGTTTTTAATTAATAATTAAAAAAGTAATTAAAAATCTAAAATTCTAATTAGCCTATAACCATCTCCAGGGTCCCCTCTATATCTAAACCAAAATGCATCCTAATCGATTCAGCGGTTTAGTCGTGAAAGCGTCATAAACAACAAACAAACAAACTCACTTTCGCATTTATAATATTAGTTAGGATAACAAGTGTCAATATTTAAAAAATATATCTATTTTATATCAATACAGGGTCTTCATAAAAAAGTATCTCGATATAAAGTATTAAAATATCTCGACCTAAAGTATCGATAAAAGTATCTCGACCTCTGGCTACTGTTTCCAGCTGTCAAAAAGCGCCATTTATTAATATTGAAAAAAAAATACAATAAAACTCGGCTGTTCGAGCCTCGTCAGGGGAAGACCTCCTGAAACCCCTAATTTTTTAGTTTCATTATTGCCATATTCAAACGATATTAATTGACTGTGTCATTTTATCTCTCATCTTTCGTGTATTTCGCCCGGTAACCCTATGTTGAAATTTTTAGGATTGTAACCTATTTATAGAAAAATACATGGGATGCATATTCCACAGCTTACGAAATAGTGTAACGATAGATTAAAGCTGTTGTGAACTAATAGTATTTAAATATATGTAAAATTATGTCGCTTTTTGGGGCACATTTTTCGGACAATTTTCAATAAATGGGGGTGAGAGATAAAATGACATTGTCATTAATAAAAATTTACGTGAAATTTTATGACTATGTCATTCCTGAAACATTTTATAAATGACACCATGAATCTACAGAGCGGTCATGAAAGAAATTCTTCCGATACATCGACCTCTAGAGGCCGTACTTTCGAGATTTCGGAAATACTTATTAAGAGCTCAAAATTCTGTTCACAGTAACAAAATGGCGTTCACTGATACGATTATTGGTACAGAAACTCGAAATTTTTGACTGGCATTGTCCATTTTTTTTTCCAATCGCAAAAGGCTCACCGCATGCAAAAATCCTTAAGAGGGATGGAACGGTACGTGTGTATAGTAGAGATGAGTTCGGGCTCATTTTTTGAAGCCCGAGCCCGCCCGAGCCCGAAGACTTTTAATCCGAGCCCGCCCGAGCCCGAGCAATATTATTAAAGTTGGAGCCCGAGCTCGCCCGAGCCCGAAATTTCAGCTAAAGACAAATAAAATTAACTACTTCATTAATAGATACAATAAATTTTGAAGCTTCACACACCTTATAGTCCCATTTTTTAAAAATAAGTACATCTATTTATCCCGTGAATCACTTTTTAAAATCTGTTTCAAGGAGTATGTTCAACAAAGGAGAAATTTTTCACGAGCCCGAGCCCGCCCGAGCCCGAACGCAATCGTGAATTACAGAGCCGGAGCCCGAGTCGGGCCCGGGCTCGGGCTCGGGCTTTCGGGCTCGGGCTGAGCCCGTCTCATCTCTAGTGTATAGACCCCTTTTTGACGACTGCTCGCACAGCCAGCTGTCGTCAAAAAGGGTATCTAGATCTGAAGGGTATCTAGATCTAGAAAAGGGTATCTAGATCTGAAGGGTATCTAGATCTAAAAAAGGGTATCTAGATCTGTGGCAGTCGATGAACGTTTCGATCGTCCGCCATCTTGCCGGTAGTGAAGTCGAGCGATGGCAACGGCTGCCCCTTTTTCAGCATTGGAAAGGGTTGCGCCTCAAAGGGTTTAACCACTGCAGGAGAGAATCGCACTTTACAAAAACAGTTGTTTGGAAAGCCAGTTAGCGACTTCTCACTAGTCGGTTGTCAAGATTTTCCACCGACTCGGAGAGAATAGACCCCCCTTAGCTTCGCTTTGGAAGTTAAGGGCATGATACAATGAAGGATACAGTTTTCTTCTCCGACTTTTATCTTGGGAGGACCTGGCAAATTGATGACTACGAGCTGCGCTTCCTGGGATTTGCTGAGTATCACTTCGTTAAGCTTCACGGCTGTATGCATGCGGCGGACATTGGCTTCGTCACTGGGAAAAAGAGAGAAAAAAAAAAAAAAACATTATTCATCAGATTCTGAACTCGGATTTTTTACATACCTACTGTACCATGGATCGAACTACGAGGCTTAAGCTCTCGAAAACACTCACGGAGCGAAAAGTGTATTAGGTGAATGTGTGGGTCATTTGAAAGATCAATTGCCTCACGCGATTAGGAAATAGAAGCTAAATAGTAAAAATATCATTAAAAAATTGAGTACTTTGTAAAGTATCTTCCCGTCACTGAATTCTATTCGTTTCAGAATTATATATTTTCATTTTGTAAGAACTCTAGAAATGAATTCAAATCTCATGTGATTCTTGAAATTATAACTCAAGTAGCAACAGTGAATTCTGTTAACGACGGTAATTTAAAATAGAATAGGAAATTTTTTTTATTTATTCTAATGGAAAGAATATCAAATGTATTGAGTGTAGTTTTTATTAATATAAATAATAATTGATTTTATCGCCAGAAGATTGTTTTTTAGGTAAAATTCAAGATTAATGTAAAATTAATAAACAACCTCCACAAATCGAAAGTGAGAACATTTTAATAAACGACTATTATAATACATATCATTGCACTTTGATACCTGAATACTAAATTCAGCGATTGTTTGTGCAAGGGTACACCCCGCCCCTCCCCCCCCCCCCAAAAAAAAAAAGAAGAAAATAAAAATAAAATAAAATAAAATAAAAATGAAGTTTTATATATATATATATATATATATATATCAGCGCTTGATACTGATCAAACAGGCTGTTGAAATACTTTAACTTTTTAACTGTACCCTCTGTACTATACCAATTATAAATATTTTGGACAATACCTTCCAAAAATTTATCTCTTTGTTCTCTCTCTATTTATTGTATGAAACGTAATTTTTGGAAACTTCCTGAATTGTTAAGATGGGACGTTTACTTTCAGGCAAAGCAGCGTAATAATTCTCTTCTGGTACGTTGCAGTGGTCTAACATTCACAACGGCCGACACTACCTATAGCATTTCGGAGAGACATGCTCACTCTTCAAATATCTTTTTTTTTTCAATCTGTAGACGGTGATTAAAATTAACAGCAACTTTACTATTTTATTTTATTTCTACCCGTTTGCTTCCATTCATCACAAAGAAACAGCAGGAGCGTTCTATTTTGCGGCTATCGTTGTTTTATAACAGCATGCGTATTCATCAGCTTTGCATAATGGGCCATTGAGAGATCCATGTTGTGAAAACAACGATATCCACAGGTACGCGAACACTGCTGTCGTTGCGTCTCTGCAACGAATGGAAACAGACAGGTTAACTATTCGTTAATTAAATGCCCCAAAAAGATTTTGTTAGAAAAGTGTTGTTTAAGCGATGCTTGATTAATCTTTCTTGCTGCACTTTTATTAAATGTTCTAGCAACAGTAAGCAAAATAGGTCACCTTCGAAAATTGAACTGCACAAGTGCAGGGCCGTAACCAATATGGAATGCTAGGTAGGGCTTTGAATCTAGTCGGGGCCAACTTGATTCTTCTACCGGGCCTGCTTGTGTACTCTGATGAATCATCCGAAGAGGCCTACGGGTGCTCGCTTATTGGTTCCAGCACTTAGATACGTCATCTAACTGCCAAATCTAACCAATGAGAAGAGTCCGTAGGCCTCTTTGGATGACTCATCGAAGTACACAAGCAGACCCGGTAGAACATTCACGATGGCCCCGATATATAGTTCGGGGCAGAATCCTTCAAAATCTTAACCATTTGACGCCTAGTGTTCCCGCTCTGGAAACACCAAACTCTGGCGTTTTGACTGTTGCCAGTCACGAAGAATACATTTGATTTCTATAAAAATAGTTGCGGGTAACATAGCTCCACGAGAATCCTTTACTTCTTAGCACGTCCTTTCCCGTAAAAAAATGGTCACGATTCTTTTTAACAGAACTGACATCAGCTGATGAATGCGAGAACCCCTGGATAGATTGCCCCACGCTGTAATAAAGGGCAGCCGTTGCCATCGCTCGACTTAACGACCAGCAAGATGGCGGACGATCGAAGCGTTTATCGCGTGCCACAGATCTAGAGACTCTTTTTGACGACAGACTGGCTGTGCCGCACAGCCAGTAAAGGCTCTCTCGATCTGTGCACAGCCAGTAAAGGCTCTCTCGATCTGGCTGCACAGCACTGATCCAGCACTGATCCACTGCACAGCACCGATCTGGCTGCACTGCAAAAGGGTCTCTCGATCTGTGGCACACGATGAACTTTTCGATCGCCCGCCCTCTTGCTGGTCGTTAAGTCGAGCGATGGCAACGGCTGCCCTTTTTTTCAGCATTGGGAAAGAGTTGCGCCTCAAAGGGTTAAGAGGTGGCCGCGTGGAATGGGGTTGGTCGTCTAGAGAAATTTCACAAAGTAAACCGAAGAATGTTCTAAAGCAAAAAGGTCGGAGCCGCCCTTGCTCTTGCAATTGCACAAGATCTCTGCACAAACTCTTGCAATTGCTCAAGCAATTGCACAAGATGCGCCCCAATAAAAAAAAAATAAATAAATAAATCATGCTGCAGAGTAGAGTGCCTTATGATTTGTGTGGTTGACTTACGGTTTGGCCAGCAACAGCTTGCTGTCGCCCCCTCCCCCTTCGGAAGAGGCCGCCGGCTCTCCGGATTTGATGTCGTTCTCGACGGGGGCCGGGGGGGCGTCCTCGCAGGCGTCCACGGATATGGAAGGGGCGAGGGGAGGGGGAGGAGGCGAGGTCTTCTCGTTCGGAGGCGGACTCTTCTTGCTCGGGCTCTTGGTGGGCGACATCTCGCTCAGCTCTGCCTCGATCTCCTCGTTCTGTTCAGGCATCTCGATGAACTGAACTTTGTTGGGCTTGGATGAGGGCTGGTTCACGCTGTCCTTTATGGACTGCACCTGCAAAACACATGCAATCGTTAGGGGATCGGGGTCTTAAAACCCTTTAACGCGCAGTGTTCCCGCTCTGGGAACACCAAACTCTGATACGTTTGGACTGTTGCCCGTCACGAAGAATGGATTGGGTTTCTATTAAAAATAGTTGTCGGGTGACATAGCTCCACACGAGGATCCTTTACTTTTTAGCAAGTCCTTTCGCGTGAAAAAAATTGGTCACGATTCTTTTAAAACAGCACTGACATCTGCTGATAAATGGAAGCATGCGTGAACAGCCGGATAGATTGCCCCATGCCGAAAAAAAGGGCAGCCGTTTGCCATCGCTCGATTGAACGACCAGCAAGAGGGCGGACGATCGAAATGTTCATCGCCTGCCACTGATCGAGAGACCCTTTTTTGACGACAGACTGGCTGTGCGGCACAGCCAGCTATCGTCAAAAAAGGGTCTCTAGATCGGAGGTACGCGATGAACGTTTCGATCGTCCGCCATCTTCCCTAGTAGCACAACTAGTTCAGAAAACGTTCAAAGTACGTTCAAAACATGTTTTGTGACGTTAAAAAGACATATTTTTGAACTTATTTTGAACTAGTTGTGCTACTAGGGTTGCTGGTAGTTAAGTCGAGCGATGGCCACGGCTGCCCTTTTTTCAGCATTGGGAAAGGGTTGCGCCTCATTAGGTTAAGTGCCGACCAGAGTCGGATCGGGACCATCGTGATTCTGCTTGTGCATTACGAAAGAGGCCTACGTACGTTTCCTCATTGGTTAGATTCGGCCGTCAGATGAAGTATCTAAGAGCTGGAACCAATAAATGAGCATCCGTAGGCCTCTTTGGATGACTCATCGGGGTGCACAAGCAGGCCCGGTAGAATCACGATGGCCCCGGTCGGATTCAGAAAAGTTACAAGGGAGGGGAGATAAGTATGACGAAGCAGCAATCGTTAGTCGGGTCTAAAGGACCCGAAAAAGATTCAGCAGAGTGGAGATATGACGGAACACATAACCAGGGATGGGTCAGACTCTTTTTTTTTAAATCTGTTCACTTTTAATATTAAATTCATGTTTAACCTGTTATCCGTCAACATTTAAAACTTTGACGTGTGGTGATTGTTCCATGAAAAACCACCTTATTGCAGCGCTCTCACTGCTGGTCGCCAAAAAATAGGGTTAAATGGTGCCAGAAGAGAGAGCGAAAAAGAGCAGCCGTTGCCATCGGTCCATTTAACTACCAGCAGCACGGCGGTCGGTCGAATGGCACATCTGGCGCCACAGGGCAAAAGAGTTTTCTGACACAGCTGGCTGCACAAAACCAGCTGTGCCGCACAGCCAGCTGCGTCAAAAAGGGTCTCTGCATCTGTGGCACGCGATGAACGTTTCGATCGTCCTCCATCTTGCTGGTCGTTAAGTCGAGCGATGGCAACTGCTGCCCGTTTTTCAGCATTGGGAAAGGGTTGCGCCTCAAAGGGTTAAAGAGACAGCAACCCGTACAAGACTCTTTATTTGACCCATGTTTCTTCAAAGAATAGATTGAACGCTCCGCCGGGCCACAATCGCTGGGTGGAACGTTCAAAGAACCAGTCTGGGAAGCAACATCGGTCCTAGAAGGAGAATACTTTTCGGAGCATCTTTTCCAACGATGAAAGTGAACAAGTTGAGGATGAGTTAAAGCGGGTCTCAAGGGGAGAGATCTCTGCGTCACAGGCATATATGATCTTAATAAATAATCCGGCAAGTCACGCGCAGAGCAACTGCTTCACTTTTAATCCTCAGAGTCCGTGTCCATGACAACACCGTTCTTCCAAGGATTTTGAAAGTTTAATTGATTTTCTTGTAAATATTTAATGCAGTTTATAAATTTTGATAGCAGACAAGCAAGGATGTTCTTGAATATAAGTAGCTCAATCTGCTAGTAACTGAGAAGGGGAAATATTTTGGTGGTATATGGATGTTGGTGTGTATTTGGTAACGTAATATAAGGATGTGGCGAATCTGTTGCAAATACATGATGGTTAGAGTGCCTTGCCAAATTTGTTTAAGTGCGTGTTAAAAGAACAATTCCTCTTGAAAAATATGAAAAGATTTCTATGCAATAAAATTTTACCAAGCTAACTTTCGGGAAGAATTTGCATAGCGACCAGTACTTTCTGACGACCAGATCTTCATTGACAATCTTCTATTCTGTTTTTGGTAGGGAAGATTTTTCATGTGGATTTTTGTGTTGGCTAGGTTTTTTGTATAGTCTTTAAAGGGTTTCAATGAAGCTTGTTTCGAAGTGTACATCAATTCGTTACCTACAATACTCGAATGTGATTTAATCGAATTTAGATAAATTAGTATCGTAGTGCCATTAAAATAATACCAAATTTCTTGTGTTATTGAGTTTTTTGTTTGAGTGTCCTTCAAGATCTGTGCTGATAGGCTGTTTGTAAATATTATGACGTATGAGAGGGAAGTATTTCCGGGTTTCTACAGATTTGGAAAGTCAGGGATTTGGGAAAAAAGTCTGAGAAATTAGAAGAAATTGAAGAAAGGTCAGGGAAATGCAGGAAAAATTGAATTTTGCGGTAAAATCAAGAAAATATTTGCTGTTTGAACCTAAGTATAGTAATTGTTTTATTTTCATTTTCTCATTCAACCTTATAAATAATTTTTAAATGCGTTCTTTATGAACATATCTTGTGCAGTTGAAACATGCTTAATTTTATCCTAAATTATTATCAAACACGGTTTTTGTTAGAATCCAGTGATGTCAAATGAGATTCTTGTATATATTAATTTTATTATTATTATTATTTCTAAAAAAAGGGTAAAAAAAAAATATTAACTATAGGATGTAATGTTAAAAATAAACTCAAAATTCGGGAAAGCACGCTAGATAAAGTCAGGGAAGAGCGTGATAGATGTCAGGGAAAAGTCAGGGAAGCATAAGCTGTGAAATCTGTAGAAACCATGTATTTATAATCCAATTTCATGTGTGTAGGATTGCCGGTAGTTCAACCTGAAATACGGAATATTTTATACTTCATTTTTACAAATACCACAAACCTCAAAGAAAGTTCATACCTCAAGTACAACGAAAAGTTGCTAAATTTAACGAAAAAAAAATCCCTAAACCGGTAACACTGATCTTATGCCAAATGACGATTTACTTATTTTCTGCTTCGAACGCGATGCTCGATAGATGGATTTCTGACCGTTTCAATGCATCCTTCTGAATAAACATGTTATGATTGTCATTCTTTTTTGGCAAATTTTCAAAGTGTGTCTTACCACCGTGAGGGTTCCCCTCCTTTGTTTCAAATGTTTCAGCATCTGAGACCGTTGCTCCATCATAAGTGTGCGTTCATATGTATAAGCTGATATATCAGTATCCACCTGCAAAGAGAAGAAACAAATCTTACTGAACGAAATGAAAACCCTTTAACCCATTTATGCCTAGCGTCCCTTTTTTGGGACGGCATTTTCGCTATTAGTTGGAAACGTTATTTATTTTTCCTAGCCTTTATTCATGAGTATTGAGCCTCAACTCTACAAAATATTTTAACATGACCCAGTAGGATGTTGATACTTCGATTTTTATGCATAAGGATTTTAAAAGAAATCATCCCTTGTTCAAGAAGTTGACCTCAGAAATTTATATATTATTTCTGTTATCAGTAAAAATCGAAGAAAGTCGCAAAAATATCCAGGCAAAAATGGGTTAACGCGCAGTGCTCCCGCTCTGGGAACACCAAACTTTGACGTTTTGACTGTTGCCAATCACGAAGAATAGATTTGATTTCTATAAAAATAGTTGCGGGTGACATAGCTCCACGAGAATCCATTACTTTTGAGCACGTCACTTCCCGGAAAAAAAATGGTCACGGTTATTTTTAACAGCACTGACATCTGCTGAAAAATGGAAGAGTGCGAGAACAGCTGCATAGATTGCCCAATGCTGAAAAAAGGACAGCCGTTGCTATCGCTCGAATTAACTACCAGCAAGATGGCGGACGATCGAAACGTTCATCGCGGACTCAGATCTGGAGATCCTTTTTGACGCAGCTGGCTCTGCCGCCGCACAGCCAGCTGTCGTCAAAAAAGGCTCTCTAGATCTGTGGCGCGCGATGAACGTTTCGATCGTCCTCCATCTTGCTGGAAGTTCAGTCGAGCGATGACAACGGCTGCCCTTTTTTCAGCATTGGGAAAGGGTTGTGCCTCAAAGGGTTAAACGTCCGGTTACTGATAAATCGAGAGATGTACTTTTTGAAAGTTACTGTAATATTATAAAATAACTGTCGTATTATTGAAAGAAATCGGGAAAAGTATTATATAATCGGTAAGAATTTTGAATGGTAGATACAGCGAATGAAATTCTGGGTTCAACTAGTATATTGGTATCTAAACGTTAATCCACAATCGCAAAGAGATAACGCATCTTAAAAAGTATGCAATCCAATTGGTCAAAGCTTGGTGATAATATATGTACGACACCCCATTGTGACTTAAAAGCACAAACATTATACAGAGTATTTACATAATGTGATATCAACAGGAACATACGATCTCTTAAATTCGGATTTGCAAAAAAAATGCGAAGAAAATTTCTCAGCAGCAACGCAGGCTAGGCAGCGATGGTTCATGCTTGTGACTTTAATAGGCAGCATGGGTATCGATGTTCATTGTTCATTCATCAGATAAAGCATTTCTAAAGGAATGAGGTTATAAGTCAGCAAACGCCTCCCGAGAGCATTCCACATATGCTTAACGGGATTAAGGTCGGTTAAGTAAACTGGCTGTCGTATTTCGACTTTCGTTTCTTCTGCAAGAAATTGGTGCATGAGGAGAACAGTATGAGGGCAGGAACAGCCTGCTTGCGTTTGCTTGAAGCCATGTATCGCCGATTATGGGAATATACAGACAAAAATAGGATCTAGTATGTGTCTCTGAGCGTTGAGATTTCCATATAGCAGCTCATACAAGTTGTGGCAAGTCCATTTTATCTCCATTTCATGACAAATTTGTCCAGAACAAGTCATTATCTATAACACGATATCTTCTGGACGTCATTCTAATGACATATCTATAATACGCCTGTAATATGTTATACGACGGACAGATAAATACACAAATTACATCGTTAGACATAAGCATGAAAATGCATAATATGTCTCTAACGTGACATGAAATGGATATTTACCCCCCCCCCCCCAATTATGTTTTTATATCGACAAAAATGGGAAAACCTATTTTGAACAGGTCAATGTGTGTTCAGAACTTTCACATAAAGTATCATTTTAGTGCCAACAGGAGAAGTCCATTCGACTTATTTTGGAATAAAATATGAACAAGTTATGGTCATTTGAGTAGGTCCATAACTAGTCTAGATGTACTTATGGATAAGTTGTGTTGTATGGGAACATGCACTTCAACACAAACTATCGATCCACATTATAAAAAGTTACCATAGATCTCGGAATTGAATTTGTTTCTGTTATACTTAAGATATCTTTTCCAGCTAATTTCATATCTCCTCACTCTTGGCGTAAGCAGTAGATGACCTTCAAAATCATGCAATTTTGTGTTTTCTGCTATTTCAAGGTGAAATATTTCTGCTCGCCGAAAGTCAATCACGCAAATATTACCCTTTATTTCAATATTTATCATTAGCTTGTATTCACTGAAATACACACACACACACCTATGTGATTCATTTCTGTCACAAGAAGATTTTGACTGTCAAAGTTTCAGAAAAAAAAGAATTTTTTTTTTTTTTGTAGAATGACCATTGACCTTTGTGCTAAGAGTTAACCATAAATCTTATGTTTTAGCATTCAGAAGTAGTAGAACACACAATAATTGCCAATGGCATGGTACAGTGTTGACACAAAAAATATTGGAATTTATAAATTTGTATTTTTTTTATTAAAATAATGGACGATTTTCAATTTCTTCAACCCCCCAAAACTGTAGAAAAGATTTTTTTTTTTTTGGAATTATAAAGCATGTGTCTAATAAATGTATATGGAGCAAATGTCCTGAAAATATTAACAAAATAGAAAATGCCGACTGTCCAAGCCAACTTGACAGCTAAAAAAACTGGCTCTTTAAGTGCACTTTATTGTAAAAATGCATCTAGTAATACATGTTGACATAAAACACTTTTATTATACAATATTATAAACACGGGTAGTAATATATTACCATTTCTACAACTTCTACCTCTGCTTGAATACGAAGATGATATAAAAATGTTTTTAAATCTTTCTTCATTTGAATACTATTATCCTCCAGTTCTAAGATTTAAAGATTAAGGAATAAAACGTAGCAAAATATAACAATAGCACGAATTAGAAATTGTTTTGTAGATCAATGTTACACTTTTTCATTTTTTAGAAAAGAAATTTAAGTAGTTTTGGCAGATTTTATACTGGTTTTGATTACGAACTCAAAAAATAAAAAACAGTTTTCGAGCAACGTAGTTATTTCAAAATTACACTTGAGAATGAAATGACTATGATAGAATCTAATATAAAGTTTATCATTATTTGATTTTAACTGTATGAGCTCCTATTTTCAAAACTCCGAATAAAACAAAATTTATTTTTGTTTTCGATGTTTGATTTTAACCATATTAACTCATGTTTTCGAAACTACTATTCCGAATACATGTAAATCGTCTTAGAAATCGAATTATACATCTATGTATATATACTAGCTGAAGTACCCGTCCTCGACGGGTTAGTGAATGCAAATTTCCAAAAAGCAAGAACATTCGTCAGCATTGTAGGAGTACACAAAATGGATATAGTATGTTGCCAAAGTAAAGAAAGCGAAGTTATAATTTTTATTGTTAAAATATTACAGGTTAGAGAATAAGTAATATCATTTCATTCGCTTTAGTCGTAATTATGGGATGCGCGAACGAATATTTACGCATATTGAAATAATTTTCGCAAAATCTCAAAATCTAATCAACATTTTTGAAAAATTGGCAGCCTAGAATTTAAGTTGAGTGACAAGCTATCATGTCACCCAAATTCGTTTCATTCCCTGCAGCCTTTATTTCGTGATGCTGGAACAAATTTTCAGCATTTTAAAACGATTTTCGCAAAATTTCAAAATGTAATCAAAATATTTTAAAAACGCCTTTTCTCTCTCAATGCCTATAAATTAAGATTAGCAACTACCTATCATATCACTAAATTTCGTATTATTCGCATTAGTCGTTATTACGTGATGTTTGAAGAAATATAAACGTATTTTGAGAGAATTTTCACAAAATCTCAAAATCTAATAAAAATGTTTAAAAAATTGGACTCCTATAGTTTATATTGAGCAACCATCTATCGTGTGACCAAATTTAATATCATTCGCTTTAGTCGTTATTACGTAATGCGGGAACAAAGATTCACTCAGTTTTAAACGATTTTCACAAAATCTCGAAATCTGATCGATTTTTTTTTAATTAGATGCTTATAGTTTAAGGTGAGTGACCACCTATCATTTTACCAAATATCATTTTTTCACCTTTGCAGTTATTACGTGATGTGCGAACACAAATTTACGAGTTTAAATGATTTTCACAAATTTTCAAAATCTAATCAAGATTTTTTTTTTAAATTCGACGCCTATGTTTTAAGTTGAGTGACCACCTATCATGACACCCAATTTCATATCATTCGCTTCAGTCGTTTTTACGTGATGCTTAAACAAAAAAAAGCGTCACGGACAGAATGACAGAATGACAGACAGACAAACTTTTTTTTGAGGGTGGCATCGGATTCCCGGGTTCTTGAAACGGATAGAAATCGCAAAATTTTTGAATTCCAAGAAATGTACAGACAAAAGTCTGATTTTATTTATATAGATATAATTCGTCTTACTATTATTTTTGAAGAGGTTATAATATATGATCTTATTTCTATAATTTTTTGAAATGCATATTAAAAAATCTGATGTGGACACCACATGACTTCCTTGTACATCCATTAAATCATAAATATTTAAGGTACATTTCGTGTCAACGTATTGCGTTTGGAAGATAGGCAATATTCCAATAATACTAAAGTTTAGCGATTTCTAGCCGATTATTTGTTATACCGTCAAGTTCAATTCAGTTTTAATGACTCTCTATTGGTACTTAATTTGGCGTTACAATAGTTCTAAATATAAGGTTTCAGCATTTTACGGTCAAAAGTTTTAAAATTATGTCAAATGCGTAATTATTTTTAACTCCAAGTTTGGCGATATTTCTGAAAAACTTGCCAAGGTCGATGACAGTTGGCGAGATTTTGAGCATTGCGTAAACGATGATTGACAATAGGCATAATATACTGAAGATGACCATAAGGTATTTAAATTCTTTTTGGTGGCCCTGTAAATAAACTATCCAGTAGATTGGAGCCAAAAAGGAAGGTGCACAGTGACTACAATCCGAAATATAAAATTTCCTCATTGCATGACGAATAGTTTTGAGGTATACAGTTACGCAGATACGTACGTCGTACAGCCGCCAGAAAAAAAACTAGTCAAAATGGAATTGCAGTTGATCCAAAAGAACCCCCAAGCATTTTATATGAACATACTTGACTCCTCAAAGTAAATTTAGAGATTGTCAAAATCGATTTTTACTCCAAAGTCTGTATACAGAAATTTTCAGCCATCACTGTGCTTGTTTTTACTTCGTACAAGGAAATAAAAAGTGAAAATGAGCAAATTTTTAGTTCGGCGAAGTCTTGCTCATCGGTAAAAAGAGTGGATACTGATTTCGAATTTGTATTCAGTATGTTAATAAATAGCTTCAACATTTGAAAAAAAAATGAAAGGATACGGGCTATGGTAAAAATGCGAAGCTTGCAGTTCTTCCATACTCTGTGCTGTTTTAATAGGAAAGGCAGAAGCATAAGTAGGCCACCGTCATCTTGAAGTAACAGTTAAGGCAATAATTGTAAAAGAACTGAAAAAAGAATTGCGGTTAAAAATGAATCAGTGACATTCACATAGGGTTCAATAATAAATCAGTTACAAAAACAAATAAAATATCTGTGAACAAGGTTAGAAAATCAAGAAAGATACATCATGCCAAACGAATAGATAATATGGAACACTTTCCAACACATAGTTTATTTTACCTCCAAATTTAGCCCTTTACCCTCTCGTTTGGGTGCAAATTATAAAAGACCCTGAAAAGGAATTTTAGGAATTTGTATTCGCTGCATTTTAAAGCAAGAACTATACGACTGTCTCTTTTCCCCATTGACATATGATGAAAAAAAGTATTGCCTTCCCACCCCCGTGTGAAAACAACGTTTCTTCCCCTTAGCCTCGTTTGGATCCAATTACAAAAGACCCCCCAAAAAATTTAGGCATTTGTGTTCGTTATATTTTAAAGCAAAAATTTTACAGCTACCTCTTTTACCCGATTGCGATATGAAGGAAAATGTGAAAAGAAATTTGTGGCCTCCAACCTCCAATTTGTTGCGAAATCTTAAAAAAAAAAAACCTCTAAAAATGATTTTTGAGCATTTGTATTTTGTAGATTCTAAAGCAGTAGTTTTACGACTATATCTTTCTCCCACTGACTCACTTTTAAAAAAAAAAGTTTCTCATAAACATTCAAGTACGTAGAGTTTAGATATATTCTAACGTCAATTGTTACAAATACAAAACATGGTATTGCTATTTATTGGGGTTATTTTGAAAAAAAAGGTCGATTTCTGTGTTTTTTTGTTTTTGTTTTAACAGTCTTTATAGAGCAAAGCTTCTTAAAAATTCCACAAATTGCCGTCTTCGCTTCGAAGATGCGTCCGAGTTTCCCAGTAAAGTATTATGCAAATGAAGGAATGTGCGTGCGCACTAAATATGTTTCAGATGGATAAAAAGCGAATCCGGGTGTGGTTAAGAAATAAGCGCAATTTATGCTCTTGGAGGAGAATATTAATCAAAATAAAGATGTAGAGGATATTAAAATTAATTGATTTGAATCGATAGTTGCTGAAAGTTTAACCTTTCAAAAAGTCATTACTAAACAGTAAGATCAAATCAACTCGTTAAGAAAAATTAATTCATTTTTGTTTTCTATAAATGATTCCTTAAAAAATCAATGATTGATCGATAATTCCTAAGACCAATATATTTGAAGTATTAAAAAAGGAAATACCGATTTTTAAAAGATGAAAAATAAAGTTAAGTCAAATTAATCTAACAAAAGTGAAAAAACAAAATTAATTTAAAATAGTTTTAAATCTAAATAAAATGTTCTTTGGCTTGACTTCGAGAAAGTCAAGTCGACGATTTCTGATTATATTTTCCTACTCGTTAATAAAAATTTAAATGAGCTCGTTAAATAAATATTTAATAATCCAAGTAACTAAAACAAAATATCAAATTTGTATAGGAATTCTAAAAACAAATGGCAAAGTTCATTTATGTTTGATGTCCGACTGTAAGAAGCTAATATTTAATTTGATAAATTTCACTACGTTAGTTAAGAAACATATTTTTGGATTAATACTTATTACCTCCACGTTGGTCTTAAAAGCCTCAGCTCTAAGAAGCTTTGAACTGAGCTTTGAATAAGCTGAATGCGCCGCTCACGGCTATAGTGTTGACACGGAAATTCTTTTAACATGTAAAGCACTTTTTTGTGTCTAATCGTTTCATATCTTAAAATACCTGAAATGTAACTGTGTTTGAATAGAAACAATTATTTTGTTATCACCTACAACCTTTATAACAAAATCCAAAGAGAAGGAAGCCTAACTGTGAGGGTTTCGAATATTAATACTATTTGTATATTTTCTCACTTTTGCTTAATAAAAGTTCACACAACTCAGGAATACATATAAATATTCGTTGTAAAATGAAAGTATGGTTCACATTTTTCTCTGTTTTGGTTAAATAAGTTTATTTGATGCAAAAAGAAAACATAAAAGTGTGTTAAACTTATGCTTGAATAGCATACATATATATTTTTTCACATTTTATCTTAAGCAGTTCCCTCAGTTCTGATTTATTGACAATGGAGACCAATGAGAGCTTTCAGGCAATGACAACTTCTAAACAACTTTCAGGCCCATCTCACATCTACAAAGTTCGAAGGAAGGATCGGTAAACTTGTCCACCGATATGACGAATGCCTAAATCTACATATGGTGTAAAAAAGTAACTAAATTTCTAGCTAAATTTTAGTAACAAATTAATATGTATATTTTTTACTCTTATGGTTTCTCTCTGTTTCTATTTTTAAATAGTCTATAAGAGGTTTAAAAAGAGCCCTTTAAAGGTTGAAACAGAACTAATTGCTGAAATTGGATAAAGAAGTCTTGTCTTACTGTTCTGACTAAATTCTTTCCTATGACGATTTCGTCTATTGCAGAAGATAGATAAATCTATAAAAGGACCTGAAAATTGTGAATTCATCATTGTATTTTTTTTTTTTTACAAATACGCGGGTTTAACTTTATTTTTTGACCCAAGACAATTCTAAATCAGACGTACCAATGAAACCGCCAAGCAAGCGGTCAGCCGATTTATTACAAGACATAAAATTTCATTTTGTTAAAAAAAAAGGATACGGACTATCCACCAAACGTCAATTTTACCAGAAACCTTTCCAGTGATTTCTGGAAATTGGTCAATTCCTTTGGGGATAATGAGAGCGTTTTTGTTCGCTGCAACATTACGGACTGTATCTGAAATACAAAATAAAACAGTGTCAGCATTGAAGTTCGTCGATACAGCTTAATTAAAACAATTAATGTAATAACAATACATGATCATGCACTCAAATCGTATATACATACTCCTGTGATCAAAAAATAAATTTAAAATGCATCTACAATACAGCTATATTAAATATTTTTACGACTTCTATACATATCTGGCAACAGTCAGGAGTTCATTTCATTTTATCGTCTGGAATTCGTTAAATAAAATAAAGAATTTTCGCTCTGTTGATTTTCCAAGGTAGCCAATATTATTGACGACGAAAATGTGTTAAACTTTATTTTCGAAATTAAATTTCTGCTACAAAAGTACGTATTTGAATTGTTGCAATAAGATTTTAAAGACGACGGTTTGTGATAAGCAACAGTTTTTGACTGGTACATAAAGTTTAAAGATCGTAGAGACTCAAGGTAAAGTTGAATGTATTCTTTGATTGTGATTTTTTTTTGTGCATTATGAATTCCTACTAATCAGACCGAAAATAAAAATTATTTTTTGAGTATTTAGCGACGTTTGAGTGAAGCAATTCGTCGAAAATGACCTGAAATGTGGTAAGAAAATTTAAGGGTTCTGCACCACGTTAATGCGCTTTCCACACATTACAGATACTATGCGTGAGTTTCTAACCGAAAATTCAAAATATAAGCTCCACCACCTCGCTATTCACTTGATATGGCTCCTTTTAACATTTTATTTACACATGTTCACCGTTTTGAGTCTATTCATTCGATAAAAGAAATTCGCCGCAAACTCTTAAGGAGTTTCACTAAACGACTTTAAAGCATGTTTTGATGTTTAGGTAAAAAACTTGCACTGGTTCATTGCAGTTGAAGAACATTATTTTGAAAGATATGTAAAAATTTTGACAAGTAAACTGATACCTTTTGCTTTATGCCACAATTTCAGGTACTATAGTATTACAGTAGTATGATTATATTCCAAGTACGTTCGTCATCACTATGATCAGTGAGAAAATCCTAATTCTTGTGTTTTTGAGTTATTTTTTTAAAATTGCGATTAAGTATTTAGTTAATTAATATGTCAAATTATTTTGATATTAAAGTAAAAATATTTTGAAGTACTCACAAAAAGTTTTTGTGCAATGGCTTTTAGGCTAATTTTGTGTGAATTTAGCTTTCAACAAGTAGCTTATGATGCGCAGATTATCTTTTACAATTTCTTGAAAGGAATTGTATTAAATATCAAACATTATATTCTAAATTTTCGAATGATCAAACACCATAATCAAGAGGAAATTATTTTTTTTAGATAAAACTAAGGATTTCGTCGCTGAAAGTTCTAACGTTGGACAAACCAATTATATTTAAAATCATCTTATTGTTTTTAAACACACTAGGCAAATTACATAACGTTTCGAAAGTTTGAAGAATTTACTTTTGAAGTAAGGGGGATTAACATAAGCTGAAACGCTAAAACCTGAGCACTTTTCGATCATATATGCCATTAATTTTCCAATCAGTCATTAAATGCCATGATATAAAAACTCATTAAATTGATTGATAGATTTTTATTATGTCTTCATTTACATACATCTGTGTAGTACGATCAATTTTGAGCTAGATTCATACATGCTATTTAAACCTATCAAAAACTGCTTCTTTGTCATGTATTTTCACTGTGACTTATTTTAATCATTACAAAAATTTGTTTAATCCTTTAAGGCGCTGTGTCCTTGCTGTGAGAACACAGCTCAGACGTTTTGATTGTGTTTCAGGAAGAATAAATGTGATATCAGTAAAATGTTTAAGAAGGACATAGTTACACAGAATGCTTTTCTATTTAGCACACAATATCCCTTAAAAATTATTGATTATTTGTAAAATTGATGACAGAATTACGTTTATCAATACTGCGATCAGCTACAAAAAAAAAAAAAAAAAAAAAAAAAAAAACTAGACAGACTGCCTAATGCGGAAAAAAAGTGCAGCCGTTGCCATCGCTCGATTTAACTACCAGCAATAGGGCGGTCGATCGAGTCGTCCATCGCGTGCCACAGAGCTAAAGGACATTTTTGGCACAGCCGGCTGCACTATTTTTCGGCATTGGGAAATGGGTGCGCTTCAAACGGTTAAAAATGAGGCCGCTTTATAAAATGGTAACTTAATACTCCAGTATCCAGTATTTATACTTACCAAGAAACACTCGCCAAGATGCTGGACATTGTTTCCAGGCGAATGGCCATCCCATTATCACAGTATTTTGTTTGAGTCCTCCTAATCCAGTACTTTGGATACTTGAAAAGGAAAATAAATGAATATAACACACAGTAGTAATAATTTTCAGCTGTACAAAGTATGATTGGGTTGGAAACATAAGATACGAATAATCATAATGAGAGCGAATTTTTTTTTTTACTTTGTAGAAGGAAGTAATAACTTAAATGAAAAGATACTATTTATTTTTCAATGGGTTCCCTACTAGCAATTTTGCTCGGGCTACCACCGGCCACGCAGCCAGCCGATGACGGCCCGAGCAAAATTGCTAGTAGGGTTAGGATTGCAATACTATTATTAACCTTTTACAGGCTGCATTGAGATCCAGGCATATTTTAAATTAGTTTTCTTTGCACATTTGACTACTAATGCTATTTGTTAAAGGATATTAGTCATTTAATTGGTAAAAAAAAATTGTTTTTAATACAATTTTCTTCTGTTGAGTATGGGCCGTTTCTGACTACACTTTTACATTGGTTTCAAAAACTGAATGTACTGATGTGTAGGCCGAATAAGTGAAATATTAAGAATTAATAAAATATATATTTTTAAATTTAAGTAAATATATGATTTAAGTTTGAAGGGGGGGGGGTGTATCAAGATACAACATCTCCCAATTTATGAAAATGGCTACTTTCATGAACTTTTTTTTTACAAGTTTCCCATTAATGATACAAATGCAACTTCTATATCAAAGAATCAATTCATCTTTTTAGTTTATCCGCTCATTTTTTTTTCACAAGTCAATATTGATAAAATTCTATTTTTTAATAAATTTTAATTCGATGTTCTTAGTTGGGAGCATTGGCGTGTAAAAGGTTAAACAAGGAACACATCCAATAAAGATGCGCACAATTATCTGTAGCAGCGGTTAGCCACCGGTGGGGCGCCCCACTCTTGGAGGGCGCAGAGAGTTTGCAAGGGGGGGGGGTGTTGAGGAAAACAGCCAAAGAGAAGTGGTAATACGTAAATTTCATTCAAAAATCAATTTTTACTTTTTTTGCATTAAATACTTTAAATTTTTATCGCTCTAACAGTATAGGTATATTATGCTTGTTTATTGAAAAAACAGAAATATTAGAAATCTTACTAGAAATATCCTATTAGAAGTAATATAAATTTGTGGAATAATTTCTCTCAAAACTTCACAGGATCGTGTTCCTTTATCTTAATATCCACGAAACTTATGAACGCAACTCTTTTGATGAGAGATATATCATAATACATTGCATACTTTAACAAGGCGGTTTGATGGTATATTAGGAATTATTTATTTTAGTCGGGAAAATTCTATCAAGAATGAAAATTTAAAAGTGATTTTTAATAAAAAAATATAATAATATATTTTCATTTTATGCAAAGCCCGTTATTGTAACTGCTGTAAAAATTTTATAACATTTAGCATTTCTGAGAAAAAGTTAAGAGTTAATAAATTTACATGGTAAAGATAGGTTTTAACCGCCCCTCTCGAGTAAAAAAAAAGAGCATGGGCTCCATATTGTTTTTTTTAAGGCTTTATAAAACTTTAAGGTACCGCATGTTGAATTATACCATACTGTGCTTAGTCATTCAGCTTTTCAAGTACTGATGCTAACTACTGCTAAGTACTGATGCAATTCCCAATCTCGTTCGAATTCCACTTAAACGAAGTTCAATAAATTGGAAAAGATAATCAAAAATAAAGATTTTTACAAATTTTAAAGTTAATAAGAATAGTCTTATTTATAAAAATGTAGGAAAAAATAATAAAAAAGTAACGTTTTTATAGAAAGAGGGAAACGCACTGATACATAAAAATAGATTGTCAGTTAAAATAAACTGACAAAGTGAAAAAGTGATATCTTAAGCTCTAAATGTCACAAAAATATGTGACATTTAGAGCTTAAGATATCACTTATATACACGCTGTGATTCCAAGTTAGATTGAGAAATTTCTAAGGGGGTAGGTTGCAACAAGACGGTTCAGAATCATATAACAAGGGGAGTCGGAAACGTTGTCTTCATGTCCCTGTTAATAATCATTTTAGAAGAAGTGTTCAAGCAATAGTGAACTTTCCGACCACGGTTTTAAAAAAAACCAATGCATCTTTCACAGATTGATCTTAATAAAAATCGTCAATTCAAAAATTCTTTTTCATTACATTGATGAAATTCTCCCAGAAAAGCCCACTGTTTATGAAACTTGGTCCAGAAATTAGACGCACACTTCACTTCTTCCAAAGTGATTATTAACCCATTCGTGCCTGGATATTTTTGCGACTTTCTTTGATTTTTGCTAACACCAGAAGTAATTGATAAATTTCTGATGTCAACTTTTTGAACAAGGGATGATTTCATTTAAAATCGTTATGTATAAAAATTGAAATGTCAACATCCTACTTGCCATATTAAAATATTTTGTGGAATTGAGGTTCAATACTCGCGAATAAAGGCTAGGAAAAATAAATAAAGTTTTCGAATGATAGCGAAAATGCCGTCCCAAAAAAGGGACGCTAGGCATAAATGGGTTAATAGGTGCATGAGGATGATTTCCGTCCCCTCATTGCTATGGGATTCTGAATCGTCTTGTTGTAACCCACCCTTCCTAGAAATTTGTCAAGCTAATTTGGTATCACTTTATATATATATATATATATATATATATATATATATATATACATATATATACAGGGTATCCCATAAATACCGCCCAAATTCTGCAGAATCAGATTCCTCGTTCGGGGTACATAAAAGTGCCCAAGAACTGTACCTGTACGATCCATAAGTTACTTAAGCAAAATATGACGTCACATCTGGTGTGAGGAAAAACAACTAGAAACATTAAATTGGATACTGGATTACATATGGGTGACTCGGTGTTATGGCCGCTACAATCTGGAACCTATGGATTGCTTTCAATGAAAACGATTGAAAGAATGGATCCATTAAGTCCTAATTACAACAAATAGTGATTCGCTCCCCCCCCCTTCGTGCTGGTGTATTTATGTGGGTACCAGATGGAACGTAAGCAGTTGGCCATTGAACTGCGCACGTGTGCAAGCCTCGATATGCATGATGAACATTTTGAGCATCATTTTATGAAAGTGTATGCAAAAAAGACTAGGTTCAGGCTCTTTTCGTGCACCGGAAATGACGTTTCTGCTTTTTTCTCGCACTTTTCTTGAAGACTACGGGCCGTACAGTTATGGTTCTTTGGGCACTTTTATGTACTCCCAACGAGAAATCTGGCTGTGCAGAGTTTGGGCGGTATTTATGGGACACCCTGTATACACTATGTGCACTATCAGGGAGGAAAGAGACACCGCACTATGCCTTTTTAAATACAGCTCTTTGCTAGGTAATATTTTGCTTGCCCACAAAAGCAGCTATTTTTACGGAAAACTTCTTAAACAGCAGCACTGCATGAACCGCATAACTGAGCCGGCCATGCCAAAATCCACTTAAGTGACGACCTTTCAGGACTGTAATACAAACACGCAAATTTCTGAATTTTAAAGAGCTTTCCTGGGTTTACTACCGTGATTATAATTCACCATACACTACTGGCCAAAAGTATTGCAAGTTTGAGAAATCTAACCATTCTCAAGATGAAGCCCCCCTCTTCCCCGTCAAAATTAAAAATCAATATAATTGATATTTTTTTAATGTCAAGCATGTTAAATTAATGACTTCAAAGACAAGATAGCATCAAGTTAAAGAACAAAAATAATTATTTAATTTATTGAAAAAATAGCATAAAAAATATATAGGTTATTATAGAAATCATAATCCATTTTGGCTCGCCGGAATAAAATTAAATAAAGAATTCATTTCAAGTTATTCCGCAAAAAGAGGATAATAAATAAATGCAATTGAACCAAAAATCATTTATTATGTTGCTGAGCAGCCTTGACTTTCATCACAACAGCCACTCTTTTAGATAGGGAATCCACAATGTTTTACAACACTTCCTTCGGTGTTTCAGGGTGCCAACTTAAATTATGGGTTCCTGAAGCTCTCATTTTGTTTTTTTTTGGGTGATTTTCAGATGTATTTTTTCCAATTATAGAGGAGAGGAGGTGATTATGGAATACCATTTACATTTCTAACTGTAACATCATAGATTTTTAAATAAAATCCCCCAAACAGCATGAGTACATACTATAGTTAATCGTAATGAAATGTCAATTGCAAAGAAATACACAATTTATTTTGTTGTTATAGAAAAATATATTTAAAAAAAAAGTTACGAATGGAGTATAATATGGAATAGTCGGGTAATATGGAATAGATGGTTTAAACCGATGAAAAGCAATTTATATTGCTTCATATATAGTTATTTGTTACTATAAAACAAATTTTCATGTTTTGTAGTTTAAATCATTATACTGGAGTCATTTCTGCTTCAAGTCGATTTAGAAAAGTTGTAGATATAATTTTCTTTCTTTGCAGTCATGGTGAGCCCACAGAGAACAGCTGGATCTTTGAATCCAAACTTATCGTCGTTGATCATTAGAGAATTTTTCGTGACAAAAGATGCATTCAGCGTCTTTGTTTTCCGGGTCTTGAGTGGATGACATGAAACCCATTACAATATTACCCAGTAATCCATAATACCCGACACGCCATCTCGGAAAACGAACCTTTAAAACTAATTGGCAAAACACTGTCATCTAAAAAGTAACCACAGTTCAACAAACTACCATTCTCTTAGTGTACATTATGCGTAACATCAATGTTCATGTCACGTGTTTACTAGTAAGTTAAAATGTTTGAAATTTTATCTACAAAAACTCTCGAAAATCACAAAACATACTTTGTTCTGTAGCGAGTGGTACGGCAACAGAGAGCGGTCAACTCTTACTGCATTGTAAGAAGGGAATCTTTCTTGAGTTGGTCATGGTATTCCCTTGTGGCAATAGCAACTAACAGAGCCAAAAACTCGGTATTCCATATTTCCCGACTATTCCATAATCACCTCCTCTCCTCTATTACATAATTTCTCAAAAATATTTAAATCTGGCAAATTTCCTGTCCAATTTTTTCTAGGCTTATTCTTGATACAATGGTCAGATTTCTCAAACTTGCAATACTTTTGGCCTGCAGTGTATGTAATAATTTTATTTTACTAAGATAGATCTTAAGAAATACAGTAAAAAACTGCATTTAACTGTGCTTTAAAAAATCACGACGAGTGATTTCTGAAACGACCGATTGAATTCGATATATATACAGTGCAGAGTTCGGGCGGTATTTATTTGACACCCTGTATACATTAATGTGTACTCTCGGGGAGGAAGGAGACACACTGCACTATGCATTTTTAAATATAGCTGTTTGCAAATCTCTTAGGTAATATTTTGCACTAGCATTATGCTTGTCCACAAAAGCAGCTATTGCAAATTTGGAATAGCTGCTACGGAAAAAAGCATTATGGAAAACTTAAATAGCAACACTGCATGAACCGAGTAACTGAGCCGGTCATACCAAAATCCACTTAAGTCATGACCTTTCAGGACTATAATACAATCACACAAATTTCTGAATTTTAAAGAGCTTGCCTGGGTTTACTACCGTGATTATAATTCACTGCACGTAGTACTTTTATTTTGAATCTTATGAAATACAGAAAAAAAACTGTGCTCTGAAAAATCATGACGTGTGATTTCTGAAACGACCGATTGAATTCTATATATATGTAAAGAATGGGCCTTACGCCATTCCTTGTTGGAATAATTGACGCAAATCCATTGGGGTTCTAGGTTAAATAGTTTATTTCAAAGTTCAGACAGAGGGCAGGAGTCGGGCCGGCGACCTTATTCGTTCCGTGGCTATCTTCCTACATCGCAGTCTAAAGGCTCGAAGCTAAGCTTTACGTTCCAAACTCCTAAAAAGCTAAGCGCGAAGTTAAGACTCCAAAGCCCCCAAAATTTCCGCGCTCTTGCTTAAATACTCCTTAGTTACTACGCCTGCTGGCAGGGTGCAGCACGATCACGAAGGCGTTACTCTCAAACGTAATTAGTTAACTAGATTGTCAATCAAGACACGAGAAACACCTGCTTACCCAGGAGTTCTAAAAGCACGTAGTAATGAAAACCACAGGAAAGTGAAGATATTGCTGAATCAACAATTTTCTCCTTATGGAACTTCAAAAAACGTCTCCGAGCGTAATATTTGTATGGCCGAGAAACAAACTTTACAGTAAGAGTAAAAGAATAAAGAAGCTTTTTCAAATAACATTAAATTAAATTAGGTTAAATTAGCAAAGTTTATTTTATTATTACATAATACACAGGCTACGGAATGTACGTACAGGTGGCTGAGTCCGTTGGACACGCTTGGAGATACGACTACATCTGCGAAGCCCTTCACCTTCTCTTCGGCCATCACTTTTTTAAGACTCTGAAAAGAAAAAAATAGTAATATGTCAATGCGAAGAAGAGTGGCACGAGTTTGCATAAAATACTAGCTGAATAACCCTTTTATGTGCCATGACAGGGTAGCTTACTATTTAAACCCTTTAACGCGCAGTGTTTCCGCTCTGGGAACACCAAACTCTGACGTTTTGACTGTTATCAGTCACGAAGAATAGATTGGATTTCTATAAAAATAGTTGCGGGTGACGTAGCTCCATACGAGAATCTTTTACATTTTCAGCACGTCATTTCTCGTAAAAAAATGGTCACGATTCTTTTGAACAGCACTGACATCTGCTGGTAAACGGAAGAATCCGAGAACAGCCGGATAGATTGTCCAGTGCTGAAAAAAATGGGCACCAATTGCCATCGCTCGACTGAACTACCAGCAAGAGGGCGGACGATCGAAACGTTCATCACGTTCCACAGATCTAGAGACCCATTTTTGACGACAGACTGGCTGTGCTCGCGATGAACGTTTCGATCGTCCGCCATCTTTCTGGTAGTTAAGTCGAGCGATGGCAACGGCTGCCCTTTTTTTTCAGCATTGGGAAAGGGTTGCGCCTGAAAGGGTTAAAAAACACACACAAGGAAAACTTTTAACTCAGTTTATTTTTCAGACATAAAAAAGAAACTTTTTATAATATATTGTTTGGAGAAATTGCGAGTTTTTTTAAATCTAAATAATTATCTTTGAATCTTAATTTAAATCTTAATCGAATTTAGAGTAATTTTCGAAAAATTGTGAAAAAAAGCGTGTCAAATTACTCGGTCAAAGAGAGCAATTTATTTTCTTTTTTAAATTATTTTCTTCAAGCTGTTCGTATTCATACTAACAGAAATATTTAAATATACTAAAAATTAATATTGAATGAAAAATGTATGGCAAAAGCATATTTTACCGAGAAACAAATGTTTCGCATAAGAAAACATCCTTTTTTATGTAAACTTTTACAGATTCGTAATTGTTGGAGTAATTACGAATATCAAGATTCGTGTTTTATAACAGTCTGTAACGTAATGTAAAGTTCTTTATTATAGATCCATATCAGAGTAATGACAAACATAAAGAATGAAAAGCAGTTTGCTCTTATTCAAAATATGTCAAATAAACACAGTTTGTTTTTTGTTCGAAGTGCCATGAGTAAATAATAAATTTTACAAGCACCGCGATAAAATGATCACTTCCCCTATTTTTAAAGTTTGAATATTATCGTATCCTAGTGAAAGTCATGTCTACCTCATGCTATCTAGAAAGGTATTCGAATGCAAGCCCCATTTTTCGCACTTTATTTTAGTTAATGAATATTTTGTCTTTCCCCAAAATGAATAATTTTAAACGATTTTATAATTTTTAATGGTGTGCTCAATTTTAGAAAACAATCTCTTTTGTGTGAAATAAACTCGGGAATTTCCTTTAACATCGAACATCTGTACCACAGAGTGTATACGGATTCTTTATAGTGTAGTTTTAATAAAAACTATCGACTGACTGCCAATGTCAACGCACAATTTTGAACTAAAGCTCCACTCTGTCAAACCATTTTTAAGGTCAGGGGGTCCATGCTGTTAATTACGTTTTGTTCCCGTTTGTAAGAGATAAAAATAAATGCAATATATTTTAATAGCCACACAAATAAGTACAATTTCCAGTTTACGGTGCATTTGTTTTTTTTTCGAAATCTGCTAATTTGTTCTTTTAGTAATTTTGTTTTGTAACTTTGTATTTTGTTTGCAGTGAGAACGAATGTATCAAGCTTCTTCAGAACATTCACACTTGGTTCTCTGTGAAACTTACGTACAAATAAATTCTAGCGAGTGTTCAAAATTATAATTAAGCTTTATTTTATTTTTTGCATAAAAAAATGAACACTAGTTTTGTGAATAGTCGTAATTAAAACGCCTAATAAATGAAAAATTTTCTCGTTTTGAAGAATAATTCATTAACTTATACGTTTCTGTATGTTTTCCTTCTTTTTGTTTCTAGAAATAAACTGAAAATGGTGCTAAATCATTCTTTTAAGTTTCCACCGATTTCAATAGATATATCATACTAAACTTTTATCATAGTATACTTTGCATGTGTATTAAAAATGTATATAATCACATAAATTACATAATTATTTAATATTTTGTAAAAAAAAAATATGTATATTCTTACTAATTTAGCAGCTTGAGCTTCACTAGCCTTCTTCGTAAATTCGCCTTCAATAACTGCTGAGACGAGAGTAAGGCCTTTACCTATAAGCAGATTCAAAAAATTGTTAGGTAATTAAGAAAGAAGTATCTTTAATATAGTAAACGAGAAAAAAATTACGACATAAACTTTCTATGCTCAAAAATCTTTCTGAGAACAGTGAATAATCAAAGCAAATTTGATTGCATTCAGTTCTCATTTATAATGGAGAATATTTTTGTATGACTAGTTAAAAGGGGTGTATAGATATTATGTAAATTCATATCCCAGAATTTTCCATCAGTAAATATTAATAAAGTAATTAAGTTTTACGGCAAACCTAGCATAGTTTAATCAAAGCAATGGATGGTCAGGCGTGCAGAGACATTAGTACACTTCAAAAAATATCCATGGATTGCATTGTAATAACTGCCCAGCAAACACACATAGGTTCTCTGAACGTCTATTAACGTTCAGAAGAAACGTGCAGAAAACGTCTTCTGAACGTTAATAGACGTTCAGAGAACCTGTGTGTGTTTACTGGGTACAGTAAACGACGCCTGTATACTCACCGTATGCCATTTAATGGTAAGGAACGTAAAATGAAGCGAGCAGCAATTATCAAGCACGCGAAGTGTAAAAAATTACAGCATCACTGTACGGGTAGTGTTAAATATACGGTAAAACAGATTTTAAAAAAGTATAGTATTTTGCTCTAATTAAACGGCAATAAGTGAACCTCCAATTGTTGGTATTACACCATTAAAAATTCAACTTAGAAACGCATTAAACGTAAGTAAAAAGGAAAAGAAAAGACATGATTGAAGGAAAACAAGTTTCCTTCTTTGTAGAATATTAGCAACTCCACAACTTATGAGTGAATACAGAACAAAAAAAAATCTGGAGTGACTCCACTCGACTTTCCGAACACTTACGATTAAGATCATTACCAAGCATTTAAATAAATTTTAATCGATGAATAATTCAAATATATATACCAAAATGAAACTCAATCGAATGTATCGTTTAAACGCTAGCGCACTTTCAAGAATTTCTCCCCATAGGCTATAATGTAAAAGAAATTTTTGGCGTAGCCCTGTAGAAAAACTATAAGTCCTATACACATCAAAATCGATACCGGTCTTACGATGGTTGTTTATAACATGTACACCCAATTGGAGCTCAATCGAATGTACGGTTTAAACGCTAGCGCACTTTCCAGAATTTTCCCCCATAGGCCATAATGTAAAAGAAATCTTTGTCGTAGCCCTGTAGAAAAACTATAAGTCCTATACACACCCAAATCAATACCGGTCTTGCGACGGTGGTTTATAACATACATACCCAATTTGAGCTCAATCGCATGACCCGTTCAGGAGCTATCGTGTTCACTCACATACACACATACACACACACACACATACACACATACATACATACATCTCGTAAAAATAACATAAATG
Source organism: Cheiracanthium punctorium (assembly GCA_038373885.1). NCBI lineage: Eukaryota > Metazoa > Arthropoda > Arachnida > Araneae > Cheiracanthiidae > Cheiracanthium > Cheiracanthium punctorium. Next base: position 69,394 of record JAWZYV010016235.1, read on the forward strand.
AATTCAGAAGCCCTCAAAACGTGTAAATACACCAAAATCTCGAATTCGAATTTTTTCATGATTACAATACTTTCCTTACATGGTACATGTTCGGAAAGTAAAAAATGAAGACGAACCAGAGATTGTTGCTGTTTCTACTGGAAGAAAGTAGCAAAAATGAAATGTGGAGAAAGGGATGGATAAAGAGTGAAAATGATGAAAAGTTGATGATTGGTAAAAATGTAAACTGAGGGAAAATAATTAGAGAGATAAATCATGCCAAAAATATCGATTATAAAACACTTTCTAATACAAAATAATTTCTTGCGCTATGTTTTACAATGTATTGCCATCAAAACTTGGGAATATTTTGGGGATAACCTCGAAACAGACGTATTATAATGTAATTTTGCGACACTCTGTGAAAGTGCTAAAAATGTTATTTACGTCCTCTGATTGAAAAAACAGCAGCTGTAATTGTTTATGTACTTACTGAATTGCGTTTGAAATAAATTAATGTACCCTAACTGCTATAGACTGTAATGCATTGGGATTATTTTGAATGATCCTTTCAAAGATCTATTAGTGATACAGACACTATTTTCGATGGAGACCTTTATTTGTTAATCCTTATTAACATTTATCAATTTCCTTTCATTTGAAGCAACCTAATATCTTTAAAATACGCTTTATAGATGACTGCCCATAGAGTATAATGTGTTGGAATTCCTTTGGGTGCTCCTATAACAGAACTATGAATGCTACATACACCATTTTCAATAGGGTGTATGTTATGGTATAGAATAGATTTTGCGCATTTCTTGGTAATGGGTGCACATTTGCAACAGTTGCTAGACCACGGACGGACGGACAGACAGACAAACCGAAATCATGAGCAGTTTGGGTAAGAGTTATAGAGGGCAAAAGAAAAAGAAGAAGGCAACTTAAACACAAAGAAGTGGCATAACATTAAATAAAGTTGTGCATTATTTTCATTCAGATTAAACTTATTTATTATTTCAAAGGGAAGGTCATCATTAAAAAGGCTTGTCATAAAGTAATTTTAATACAATGGGATCCATAAGGGATGCCAATTTACTGGACGCTTCAAAAATACCAAGCACCTAACTCTTAATAGTTATGTTCACACTCTTAAATACATAACAGATAACCTTTTATACAGTATGCATTTTTGAAGTATGGTTTATAGATTTCTTTAGACTTGAAATATCTCATTTGAACAACAAAACCGCAGGAAAAATAGGATTTTGCATGCTAATTAAAAAATCTGGAGTGACTCCACTCGACTTTCCGAACACTTACGATTAAGATCATTACCAAGCATTTACATAAATTTTAATCGATGAATAATTCAAACATATATACCAAATTGAAACTCAATCGAATGCACCGTTTAAACGCTTGCGCACTTTCAAGAATTTCTCCCCATATCCCATATGCCATTATGCCATAACATAAAAGAAAGTTTTGTCGTAGCCCTTTAGGAGAACTATAAGTCCTATACACACCAAAATCAATACCGGTCTTAGGATGGTGGTTTATAACATGTATACCGAATTTGAGCTCAATCGAATGTACCGTTTAAACGCTAGCGCACTTTCTAGAATTTCCCCCCATAGGCCATAACGTAAAAGAAATCTTTGTCATAGCCCTGTAGAAAAACTATAAGAACTATACGCACCAAAATCAATACAGGTCTTGCAACGGTGGTTTATAACATATATACACTTTTTGAGCTCAATCGGAAGTACCGTTTAAACGCTAGCGCACTTTCAATAAATTCCCCCCATAGGCCATAATGCAAAAGAAATCTTTGTCGCAGCCCTGTTGAAAAACTATAAGTCCTATACACACCAAAATCAATACCGGTCTTGCGACGGTGGTTTATGACATATATATCCAATTTGAGCTCAATCGAATGCTCCGTTCAGGAGCTATCGTGTTCACTCACATACACACAAACACACACATACACACACACACACAGATACACACATACATACATACATCTCGTAAAAATAGCATAAATGGATTCAGAAGCCCTCAAAACGTGTCAAAACACCAAAATCTCGAATTCGAATTTTTTCATGATTACAATACTTTCCTTACATGGTACATGTTCGGAAAGTAAAAATGGACGCATACCAGCTTTTAGTTGGGAAGCGAAGGATATGAGCTTCCTGTGCTTGGGCAACAGTTCATTGTTGAGTTTGGTCAGAACAAGAATCTGGGGTCTCCAGTTCTTGGTGTGAGGCGGTCCTTCTTCCAGTCGGAGCAAACTGTACCGGGCGGCGGAGAGGGCCAGACCTCGAATGCCATCGCCCCATTCCTTTTCAGCTCTGAAAGCGAAAGAGTTAAGATTATAGAATACAGTTAGTATGTCCCTCTCGGAGTTACTTGAAGCGAAGTGATTCCTTAATCGGTATTCATATGAAATGTAAAATAAAATTCCCCAAGTATGCCTATGATTAATTTACATCATAAAGTATTAGGTTGTAACGAAAGTTTTCCGCCACTCCAAGTATTGCCTGCACAAGCAGTTCGCGTTGGTGTCTTTGCCAATATTTCGTAAAACGATTTTTGTTATTTGAAAGAAAAGACCTGTTTTAGAGCACTGTGTTGTGAAATCCGTTAAACAATATCGTTATGATTAAGTATAAGGTGTCTGAAATGGAACTATCACGCTACCAGATGGATCCATCATTTACTCTCAGTTCTGTCGCGAAAAGTCAGCTACAGAATGACGCTGAATCATGTGTACAGCTTAAGGTACTACTGTTGTATCATATGACACTGTGAAGATTTGGTACCGAAAGCTCAAAAACGAGGACTAGGATATTAAAGAAGCAGAGCGCTCTGACCAGACTACTGATGCTGATGAGGGCCGCCTACGAGAATTTGTGGAAGAAGATAAAATATTCATCCACGAGAGCTAGCTAAAAGAGTTAGACTTTAGTGCCATGTCCATTAGTCGCGCTAAGCATCGCATAAACTTGATATATAAGGTCAATAGCTGGGTACCGCGTGAGCTGACTCAAGCAAATCTGGCGGAAAACTTTCGTCACAACCTGATATATGCATAAGTGAGTAGAATGAGAATCTATATTTATTAAAACACTAGGCAGCTCACGGCAGATTCTTAAGTCGCATTGGATGCAGTTTGACCATGATACTCTCCTCCACCAATTAGTAACCAGAATAAAAGCCCGTCTTCACACATAATTACGGCATTTCATAAGACATTACATCAGTTTCACGTCAAATTAAAAAGCATGAGAAATAATTAAGTCGAAATGTATTTCTTAAAGATCATAAATTTTAAAATTGCCAATGTGATCGCGTGGATTAAAAGGAATTTAAAATTTCAGGTAATGCGTTTTTCCCGAAACGATATAAATAGCTGTATTCATTCGGCAGTTTTCTTCCGAAAGCATCAATTTGATGATGTCAGATTCTGAATCAATTGAGCATAATCACCAATCATACTCTCAATCTGCTCCCGCGCTATCGGGATTGCATTCCCAAGTGGGCAGATCTTTTATAAAAGCTGTACTTTTTAATTATACTGTAAAAATAAGTCATGCAACAGAACGCTCGCAACAAAACGTAACGGCAGAGCTTAGGAAAAACTAACTTTTTTATTTTACTCGATCCTGTTTACATTTTTTAGACCGCACTTCCCTAATCTTAATCATTCCATGTTTTAGATATTGAAGTCTATCAGAAAATTTCTTTTCTCTTGCGTGTGTTACAGCCGAACAGCTGTTGTTATATTTCTGAAATTGGATTGTAGTTCAGTTTCCGACCTCCTTTCTTTCCAGCACTAATTTCTTTTGATGTAAAGGTCGAAATCTATGTAACAATTACATTCTTCTCTTATAGTTTTTAGACTTTCCAAAATCTATACTGATTTTGTTCCTATCACCGCAGTAAGAACTAAGCTTGAAATGATGACTACTAAAATAAGTGGAACATCTAAACCCATCTAAATCCAACACTGATTTATTTATTTTTAAATATGAGCAGGATTTGCTTTTGGGACAACAACTATTTTCTTTTACAAAAATAAATATTTAGCTTATCTTTTGATTAGTTTGAGTTATTTGGTCAAACTAAGATGTAACTTATTTTGATGTTTCTCAAAACAAACAAACAAACAAAAACAAATAAATAGGCTTTTTTAATTTATGCAACAGCCATAAAAACAAATTTTGTTGATGATTTTTTAGCGTTAATTTTTTTTAACCTAGGACTGGAAATATTAAATGATTTATGCAATTAAAACACTACAAAAGAAGGGACAGTACTATACAAATTTCAACTTAGATAATGTTGGTAAAGAGGTATGGACAGAGGTGTAACATAGGAATATAGATCACGCAGTAATTGACGTAAATAATAATGCCATTCATAAACATCATATTTAAGTTTAACACTGCAGTAATGTGAACTGGCCCACAGACAGTCTTGTAAGAACAGAAATATGTATTGATAGCAAATAATCTTCAATAAAACCTTTTGTTCATATAAGATGTGTCTGATATTACTTGCTAGACATATTGATTAACTACAGAAGTAGCACAGATCGAAGGATCGAATGCTCTGATTCTAGCCATGCTAAAGCTGACATTACTTATAAAATAGTAATTTAAAATAACATTAAAGATAATGTTGACGATAACGTTAAAGAGAATTACCAATTCTGCAGTAAAACAAAGGTGCAATATTTTTTGGGCTCCATGATGGAAAAATTCTTTACACCTTATGAAATATTTAAATGTTAGTTGATGAAAATTACTTTTCAGGTATTATATGTTTTAAAAAAGAAATATTTAGGACATTTATTAGGTTTTTTTTTATTGAACAGAGTTCAAGGAATAAAATATTTATACTATTTTCTTTTAGATGCAATTTTTAAAAATAATTACTTAACTTTCATTTCCATATTACTCAATCAAAAACTATCCAATGAGAAGTAATTTTATATAACATTAAATATAGTTAGTAGTATTAGAAACACTTTTTAAAATTTAGAATTAAATTAATCAGTGAAAGATTTAAAAAAAAATAATTTATGCAATATAGTATATTGTTTTCAGTATGTCGGTTATATTGCAAGCTGAGTAGATTTATTCAACTTACCCTCTAAATTCAATGTATTTGTAAATGACGCTTGCAAGGGCCATAGATGCTAGAGCGTAATACCAACTACTGATAAACATCACAGCCAGGCAGAGGATCACCCCCAGTAATGATACGATCCTGCCGATGGAGGCAATTGAGAAAATTAAAAGAAAAAAAAATCACACGCACTTAATTACACATTATTTCTGAAACATCTTCAGTTAAGAAAAATATATTAAAATTAAATAATAATAAAAATAAATGCAATGTCGAATGCAGAAAAGTTGCAAGGGGGTGGGAGACTAAGGAAGAGGAAATATATTATCAGAGATGGGTTACTGTCTCGAAGAACTAAGCTTGAAACTAAGCTACTGATAATGTTGCTATGAAACTAAGCTATGAAACTAAGCTACTGATAATGCTGCTATGAAACTAAGCTACTGATAATGTTGAAGATAACATTAAAGGGAATTACCAACTATGCAGAAACCAAGGTGCAATATTTTTTGGGCTTTTTTTGGGGCTTTTTTGGGCTTTTTTTTTAAACCTGTTCATAATTATGTTTGAGTCCATCTTTGAACATTTCGCTTTTAACGGCAAGACATGTTCGCTCTTAACAACCCAAGAAGCAACATCAGTTAAAGAAGGAGAGTCTTCTATGTTGCTTCACTTTAGTGATGAGAGCAAATATGTTAAACATAAGTTCAGCCCTGAGTTTAAGAGGTGGTGGGGGGGCATTGGAATTTCTTTTAGGTCAAGTCAATTGCCATTTTTGATGCTTTTTGCAATATAGAAGAGAAATCAAGTTAGACAGATTGAAAATTTAAATTAGTGAATACAGCAAAACAGAGGAAACAAAATGTGAAAATACTATAATTCATCCAAAAACGATTGTTAAGTTCTATGGTTACTGTCTCTCTCTCTTTTTTTTTAACCTGTTCATAATTATGCTTGAGTCCATGTTTGAACATTTCGCTTTTAACAGCAAGACATGTTCGCTCTCAACAACCCAAGAAGCAACATCAGTCAAAGAAGGAGAGTCTTCTATGTTGCTTCACTTTAGTGATGAGAGCAAATATGTTGAACATAAGTTCAGCCCTGAGTTTAAGAGGTGGTGGGGGGCATTGGAATTTCTTTTAGGTCAAGTCAATTGCCATTTTTGATGCTTTTTGCAATATAGAGGAAAAATCAAGTTAGACAGATTGAAAATTTAAATTAGTGAATACAGCAAAACAGAGGTAACAAAATGTGAAAATACTATAATTCATCCAAAAACGATTGTTAAGTTCTATGTTTAGAATGCACAAATAACTGTGGTTACTTTTTTAACTATTCCTGTTAGTGATCGTGAACTACCGAAGCATATTCCTGTTATTCATATATAAGTTATGTCATAAGAGCTTGATGTACAATATTTTTAAAGAAAATTGGGCGATTTATGTCACAAAAAGGTTTTATTTAGCCCTTAGTGTTTTCGTAGGGCATGCATTATGATGGCAACCTAAGGTAAACAGTTAATTAGTTATTAGCATTTAAAATGCGGCATTTCTGTAGCAAGAGAATGTTTGACTTAATTTTTTATAGATAAAATGAAACCGAAAACTAATTCAAAACCGCTGAGGATGATATTTTATGATATGCATGGATGAAATACTGAATAATTTATAGTTATTAGCATGCATTTTTTAGTTACTGGCACCTACATGCAACATAAACAGTTAACGGGAAAATATATCGAAAAATAAAACAAAGAATGCATTATTTTTTAACAAAACTGCTACAATATACTTATCCAATAATGAAAAGGAAAAAAATGTCAGCTTCTAAATGATGAGACTCTTTTCTAAATATCAATTTTTAAAAACATGCAGTACTTCATTTTGAGTCTTTATATTACTCATGTCTACTATTCATTAAATTATTTTGATAATCAAAACACATTTTTTTTGTTTTTTTAATATTTTTATTTTAATACAAAGGTGCCATTAACTGTATATAGTGCCAATAATTGTGTTTTTTACCCTACTATGTTAATTTCTTCCAGTCATCCCTTTATTGGGTTTTTCTGTGCAACGGTAAATCTTGCTGCTTAGATTTTATAATGAAGTTTTAGTAAAACATGATTACAAGCCGTGTACAACGTGCAAAGTTGAATATACACATAAAGAATGATACAAAATTTACATGTCAAAAATGTGAAGGGTGGTAGAGGGAGCTAAAAAGATTAAGAATCACTAAAAATGTGGGGTCACAAACTACCTATTAATAATCACTTTAGAAGAAGTATCCGACTACGTTGAAAAAGCCAATTTTGGCGAAAATTCACATTTTTGTTTTACTGTCGCAAAGTAGAGTACCATACATAGATATTCTAAAATGGCCGGGCACAGCCAGCTGTCGTCAAAAAAGGGTCTCTAGATCTGTGGCACGTGATGAACGTTTCGATCGTCCGCCATCTTGCTGGTAGTTAAGTCGAGCGATGGCAACGGCTGCCCTTTTTCCAGCATGGGAAGGGTTGCGCCTCAAAGGATTAATCTAGTTCATGACACCACAAGCTTTTATCTGAGAATTTTACAATGAAATGAAGTAGAGTTTGTAAACTACCAGTTTTAGTCAAGTGCTTTCAGTAAAAGATGCATTAGCTTTGGCAAACTGTCGTTCATCATTACTTAACAACCTTTTCCAATACTTAACACCATTACTTTAACAACTTTTTTGGTTATTAATAGGTACACAAACCGAGGTTTGATGTAGACTATTCTATTTTGTTTTACAGATATTTTATTTCAGAAAATAGAATGAATTTTGTGAAAAATTGTTATTCACTACACTAAACTAATCACACATGCAAAGGTTTTGTAAATATAACTTAACCTGCGGCCTGTTACATTATAGTACAGCAACAGGTAGATGGGTGCAGACAACATACCAACAGTTAGATGAGTACAGATGCAAATCCGCACTTGACTATTTTGAAAAGCATTTTTTGTTGCTCGTTTTTCCCAACGATGGTATTTTCATTAAATTTTTCAATAAATTTCAATTAAAAATATATAAATATGATTTAAATTGTGATCATTCTTAAGTATTTTTTTGAAACACACCCAAAAAAATATTCAGAATGTTACATATTAGTTATTTTAAGAAAATCGTCTCCGAACGTAGTCGGATACCTTAACCCTTTAACGCGCAGTGTTCCCGCTCTGGGAACACCAAACTCTGACATTTTGACTTTTGCCAGCCACGAATAATAGATTTGATTTCTATAAAAGTAGTTGCGGGTGACAGAGCTCCACGAGAATCTTTTACTTTTTAGCACGTCATTTCCCGTTAAAAAATGGTCACGATTATTTTTAACAGTACTGACATCTGCTGAAAAACGGAAGAATGCGAGAACCGCTGGATAGATTACCCAGTGCTGAAAAAAGGGCAGCCGTTGCCATCGCTCGACTTAACTACCAGCAAGATGGCACGATCGAAACGTTCAACTTTGATGACAGCTGGCTGTGCCGGGCACAGCCAGCTGTCGTCAAAAAAGGATCTCTAGATCTGTGGCACGTGATGAACGTTTCGATCGTCCGCCATCTCGCTGGTAGTTAAGTCGAGCGATGGCAACGGCTGCCCTTTTTCTAGCATTGGGAAAGGGTTGCGCCTCAAAGGATTAATCTAGTTTCACTGACACCACAAGCTTTTATCTGAGAATTTCTACAATGAAATGAAGTAGAGTTTGTAAACTACCAGTTTTAGTCAAGTGCTTTCAGTAAAAGATGCATTAGTGTTTGGCAAACTGTCGTTCACCATTACTTTAACAACCTTTTCCAATACTTTAACACCATTACTTTAACAACTTTTTTTGGTTATTAATAGGTACACAAACACGACATTTCCGGCCACCCATAACATTTCTGACATATAGTTTCGAATCACGCGGTAGAAAAATAATTAGTTAATACAAACCAGTGATAACAGCGAAATCGAGGCCTCCAGTTCGGCGTCTTCAGAAGACTTTGTAGGGTGCAGGCAAGGTTAACGAACATATAACACATTAAGAAACACCTGAAATGAACCAGAAAACAATGATTTTAGAGCGCTTTATTGCTCAAATGTTTAAAACGTACTGCACATTGCTTTTTCGAGACATATCTTTTTAATTTCTCGTCTTGTTTTTTGATAAAAGTTTTTGCACAGTCATGATTAAAATAAACTATTTCTTCACGTAGCTAGCTACCCTAGTTATATTCATCTCTTGTTTAAAAAAATTATTGCCGTAATGTTTACGTAACTCACCACTTAGTTATAAATTATTTTATGCTTGTTTGAACTGACGAAGTCTGACTGTCTAATGTCACCATTGGACATGTCATTGTCATAAACAAGGACCATCACTGCAGTTTACATGGCCTATTAAATACGATGTTTGTTGGGTACCACTTAAAAATACATTAATTAAAATACCTATTTCATCAATATCATCAACTGGAAGGTCCTACAGAATTGAGCAACGAGCCTTAAATCAGATTGAAAAAGAGTTTGGAAAGAGAATCAAAAATTGTTAAAATTTTAAATGATGTGTCGAAATTTTAATAAAAGCAAATATAATCTATATCATTGTTTTATATTCATCCTCAATAGATTTTTTGTATTGAGATAAATGCTGGATATATTTGCTTTACTTCATTTAGTTAATTGTATCTCTTTAAACTAGGAATGTGCTTAGAAAACGAAGAAAATTCTCTGATTTCAATTTAATTTTAAAGCCTTAGGATTGAAAAGGCAACTTTGAGTTTTTTCATGCATAAAATAGACATTCTGTCGTATATTCTTGGAAAATATTTTATTTGTATAAAGTTTCCTTTATTTAATTTTTAGTGCCTAAATAAAGGGGGAAATTGCCATTTCAGAAAATGTTTTAAAGTTTTAAGACCATTTTGAAGAAGAAGGAAATAAAAGGCAACTTTAAAACTCAGGTAACATTTTTATGACACTTACCACTCTATTGCATGTTAATTTAAATAATGCCATTTGATTCCTTAAAGCTTGAGAAAAAAATTAAAAATGTTCAATTTTGTCAAATTTGAAAATTTTACAGTTTTTACAATTAATTTCTAGGTTTGTGAAAGAACCATTTATTAAAAAAATTATCATCAATCTAACAATGTAGAGAGAGTGAATGTGGTTTATATTTTTAGAAATAGTGACGAACTCATTAAAAATCTATGTCTAAAAGCGCCTTTAATTTGGCTCTATATAGTAAGATGACCACATTAGCAACTAATGTAAATACCGAAGAAATTAGAAGTACATTTGAAGTCTACTAAGCTAGCTCAAGGGATTTTAATAACAACCATAAAAATTACTTTAATATTAAGTTGTTTTAATATTAAATTTTTTGTTATTAAGGCTTTAATTTTTGTAAAACAAAATGAAGAAGAATTGAGGGAAGAATTTTGAATGCGCATGAAGAAACAGTTAATCACAGATTTTTTTAATTTCTTGATTGCCGAATTAGTAATAAAATGATGATAATTCCTGTCAACTGCAACATCTGCGAGATAACTATATTTTTAGTAATTGATGGAGCTATTGTCTGAATAAATGTTAGCGTGGATATCTAAGATGTAATAAAAGGTAATCTAATTGGGCCGAGTTTCGCAAATTTTGCCTTTACTCATCTTAGTACTGATGGCGACATAGATTTAAAAATTTAATTGGTGAATAATCGCTTTCCGACCAGTAGTTTTGCTATTTAGACTTCTATTATTTGTTGTTCTTTCAAAATATTTATTTGTTGTTCTTTCAAAATATTTATTTGTTTTCTTTTAAAGAACATCGTTGAACAATGTTTAAAAGAAAGGTATGCTGTTATAAATATAAGTTCAACGTTTCACCAAATCACCAGTGAAATCAGCGAGTTACAAACAATGTAATATACGTTTTACCGTATTAATGGTTTACCCGAAAATGTCTTATAAAAGCCAAGTATCGACTGAACCCAGATTTCGGTTCAACTGTGAAAAACAGAGTTTGCAGGTCTACTAACATGGCCGCCGTTAGCTCGTGTTAGGAGGCTAGCGGCGATTACGAAAAATAAGAAAAACTGCCTCATGAATTCTTCGAAAAGAAAAATCTTTCAAAAATGGAAAAAGAACATTTGTTAAAAAAATATAGGCTATGTAAAGGAGCTACCACATTTGACATCGAATAAACACGTTTGACAGCAATGGCTATCTACATTCATTTAAAAGAGAACAGAAACTGATTATAGCTCATAACTCATCAATATTTTTGAGCTACTATTACTTTTCTAAAATCACGTGTAAAATACCAGAGCTCAGCATTCTAGTTTCAACAAGAAATTTTTTTATTGCGAATTGAAATAAAACAATGCTATATATAATTTGTTTTTGCTAAAAAAATTTTGTCAGTCGTGGTTTAGTTGTCAACGCGTGCCAGTTTTAACCAGTTGTTTTGGGTAAAATAAAATAAAAAAAAAGTGAAAAAACACACATAAGATGTTACTTGTAAGTTGATATGTACGTTTCGGCCAAAAATTCATTCGGTCTTCCCGAGTCAAAGCCCTTCGTCACACAGAACAGTGGGAACTGAAAAAGATAAACAAGCAAGCATGTTGCCACAAGGGCCTTTCTTTTTCCCTTGTGGCAACATGCTTCCTCGTTTATCTTTTTCAGTTCTTTCTGTTCTGTGTGACGAAGGGCTTTGACTGAGGAAGACCGAATGAATTTTTGGCCGAAACGTACGTATCAACTTACAAGTAACATCTTATGTGTGTTTTTTTCACAAAGTGTTTTATTTATTTTATCGTTTAACTCCAGTATTTTGAGTGTTTTTTCCAGTCATTGTGGGCTCGAGCCCCGAGTATAACTTTTTTTTTCCTTTGCTTCAAGTAGTGTGAATTAATTTTGCTATATGCTGGTGCTCGAGGAAACACCGTTAAAATGGTGAATCTTAGCACCACATTTTTCAAAATACCGGTTGCACCGGAATTTCGGGAAACTTTGAACTGTATTTTTAAGAGTGTAAAACATGCAATAACTCTTAGATTTATTCATAAAAGACTCACATGGTGAGGATAGGCGCAATGTGATCGAGATTACCGATGAGAATGCCCATCTCGCAAATGGCTAGCGTCAGGAAGAGCGCCCTCGTGGGCTCATTCCTGGAGTTGCTGTACTCGAACACGTTTAGGAAAGGAATGATGCCATCTCTCGCGATGGCTTGGAGGAGACGGGGAGCACCTATGAAGAAAAAAAAAAAAGAAAACATGAAATAGACCATACTTTAGTGCACTTTTTTCTTTAAATAAGGGAGATTTGAAATTGCATTTTTTAAAAATAAAAACGGAATTAGAACAAGGACAAAAATACGGTCTGAATATGAACCATATTAGATGATGCATGTTTTTTTTTTTTTAATTCTAGGTTTTTAGAAAAGGTGGTACGAATTTAAGATACAGAAGTGAATTAAGAAAAAGTGAGCAAAAAAAAAAAAAAAAAAAAAAAAAAGATTGCAAGCGAATATAATTAAAATGCGGTTTGTTTATAACGTCAGTGTTAAACGTGCGCTGCTACTTCACTGACATACTCTTCGGAACAATCGAGACGACAGCCCCCTGGCTCAGGGTCTCAATCCACCAACCTCTCTAATTCTCACTGACATCCCTCATCAGCTTCAAATATTTATTAAATATTTTTTTCTAATTGGTAGTTTGGTATCCGTGATTTCGTGGTGAGTAATATCTGAGAAATGCTGAATTACCAGGAACTTATTTACTAAATACCTATCACATAACATCGACAACTGTAAGTGCCTCAGTGAATATCGTAATGACACAACATAATTATTTTAGCAGCACATATTAATTAAAATACTTAACACCTTCACATTGTATATATGCCATGCATTTGCACTGATTTTGCTTGAAAGTATAAATTCATCCTAAGGGACATTTTACCTTAACAATTAAAGCAATAAGATATCTATAGAGCAAAATTAACTCGAGTGCTGGTACATACTTGACATTATATTAGATTGCAGTTATCAAAATATAACACCACAAAGTGAGTAACAACAACAAAAACAACAGCAAGTTGGATATAACAAAAATTTGTTGGTCAGAATTGATTAATTCGAATTTCTAATTTTTCCAAGCCAGGGAAATCTAGCTGCAGTTTTGATTATAGTCCAAATATTTTTTTAAGTCAGGTTACTACCTCCTTCAACTCCAAAAAATAAGGTCTGGTTTTCTTTTTTTCTCTCTATTTCTAAATGAAAGTCATAATTGCCATTAGTATCAAAAGTAATTCGATAGGAAATTTTAAGGTCACTCTACAAGGAACTCTTCAAGCTACTGGAATGGGATATCCCCAGCCAGCAAAAGTAGTAACTTACACAAGAAATTCTATTTTTCATGCATTTGTACATTCATTATAGACGAGATTTCTATTATCCTTTACGTGTTGTGCTTTCTATTGATTATCTCTCTTGCTTGAGCGTTCTCTTTTACTCATCTAATTACATTTGGAAGTATCAGTAATTACAAGTGGGATAGCGGAATTAGAACTGGATCTATTATCTATGGACAGTTCGAAAACTCATATCCTTGTGATTAACAGGATCGATGGAATTCAATTACCGAATTCATTGAAATGTTTTTATTCTAGAAAAGGAAAGCGCACATTCAAAGTTGCACGAGATGGATGGAATATATGCTCATCATTCTGCTATCTATTTTAAGATTCAACTTTGATAATTCCAAAGAACAGCCATGCTATTCTTAAAAAAAACATTTTGTTCAGTAATACTCAAAAATTATTGAAGTATACTTAAAATAAGGTACCAGGAAACTTAATTTAGCTTTAGTAAAATTTTCTTTTTGTCATTTAATAAAAGACACGAACACTAAAAAAATAAAAAGTTTAGAATAAAACGACATTTTACAATTGATTCAATACACTGGAAATGGTAGACAGGCGAAGTGTATTCGGGTCCCAACGCGCGCCCGTCGACCTAACCGTTCGGAGTTTTCCGTGGTTTTCTCCGAAACTTAGCTTGAATACGGGTTAGGACCCCTTAGAAAGACCCCCACGGAGGGCATCCCCCCCCTTGCGTTGTCCTACTGACGAGGACTTATAAGCGGGTTTCGAGCCAAGCACACAAATCCAATATACGTGTTCACAATAACAACAACAACAATTGATTCAATATCATGTGGATTATTCCATATAATGATGTATTGATTGTGTGTGATTAAGGCAAACCTGCACGAGCGGTATCTGCCTATGATGAGGAATGCCTTGGTGGGAGGACTTTCTAAGGGGTTCTAACACGTATTCACGTTACATCTGCAGAAAACCTACCAAAACTCCAGACCGTTAGATCGACGACCTCGTGATGGGACCCGAACCCGGGGCCTTCACACTTCGGCCGTCTACCATTTTCAGTGATATAACCACTGTGTCATGGTGAGGCCATACAATAATGTAATCAAAAGACACTTGGCCATCAGTATCAAGATGCCTCTTTCCCACTGCGATGATAAAAAAAATTTACTCACGTGTATATATTTTCCAGTTGGCTATGTTATGGTTTAATTAACCCTTTGAGGCGCAACCCTTTCCCAATGCTGAAAAAAGGGCAGCCGTTGCCATCGCTCTACTTAACTACCAGCAAGATGACAGATCTAGAGAACCTTTTTTGACGGCAGCTGGCTGTGCCCCACAGCCAGCTGCCGTCAAAAATTTTTTTTTTCTAGATCTGTGGCACGCGATGAACGTTTCGATTGTCCGCCATCTTGCTGGTCGTTAAGTCGAGCGATGGCAACGGCTGTCCCTTTTTCAGCATTGGGAAATCCATCCAGCTGTTCTCGCATTCTTCCGTTTTTCAGCAGATGTCAGTGCTGTTAAAAATAATCGTGACAATTCCTTTTACGAGAAATGACGTGCTAAAAAGTAAAGCATTCTCGTGGAGCTCTGTCACCCGCAACTATTTTTGTAGAAATCAAATCTATTCTTCGTGACTGGCAACAGTCAAAACGTTAGAGTTTGGTGTTGCCAGAGCGGGAACACTGCGCGTTAAAGGGTTAATTAAAATATAAAAATCTTCTGGTATCGTGTAACATTAAAATATAAATTAAAATTACCGAATTATAATACAAAAATCTGTCTGACATACATATATAAAAAAACGAAGTACACTTATATGTACATCCTACCTGTTAAAGACTGAATTCCCGCTCCTATTGTAGATAGTAGCGATCCGATGACGATCACCATGGGATGTGGCCACGCTAGAATTGCCACGCCTAAACTGCCTCCCATACTTTCACCATATCTGTGTAAAAATTGCAGTGAAATTGCATTAGTATTTCTAATGAAAGTCCCAAAAGAAATGTCATTGAATCATCACGAATCTGCTATAGGAAAACAATTGCGTTGATGAATTACGTAATGTAAAATTATTACACCGGTCAACACGATTTTTGGGTCTGACTTCTACATGTTAAATTTTAGTTTCTCCTACGCCAAAACTAAGGAAAATAATTTTTTTTTTAATGAAAGTTTGCTTTTGTAGAAATTAAAGCAATTTTTCAATTTTTTGGCAAAAATCACTGATTTTTATATTTTTTTATAATTCCACTCTAAATTATGATCAGAAAAGTTTTTGCTGGATATAAAAGTCTTTTTTATTCAAGATTTGTGATAAACAATAACATATAAATGTAAAATAATAAGAAATTAATGTCTAAAAGTGAATATTTTTCGTATTTCTTTTATGTTCGTATGAGCAAATAATAATACAAACAAATAATAATATTACAAATAATACTACAAGCAATACTACAGAGTTACAAATAATAATACAGTTTACTTTCGGGTTAATCAAAGTGCTGCCATCTTTCGTTTATGAAATAAATTAAAATATATTTATCGACGTAAATCAGACAAAAGCAAACTTTAAGAACTACATGAAAATTTAAGTGTTTTTCAATGTCTAGAATCAGAATTTAAGCATAAGAACAGAACCCCCCAAATTTTTTTTGTTGACGTGCTTATCAAGGGAGCCACAGTAATTTGAATTCCTTTAATTTGTCCTTTTTTGTTTCAATGATTTTGAGAATTTTATAAGCATTTTCCAACTTTATGTTTCAATTATTTTACTTTTGGATTTTGATAATTTAAAAGTGAAATGTTAAACCATGATTTCATTGAAATCCTGATCAGCAGCGTATAATATACATGTGAAAAATTGATGGTTCGGCTTAATATATATATACTCCCTTGCAGCAGCCGTATGTGGTTGGTTATTGGCAAATACCTAACTCGTTAGTCTTATAGGGTAACATATAGGTCTGGTCTAAATTTGAAGGATTTAATGTAGAATATCAGTCAAATCAATAAATAATTTTGGTTGCTATAATGAAACAAAAAATTTTTCCGCTCTCTTTTAGTGAACTTTATAACTAAAAATTGTTATACATTACTCTTTTAAATATAAGTGACTAACAATTATTTAGTTGGTTTAAATTGATTAAATATCATTTAAATAATTTAAAATGGTATCAAAGTAAAAAAGAAGCAATTTTTAAATTCAAAAGCCGTTTATTTTATTTTAAAAATCTGTTTAAAAATTTTAGATTGTGAAGATCATAATTTGTTGAAAAATTTTTTGGGGATTCATTATGTTTAAGATTATTAAACTGTGTAAGACCACTGTTAATGAATACTCTTTCACAAAATATGCGTCATCTAAATGCCAGATACAGCTTAATTTTAGCGAATAGCAGTGAATAGCCTCCTATTAACAGAAAAGTACCATACTTTATAATATATTAGTAATTAAATAAGTTTAAGAAAAATTAAAATAAATATCACAAACTTACTTGTCTCGTAAAAACAAATTATCAAAAGAAGCTGCAAATAAAAAGACACCCGAACAATCTATTTCACTGTTAAGGCTTAATACAATTCGACTTAGAGTAAAGTTGGAGCTTTCGTTCCCAACACAATTTAATGCTTTTTTGCATTATATGAATTTTTGTGATGAATAAATCTAAGTCTATGATATATGTATTATGGCTTAAAAACTCTAGATGCCGTATATGCACATCAATGGAAACTAATGTTATAATCAATATTGTGACACATCATGAATTCCCTTTGGAGATTTTTACAAGTAATTAAAAAAGGAATTAAAATTCACATGATAGACACCATCATTAAACTTTTCCAGCCTAAACTTTCAACATTAGTAAGTTTTTCAAATTAATGTAATACCTGATTATTTCTTTTATTTTCATAGATTTATAATAAATTTTTATCATTTATGATAAAACATACCGCTAGAGTTTGAAAGAAGATATCATCATTAAATGTCTTCTGCACATTTTTAGTAAACATTATACGCAGAACCTGATTAGTGCCCAGATCAACTAGGCCTCGGCCTAGGGTCTTCGAGTTTTATGGGTTCCATTTGATGCATAATGTGTGACTAGATGTGTCAACAAGGTAAAGCAGCATTGCTCCCCCGCCGCCAAAAGTGCAAGGCCTAGGCATGAAAATGTCTTAGTAATATGTAATGTGGTAATATGTGAATGTGAGTAAATTAAAATTCCATAGGTATCTTATTTTTAATATATAACATTACGAGAATTTAAAGCCTGATTATTAAGTTGGAATATTACTATATTAAAAATACGAAAAAGAATAGATTAACATTTTGGATAAAAAATTTAGGAAAATGCAAGAGGTACTTGTTCAATCAGACTATCTAAAGTCACTTTGTACTTGCTACATCAGCTTTCAATATATTTACTATTGAAGTTGATATTTAATAACGTGATAAAAGATTGATATCTAGTACCTCTAAAAGATTGAGTGACTTTTTTGCAGTGATTTTGCGTATGTAAAGTCACTTTGTACTGGCTACATAAGTTTTCAATATATTTACGATTGAAGTTGATATTTAATAACCCTAAAAAATTGATATCTAAACCTCTAAAAGATAGAGTGAACCCCTAAAAGTGAGTAAATGGATAGTTACAAGTATTTGCCAAATCATTACGAATTTCAGCATAATTTTGCGTTTATAAAAATTTTATATGTAGTGTCTAAACATAATAAATTTAACTCGTATAATAACGTTTAAAACATAATTCCGTATTCACTTTAAGCATATAATAGAAAAAAATGCACGGTACTGCATTTCGGGAACATATGTTAAGTACTATAATATAATTTCATGAAATCTAATCATTAGCAATGTGTTTTAAGAGAAACACACAAAATGTCCAATTACAATGGATATATAGCTAATATTTATCTCAACCATTCTCATTTAAGTGTGACTAACTTTAACACTTATAAATTTTCAAGACTTAAATTGGCCCGTTAAACTTTATTCTGATAATCATAAGTAGAAGGCTCTTTATTCATGCTTACCCTTGCTTTACTAATGATCTTATCTCGTGTTCTTTAGATTACTTCAAAAAACGCTTAAGTGGGTTCTATTATTCTTCGACGTTTAGGGAATTTATGCTTCAGTTAAAATTTTCACGTAAAGTGCATCTTGCTTCTTTGAAGAGTCCATTATTTTTCAGATTACATTGCTAGATTTTACTTGAAAGGACATTTTTTTCAAGGAGAATAGCGGTTCATTAGCACACGCTTTTAAAGACTAAAGTCGAGTCCCGTTAATCCGGGACGGTTGGGACCGGCGCCAACTCGGATTACTGAAAACTCGGATTATATACGGACTACATAACATACAAACAAAGAGAAAAATTTAGATTTATACCGAGTGATTAAAAATAGATCTTAACCCTTTGAGGCGCAACCCTTTCCCAATGCTGAAAAAAGGGCAGCCGTTGCCATCGCTCGATTTAACTACCAGAAAGATGGGGGAGTTTTTGACGCAAAATTTTTTTGACGCAGCTGGCTGTGCCGGCACAGCCAGCTGCGTCAAAAAATTTTCATTTAAAAACGCTCATTATAGCTAACGCACTGTATCGTAGGTTACTACGGCATAGTACTTCGTAACACGAATGTGCGGTCGGCCATATGGCCTTCTGAACCGCTTTTTGAAAAAAAGACGCGGAGAGAGGTGCGGGAGAAGTAAGGCGCTGCTCATATCACTCCGTTCGCATATTTTTAGTGTGCTCTCCAGGAAGATTTTTTTTTTGCCACTATCTCTTCCGGATTCTCTCTTGGTTTGTTATGTTCGGTTAGTTAATCCATTTTTTTTCGTTTTCTTATTATTTTCTTTATTTTTATCATTTTTCAGTATATTTTAGGATCTAGTGTCAATAATTAAGATAGAAGTCAAATAAGTGTTTCGGAGCTAAACCAGTGACATTTTTAAGTATCATACTTTTTAAAAAAGAATTGAAATAAAAAAATCAGGACAACACTTTGCTAAAACTTATCTTGGTGACGAAATGTAGGACCACGCAACTGAGATAACACAAGTCATCTTTTATTTCAGTTGCGTGCATTGATTTACTCTAACTGCTGGAAATGCAAATACATTTTAACTTGTAAGGTGTGTAGTATCTGCATATTTAAATTTCGAAATTCATTTTGTGAACCTCCCTTTAAATAACCCACGAGCCGCCACTGCATCATCTTACTTTATGGCTACTTGATATTCATAAATGCAACAGTTTTTTTTTTTTTTTTTTTAGCGGCCCTCAATTTCAGCGGAACTGGGCGATTTGGTCAGTTTCCTACCCCCATAAGCCAACACCTCCTAGATATAGAAGGCCTCACAAATCCTACGTCATCAAGCTTTGACGTCAACATTAGGGCCTACGTTTAAAAGTTTTATTTTCACAAAATAAAACTATTAAAAAATTCTGGTGAATTTACCCATGAATAGCTATATTTGAATAATTTGATATAAAAAAAATATAATTCTACAAGAAATGTCAGTTTTTAATCATGACTAATTAGATAATATGATGTAGAAATAGATCATACTAAATAATTTTGTACAGGGTGTCTACAACAAAAAGTAAGCTTGATTTCTTGACCTTTTCTTGACTTTTTCTTGACCTTTTCTTGACTTTAACAAATACCAAACTCTAATATACGAAACTCTAAAAATACATCGTGGCAGGGATGCAGAATATGTTCTATCCGGCGTTGTAGGATTGGTGGAAATTTTGCAGAAAAATATACAACTGATTTTGATTTTAACAATGAATTACAAAATTCTTCGAGTTTTTCTTTTCCCTGCCCATTTTTAAAGCGTCTTCCCCCCCCCCCCCCAACATTTTCACTGATCAGCCGTTTGCTTTCAGTTAACTTGGACCAATTGCTATTTTGTAAACATGTATGTAGCTTGTACATTGTAAATCTTTTTACATCTATGGTAACACAGAACTTATGAAAGTCTATAATATGTCATAAAACTTTTGGGAAATTGAAGTTATTAGCTATGAAACATGGGGATCAGCGATAATTATAATTTTAAGTGGAATCCAAGTTATTGTTTTTAAAAAAGAAAATGTGGAAAATAATCAAAACACTGAATTTGACAGGGAATGAAGGGAGAAAAAAAATTACTCTTAAATAATCTTAATTTTAACTTTTTTTTTGAGGCGAGAAGGTGGATAACTGATATACTTTTCTCAGGTTTGAAAACACATACTTGCCAACTTTTGAAATTCCCAAGGTGTAAAACAACACGCACTTGACATATTGAACTATTGTCAGTTCACTATACAACTATTTGGCAGACATCATTTTTGATGATTTCTGCTAAATAACATGTAAATGACATTTTAAAGGAATTTTATAAATAGCAAACGAACAGTATTTTAATGTTTTCCTATAAAATAAACACATGAAAAACTGTTAAGTTTTGTCTGTCACAAAAAATTAGAAACTAAGAATTTGAATGAAATGGAAAAAGCGTAGTTGAGTCGCAAATCGTGACCTAGTGCTTCATTTCTTGACCTTTTCTTGACTTTCGTGACCTTTTTCCCATTTCTTGACTTTTCCGTGACTTTCGTGACCTTTGCATGATGGTAGACACCCTGTTGTAATAGAAAGGTATTTTAATTTTAATGTTTCATTTAAGATATTTTCTAATATTCGTATCATTCACCAGAAATTTTTAATAGTTTTATTTTGTGAAACTAAAACTTTTAACTGTAGGCCTAATGATGACGTCAAAGCTGGGTGACGTAAGAGTTGTAGGGCTTTCTATATCTAGGACAGGGATGGGCAAACTTTTTCGGTCACGGGCCGAAAATCGAAAAAAAAAGTTTGGCGGGCCAAGATAATTTTTTCTAAAATTTTGAAAAATATATACAAGTATTACCATTTAACCCATTTATGCCTAGTGTCCCTTTTTTGGGACGGCATTTTCGCTAATAGTCGAAAACGTTATTTATTTTTCCTAGCCTTTATTCATGAGTACTGAGCCTCAACTCTACGAAATATTTTAACATGACCCAGTAGGATGTTGATATTTCGATTTTTATACATAATGATTTTAAAAGAAATCACCCCTTGTTCAAGAAGTGGACATCAGAAATATTTCTATTATTTCTGTTATCAGTAAAAATCGAAGAAAGTCGCAAAAATATCCAGGCACAAATGGGTTAAATATGTTAATGAGATGAATGAAATTGTGATTTCATATTTAAAAGTTCCTTATATTGAGGTTCGAAGTGAGATGCACCGATTCTAAGGAACGAGGCTAAATGCTCATCTGTCAATCTACTTTCTGAAAGAATTCTGTCTAAGGTTCATAGTTGAAAACACTTGTTCACATATATAAGATGAAGCAAACATAGCACTGATTTTCTGGGCGTGAGATATTAAATTTGGGAAACTTACTTTCGATAATGATGTGTAAAACTCTGGCATATTTAGAAACAACTGCATGAGATGATTGTTAGATTGCAACTCAATTCATTCAAGCTGCAAATCTGAGCTCACTGCTTCACAATTTACGATGAAAGGCATGGTAAAAATATACAATTCTGTTTGAATGGCACTGAAATCTTGAAATCTGCGTTCGAACTCAAAATGCAGTTTTTTCAAGCCATCTTCATAATTCTTAATATGGATATATAATAAATAAATATATATTTTCTTTTAATTTCCGTCGGACCGGTAAATTTAAATTCTATCCGCGGGCCGGATAAAACCTCCCGGCGAACCGGATTTGGCCCGCGAGCCGTAGTTTGCCCATCCCTGATCTCGGAGGTGTTGTCTAGAGATGAGACGGGCTCAGCCCGAGCCCGAAAGCCCGAGCCCGAGCCCGGGCCCGAACCGGGCTCGGGCCCTGTGATTCATGATTGCGTTCGGGCTCGGGCGGGCTCGGGCTCGGGAAAAATGTCTCCTTTATTGAGCATACTCCTTGAAACAGATTTTAAAATTCGATTCATCGGTAAAATAAACGCACTGATATGATGTTAAGACTTGCAAAAAAAAAAATAATTGATGGGTAAAAAGCTAGCTTTTTCACATAATTTACTAAATGGTGTGTCGTGCTATTTCATTTGCGTATGTGTGTTAATATGCTGTTTATTAAAAATTTTGGCCTCATTATTTACCGGTCTTAGTTAAATGTTAGCATTGTATATATTCCCATCATATCATAAAATATTTTTTTAAAGTAATTTTCTTTCTATCAACTAAATTCTTAAATGCAAATTTCTTAAATTTATTATGCAAAATCTCTTTTCTGGACGTGTTTTGAATATAACATTTTTTAATGTCACTATATGAGACGTCAAAAACTAATATGAGTTAGAGTTAATAAAGACGTCAAAAACTAATATGAGATTTATAACTTGTATTTTTCTGTATCTAATATGTCTAAGTACATACGAATGTTTAACACTGGTGTGACTACTCAACGGATTTTTTATTTAAAATTGAAACATTATTGTTATTATTTGATAAACATGGATATAAAGAATTAGAAAGTGCATTAAGAGTTTGCAACTCTGTTTGTCTTTCATTTGCACAAACGGCAAAATTTATGGTATTCTAACAATGAAGTGTAATTGAATTTTATTTATCTTTAGCTGAATTTTCGGGCTCGGGCGGGCTCGGGCTCCGACATAAATAATATTGCTCAGGCTCGGGCGGGTTTGGATTAAAAGTCCTCGGGCTGGGGCTTCAAAAAATGAGCCCGAACTCATCTCTAGTGTTGTCTAAGCACGGCTCTTTTACACCCATCACAATGTTGTTTCCCCCCCCCCCCCCACTAGTGTTCGATTGCTGAATTTATGGGTGCGTATAGGTTGGGTGTGTTGCTTGCTGCCACCACCAAGTCCACGTTGAAAAAAAAAAAAGGATACACACAAAAGACGTCGTGAGCTGAGCGGCCAGGGTTCCCGCTGGAATCGATTTCTGAGCGTCCGCCAAGTCTCCAGATCGATTGGATCCAGCCATTATTCCTGCAAAAAAAAAACGAACAGCATTCATTTTGGGGGGAAGAAATGGTCTTGGGGGGAGTTACTTTGACAAGATAATAGCCATGCTCTCCAAGAGAACTCGGGAGCCCTCTTGGAGAAGCCTCAAGATAATGGGACTGTGAGTTAACTGAGGCATTTTCTTTCTTTTTTTTTTGTTGCCTCAAGTAAAGAACCATAGGCGCATCCACGGAGGAGGACATGCGGGTCTGAATGCCCCCCCCTCCTCCCTAAAAGCTGGAGAATTAGATGTGAAAAGATTTAAATATTTAAAATAGTCACTAATGAATCAAAATATTTTATTTCAAAAAATTGCTTTCAAATACACTACTGGCCAAAAGTATTGCAAGTTCCAGAAATCTAATCATTTTCAAGATTAAGCCCCCCCTCTCCCCTGTCAAAATTAATAATCAATTAATATTAGGTTGTAACGAAAGTTTCCCGCCACCGCAAACATCGTCAGCACACAGTTCTCGTTGGCGTATTTGCTCCTATTTTGTCAAACGATTTTTGGCATTTGAAAGAAAGAGGCTTACTTTATAAAACTGTGTTGTGAAATCTGTAAAAAATATAGTTATCATTAAGTATAAGGTGTCTCAAATGGAACTATCACTTTAGAGGATTAGAACCATCATTTACTTCCAGTTGTGTTGCAAAAAGTCAGCTACATAATATCAACGAATTATGAGTACAGCTTTAAGTACTATTGTTGTATCATGTGACACTGGCCAGGTTTGGTACCGAAAGTTCAAAAACAGTTATCTAAAGAGTTAGAAGTTAGTTTTTCAGGCAGATATGGCGGAAAACTTTCGTTACAACCTGATATTTTTTAATGTCAACATGTTAATTAATTATTTCACAGACAAGATAGCATTAAGTTAAAGAACAAAAATAATTATTTAATTTATTGAAAAAAATAGCGTAAAAATATATAGGTTAGTATAGAAATCGTAATCCATTTTGGCTCGCCGAAATAAAATTAAATAAAGAATTCATTTCAAGTTATTCTGCAAAAAAGAGGATAGTCAATAAATGCAATTGAACTAAAGATCATTTATTATGTTGCTTAGCAGCCTTGATTTTGATCACAACAGCCAGTCTTTTAGACATGGAATCCACAATGCTTTACAACACTTCTTTCGGTGTTTCAAGTTAGCGGTATCCGACAACGTTGGGAGACGATTTTCTTAAAATAACTAATATGTAACATTCTCAATATTTTTTTGGGCGTCTTTCAAAGAAAAAACTCAAGAATGATAACAATTTAAATCATATTTATATTGATTTATTTTTTAAATTGAAATTTATAAAAAATTTAATGAACATTTCATCGTTGGGAAAAACGGGCTACGAAAAATGATTTTCAAAATAATCATAAGCAGTTTCTCATGTGTACTCATCTATCTGTTGTTGTATCTGCTGTTGTATCTGTCATCTATCTGAAATAAAAAAGCTGTAAAACATAATAAAATAGATCTACATCAAAACCTGAGGTCTATTACACTCACATAGGTCCAAAAAACATGCATGCTAAGTTAAATCATTTATAGTTCATTAGTTTTTGAGAAATCTTGTTTTTCGTGCTGTTAACTGCGAAAACATTTCGTTTTTTAATAAAAAATATTTAAAATTTAGACAACCGTCTCTTACTATTTAAATGACCATAAATAGATTTCTACAAGCATATAGAATTAAAATAAAGGCCATTTTAGAATATCTATGTATGGTACTTCACTTTGAGACAGTAAAACTAAAATATGAACTTTCTCCAAAATTGGCTTTTTCAACGTAGTCGGACACCTTCCCGAAGCTCTCACTTTGTTTTTTGGTGATTTTCAGATGTATTCTTTCCAATTATACTACATAAATTCTCAAAAATATTAAATCTGGCAAATTTCTTGTCCAGTTTTTTTGGGCTTATTCTTGAAACGATGGTTGGTTTTTCAAACTTGCAATACTTTTGGCCAGTAGTGTAATTTTTATTAGGAAACGTTAGTTTTTGAATAAATACTTACAGTGGGTGTAGGAAATGCAGTTAAACTCTTACAACAGCACTGAATAGATAAGATAATTATTAATGATTCTACAACGACTTATGTTGATAATATGCTTGTGTTCTATTGGCAAGTGGTACAGAATATTTCGCCATTATAATATTCTGTCAATTGACTGCAATTTAGTAGAAGTTATTAACTGCTGAGAGAGTTATAACTGCAATCGAGGTCTCTATAACCGAGTTCAGCAGTTTTTGTAACCCCAGCCCTGACTAAACTAAAATCGTGTGTGCGCCACTGTAAAGAACAGATAGTAAAATTTCTATTCTCTTTGCTTCAAACTGCAGATTTTATATAGATATTAACTTTCTTGTCAGACTAAAGCCATTAATTTTAATTGGGTAATCGTAGTTCAAAAGCATCAGTAAGAAATGAATATGTCTTGAAGTCAGATAATCTTCCTTTTAAATGCTAAACAGTTAATTAAAATTGAAAACAAACAGTATTATCAACCAAAGGCTTCGAAAATTTCTTTCTTAAATTCAGATTCAAGATACCGGGAAATACCTTCCTAATTCATACAATAGCGTGCACATTAAAAATATAAGCCGGCGTTTCTCAACCTGTGGGGCGTGATCCCCAAGGGAGGCGCAGAGCGTTTGCAGGGGGGGGGGGCGAGAGAAAAGCCAAACAGCAAGTAGTGATGCATGTTTTTTTAAAAAACTCATCTTATTTATTCTCAATTTACTCAAAAGTATATCCATTTCCCCTTAAAATGTTCATTCAAACTTTCCTGATAACCTTATTTTGTAGAAAATTCGATTAAATTTTCATTGTTAAAGATTAAAAAACTGAATGTATGCTGAAAAATGTGAGGGAGGGGGGGGGTTCCACGTTAAAAGGTTGAGAATCGCTGGCCTACTTTTAATTATCGAAGCTGTCGTTAACATAATATATATATATATATATACATATATATATACAGTGAAATCCCTCTATAACGATATTTTGGGGGTCAAAATAATATATCGTTGTAAAGAGAATTATCGTTATAGAGAGAATCGATATTGGAACGAAAAGATTTTTGATTTTTGTTCTTCATATATCCCATACCCTGCGGTGTCATCAGAAAGTGTTCTGTTTTCATTCAGCACACCCTTGCAAGTAATATATAATAAATAAAAGGAGTAAACATGTTTATAGTTTTCAGTCATTTTCACAACGCTCACAAATTTTAGTTAAATACCTTTGCCGCCTCGCCAGGGATTCTAGCGGAGATATAGCTTATAAATATTTTTAGCATATTTGATTAACAAATATATAATTTCTAAATAAATAACACCTGAAAGCGTTTTTTAAAATGTATTAGATATTAATTGAAAAAACATACCCCCTTAATTTATCCTAATTTATTTTGCTTCATGCCTTTATCAAAATCTTTATGATGTTGAATTTCACATCGAAAGATATTTGTTTTCTTTTAGCCATTTGCTTTCGATTTTCACTAAACAAACTTCAAAGTAAACAAAACTCATAAATAATTTAAAATATCCTCGTGTAATAATCGACCTCGATAGGATTTATCGGAGGTTAAAATTCTTACTCAAGTTCTGACAAAAGAACGTATCGTTTTCTATATCAGTTCCGGTGAAAGGAATCCTTGACCATTTTTTAAAGAGGGGGATAGGAATCAAAGATGTGTCATCCAGGAAATGCCAACTTCCCTTCCACCTTACGAGAAATGCACTTTCTCATTACCATAGTGTTACATCAGCAAAACGAAACTTAGAAGACGTTCTTTGGCAGAGACGTGGTCCAACCCGTTCCAACCACATTTTACCTCGACATTCTTTGTGTATCTTTCAATGTCTGTGCATGAGTTTGGCTTCTGATGCATCGTAGAAAAAAAATATATCGTAGTAGAGAGAATTATTGTGATGTAAGGGATAATTATTAGCATCGTTGTAGAGAGAATTATCGTTTTAAAGGATATCGTAATACAGAGAACTGTTTTACATTAATCTAAAGGAAATTCAGCCAGGACTATGAAAAAATATCGTAATAGAGAGAATTATCGTTATAGAAGATATCGTTGTAGCGAGATTCTACTGTATATATATATATCACTAAATATTTAGTGTTCAAAGGTGCACGTTTCTCACTTACATAGAAACATATTTAAACGATTATAGACTAAGCACTAAAATAAGCACACTCATAAAATAATTACCAATAATTACCAATAAGGAATGTAAATAGCAGGAGCAGTCAAGGAAAGTAGCCAAGTACCGAGCAGGAGATATATTATTATTAGAGGTACGAAATTTTCGTAAGTAAAAAACAGAAATTTCCCAGAAAAAAAATGAATTTTTGAAATTTCGCATAAACTGCTTACAAAACATTTTTTTATATTTAATTACATAAAAATCATATTAAATGTTAATTAAAAGGTACATTGTTGTAATTTCAACGTTTGACTGTTTTAGAGTCGTTTTTCTGTCCGTAACGACGACATTATACTCACTAAAGAATTATCTTGAGTCTACGCAATAAGTTGGGCTCAGAATTCTCTGTAAACCTGCTTCAGCAGAGCTAATAAAAGAGCTTTATTAGCTCACAATATGTCCTCAACATAGGGATCTTCATTTCTGTTTATTGATTGTAACATTAGGCAATGAAAGCGGGTGTACCCAGATAGGCAAAATAATTGACCAATCCGAAAAAATTAGGCTTCATATGTTGTTATTTAATTTCATGTGCAAAGAAAGTTTATTAAACCTTTAACGCGCAGTGTTCCCGCTCTGGGAACACGCAACTCTGACGATTTGACTGTTGCCAGTCACGAAGAATAGATTTGATTTCTATAAAAATAGTTGCGGGTGGCATAGCTCCACGAGAATCATCATGAATTTTTGTTCCTGGCACAATTGGTTTATATTAGTTTTATTACCAAGACCCGAGGCACATTTTGTTTCTTCGACATGAAACTTTAACCCATCAGCGGGCAGCCATTTTCTCATTTATAGTATACCCATTGCAAACTCTCGAGTTAACTATCAGCAACATGGCGGTCGATCGATTTTGGGGGAGGATTTTAGCTCGACACAGCCGGCGGTGCGGGCTGGCAAAGTGGATCGTCCGCCATCTTGCTGGTAGTTAACTGGAGAGATGGCAGCGGGTGCACTTCTCCTGCGTTGCGACCTTATTTTTTTGCGGCTGCCAGATGAAAGCGTTGGAATGAGGTGGTTTCGTGGCGCTACCACCGCGCCTTAAAGGGTCATTCCTGCTTCGCACGAAACCTTTGTTGCGTATACTACTATATCCCTCACCTGTACACGAAGGGAAGAAGATACCCACTAGCAGGGTGAAGGATGTCGAGATATCGACCAACAGCTGATTGTACGTCTTCTCTCCTCTGGGCGAAGAGTCCGCTGGGTCATCCGAGAGGTCGACGACATCTCCTTTCTCTCGGAATCGAGCAGGGATGTTTTCTACAAAGAGAAACGACTTTATATAGTATACAGTGCGTGCGCGTGAAACTGAGAAGACCTAGACCTTAATAAGGTAATGCAAACTCGCTGAAGTGTTTAAAACAAGTACAATTTGCCACCGTGTCTTGATGCTAGCAAAGTCTTTAAAATTAGACCCTTGAACACATGTTAAGACTTGAAATAATGCAGTAAAGAGTAATCACGAAATATATGCACTTATATTTCTTCGAAAGGTAAAATTTAAATAAAGTAATAGCTGATTGCTTATGATGTTTTCTACAAAGAGAAACGATTTTAGATTGTATACAGTGTATGTGCGTGAAACTGAGAAGACCTAGACCTTAATAAGGTAATGCAAACTCGCTGAAGTGTTTAAAACAAGTACAATTTGCCACCGTGTCTTGATGCTAGCAAAGTCTTTAAAATTAGACCCATGAACACATGTTAAGACTTGAAATCATGCAGCAAAGAGTAATCACGAAATATATGCACTTATATTTCTTCGAAAGGTAAAATTTAAATAAAGTAATAGCTGGTTGCTTATGATGTTTTCTACAAAGAGAAACGATTTTAGATAGTATACAGTGTGTGTGCGTGAAACTAGAGAAGACCTAGACTTTAATAAGGTAATGCAAAGTGTTTAAAACACGTACAATTTGCCACCATGTCTTGATCCACTTTAAAATTCGACCCATGAACACATGTTAAAGACTTGAAATCATGCAGTGAAGAGTAATCACGGAACATATGCACTTATATTTCTTCGAAAGGTAAAATTTAAATAAAGTAATAGCTGATTGCTTATGATGTTTTCTACAAAGAGAAACGATTTTAGATAGTATACAGTGCGTGCGCGTGAAACTGAGAAGACCTAGACCTTAATAAGGTAATGCAAACTCGCTGAATTGTTTAAAAGACGTACAATTTGCCACCGTGTCTTGATGCTAGCAAAGTCTTTAAAATTAGACCCATGAACACACGTTAAGACTTGAAATAATGCAGTAAAGAGTAATCACGAAATATATGCACTTATATTTCTTCGAAATTTAAAATTTAAATGAAGTAATAGCTGATTGCTTTTTAAATTTCATAGCATTTTACTACAAAAATATGACTTATAATTAATAACAAACAAACAACAATAATAAGAAATGAAAAAAAAATATAAATTTACATTGAAATAGGAAAATGGAACAAACAATTGAAAAAAAAAATCTCGTAAACATAAGAAGTGCGGTGTGGCATAGGCAATATAGAAGGGAACATTTTTTGTAAAATTATAAACGAATATAGTAAAGCTCATTTTTAATTAAAGAGGATGTAATTCTTATTTTAATTTACTTAATCTTTCAATTTTCAATTTTCTTCTGTTTTCGAGGTGGAAATTCATCAACCCGCTAGAAACTGCGACGAAGGTACAGAATTTTTCAAAGGTAATCATTTCCTTTTTTTTTTTTTAATTTAGTAAATTAAAAAAATGTATATTTTTAGCGTTGAGGTTGAAGTTGATTTAAACCGTTATTAACGAAATTTGAACTTCTCTTATTAAATACTATTGAACAAATACGATATTTAGATGAAATTTCTAAATTTTGATATCTGCACTTCAATCATGGCCTTTCTTTCTTTTAAAATCCCAGTGATTTTATATTAAGTATGTACTAAAAACTCTCCTCCACAAAAATAACAGCAGACGCGAATTCTAAACAAACACATCTACTAGGCGACGGAACTAAATAAACCGAAGTTGTTCGTAAAGGCAAAAGAAACTGATAGTGCTGAACAAACGCATTCCAGTTTTCTTACGAAAACTCGTTCAACGAGTTTGCCGTTAAGGAATGCACCCTGTGACATCTATCCAGACCGCTTTGATTTTGAATTTCAATAGCCCATAATGCATCACTGTAATACAAAGTAAAAACTTTTTGGAAACTTCATAACAATTGCAATGGCAAACTAGACAATAATTAACATAAAAGTACACAATTCATACCCCAAAAGACGCCACTTGATAAACCTGGGATGGCTTGCACGAGACGAGCTTCATGTTTTTCGAAGTACTCGTCGCATCTGTATACAGGATCTCCCATAGTGGCGTTGCTGTCGACTTGACAATAAATTTTGAACAAAGAGCCCTCGTCGTTTGGATCTTTGGTACAGTTTGTGTATCCCGTTGAGCTCAATATTCGATCACCCAGGACGCAGAAGCTGGAAAAGATAAAATTAAAAATGAGTTTCACAGTTAGTTCAATTAATATATGGTTATGGCCTTCAAAACTAAATATTTCGGAAGACTTTAACCCTTTAACGCGCAAGTGTTCCCGCTCTGGGAACACCAAACTCTGACGTTTTGACTGTTGCCAGTCACGAAGAATCGATTTCATTTCTATAAAAATAGTTGCGGGTGACATAGCTCCACGAGAAATCCTTTACTTTTTAGCACGTCATTTCCCGTCAAAAAATGGCAACGACACTTTTTAACAGCACTGAAATCTACTGAAAAATGGAAGAATGCGAGAACAGCCGGATAGATTGCCCAATGGGGAAAAAAGGGCAGCCGTTGCCATCGCTCGACTTAACTACCAGCAAGATGGCGGGCGATCGAAACGTTCATCGCGTGCCACAGATCTAGAGACCCTTTTTTTGACGACAGCTGGCTGTGCGTAGAGCATTGGGAAAGGGTTGCTTTCAAAGGGTTAATAAATATTGATATGCATGATAAATATTGGTCTAAATGACTTGTCCCTGAGATAATTGAAAGTCGAGATACATATCCTACTCATGGCTTAGTGGTGGAGCTCGAAAAGTAGTAATACGTAGTGTAGAAATGTAGGAAAACATTAAAAGACACATTGATATGCATATTAAATATTAGTCTAAATGGCTTTCTCACGTGAACTGCCTTTATTCCATTTTTTTGGGACTTTTTTTTCCTCCTGTTATTGTACATATACATGTATCACGCTTGCGCTGCAAATCCTACCAATATTATAAATGTCAATGTTTGTATGCATGTTTGTTACTCTTTCACTCTGAAACGGTTAGACGGATTTGGATGAAATTTGGAATACAGTTAATGTCCTGGATTAACATACAGGCTACTTTTTATCGCGCAAAAAAAACACTGTTCCTATATTATACAAAAAAGCTATCTTTCTTTAAAAAAAAGAATACAATTGCGTTTTTATTTTACAGAACAGTCGACAGATGGCGCAAACTTATAGAATACGCAAATTTTACTAAATAAATTCATTTTATGGTCTGCTATGCCTGTATAAAGAGTACACCTGAATAAGTTTTTCTTTCCGACGTGGATTTATAAGCGGATTTCGGGCAAAGCACACAAATCGGAAATACATGTTACACAAACAAACAAATTAAAAATAAGTTTTTGAAAAATTCATTCATTTCGAATGGTGCATTTTCTGCGAATCTTTTTCCAATTCTATTTCTATTGTATTACATACATGCAGAAAAATCAATTTTAATTTTGTTTAATCGCACTCATGAATAATGATACATTTTCAACTTAATGGAATAAGGAAAGAAAATAGGGAAGAGGCATGGATTATGATACGCTTTTAATATACAGCACCTTGAGTATTTATAATCTGAAAGTGCTTCAGATTTTCTTACTTTTCTTTTTCTTTCCTTCTTGATAACGGCCAATATTCAAAATTAATATAGGACGAAAATAATTTGAACCTTTTTGCAGGTTTTTTATCTTATCATTTTATTTTCATTAAATCATCTTAATTTTGTAACCAGGGGCGGCCCGACACGGTAAGCAAGGCAAGCATCGCATCAGGACGCCGGCTTCGAAGGGGCGTCATCTCGAACTCAAGAACTAAGTAGAGCATAAAAGGGGGCGTCTTTTTTTACGTTAGCAAGGGGCGCCACTTACCCTAGAGCTGCCCCTGTTTGTGACCATCTTAATCTTAAATTCCATTCAGAATCGAAGAGATTTCAGTGCCAAGGAAGCCAGTGAGAAACAGGATTCTCTCCGAACAAGATTTATTAAGATGGCGAACCAACTGGTAGCCGGAGGTGGCTAGTCTTTTATAATACCCGACTTTGTCATGATTTATATTCCTTACTAGTTTAAGAGCTTTGTGCAAAGTGTTGAATTAGCGACTTTTTTTTTTCAAAGCCATATTCTACAGATAACTCAAAAGTTATCAGAACAAATTCTAAAATTTAAATAAATTAAGGGAAATTCTAAATATTCAGTCAACCCTTTTTTACAATTCAGTGCTGTTGA
Organism: Cheiracanthium punctorium; assembly: GCA_038373885.1. Lineage (NCBI taxonomy): Eukaryota > Metazoa > Arthropoda > Arachnida > Araneae > Cheiracanthiidae > Cheiracanthium > Cheiracanthium punctorium. The sequence goes on from JAWZYV010016235.1 coordinate 102,715, forward strand.
TTTTCCCGAAGAATTTATGCACGAATTGTACTGTAACAAATTTATTTCATTCAGATATTTTGTACGTAGTCTGTAAAGAACTAAACTGATTACATTAAAGTTATAAATTTAGATATTTTTGGAAAAAAATCTACAATCTATTAAAAAAGAAATTGTCATAAATAAATAAGTAAAATAATGTAATAAAAAACAATCGAGGAAAGCTTTTTATATGATTAAATTCATTTTTGATTTCAGCCAGTTTTTAAAAAACCTAAACTCTTTTTTAATGGAAACGCACGGCATACTAAAAGATTTGGAGGAAAACACTTTTTCAGGAGGGAAATCTCTTATTAATTCAGAGGATATTTAGAAGGAATTAGAAGTAGATTTGTTTGACAGTCTGACGCGAGCAGAGAAAATCTACATGTTTCTACAAAAGAATTTATCGATACAAGATATTTAATTCATATCACCCGAAAATTATGCCAATTTAAAAAAAGTTTAATTCATAAGTTGTTTATAATACATATAAAAAGTTACTTATTAAAAAAAATGTTTATTCGCGGATAAATAACATTTCATTACTATCACCTAGCATTCGTTTGGTGTGCTGCATGTATGTGAAATAACATTTATTAGGTCAAGGACTGCATTTTCAAACCAGTTTCAGTCTGCTAGAAATGAAAAACAATCCCTGTGATGTTTGATAACCATGGTGAAATTCTTAAACTAAAAGATATTTACACTTTTATACGTAAAAATGTAATGTTTTTGTGTCGCAACAAGAAAAAAAAGTAAAAGCTATCGAGAGTTTGTTGAATTTGTAAAAGGAAATCAAACTACGCTGCTGTATGCGAATAATACAATGTACGGCGTGGTAAAAATGTAAAAACATTTACAATAGCAATATACGTTATTAGATAAATAAATGTTTAAAAATATTACCGCAGAAGGTTGAATTTTATAATTTTTGGAACTATACACACTTAACGTTCGTATCGTTTTCCGATACTTTGTCAAAACTTCTAATTCCTTTGAGAAGGCAAATTTCAAGCTCCTCACCACGATTACCTATTCATAACACGGAGAGTTCTGCAGTATTTTTCTAACATTATGAAGAGAAGTAGATAAACCTAAAGATTATCAATAGTTTCATACCCACTTTATTCGAAACCACAGAAGAGAGATTAGAACTTCTTATTATGCTTTAAAAGAATATTAAGAAAAAATTAAAAATATTTTATGTTGAAGATCATTTTTGTAAGACATTTTAAGTTGAAAGGGAATTTCTTTTAAATTAATTTCCCTTATGATAGAAATTAACCTTTTCGCGCCGACTGTCACGTATACGTGCCAGTAAGAAACGCACTCAGTTCCCGGCCGACACGCTGGCGTGCCAGAGCGTTTCCTCGTTCACCCCCGGCCGTCACACAGTTGTGCCAGTGTCCTGGAACGTTTTAAAAACTATAACTTATGGCACAAGATGGCATTGTATGTCCATGCGGTTACAGATACATGTAGATTTGACCTTCTACTCAGAATGGGAGTAGCATGACTCACATACATGTGGTTTTTGATAATATAAACGTAAGTTGAAAGAAATGTTTCTGAAGGGTATACTTTATGACGGCTCTATAAATTCGTACGTGGTATTTCTTTATAGTAAGCAGGGAGTTTTATTTTCGCTACAGCGTTGGGTATTACGGTTTGCAGTCCAGTTTTTAGTGGATAATTAGATCTAGTAGACGTGGATTTTTTCTCATTTTACAGTTAGAATGTCGAAGCTTCGAAAGTGTTAGAGCTTGAAATAGCAGAAATGGCGCAAATTATTTGAAATTATGAGATATTGATTCTGAAGCAGATTCGGATAGTAGTGATAGTGACACTATAATATATTCTGATTGTTCTGTTCATGGATTTAGGCTTAATCGCGAAAAACTCTCCGGCCCTGGACAGACATTTGCGAAAGAGACTGCCGGCCTCAGCGATAAGCGCGCGTTTGCGCTTCCCGTCGCGAAAGGGTTAAGCTTAAGTTATAAGAGCTAGTGCATCCACCATTCCAGTTATAATTCTGATGCTTTTTTACACTCGAATATAATAAGTAGTAAACAAACGTTCATGCAGGACAAATGATATGCGTTTTGAAAACCGTTTCAGTTTTAACTGCATGAAGGATAACAACTATTCCCCTTTTTAATGTGCCAGGATATGCCGGAATTGAAGGCAATGAAAAGGCGGATGAACTGGCAAATCAGGGATCGTCTTCTAATCCTATTGGTGCGGAACCTTTTTGTGGCATCAATACGAAGATCATAAAAGGCATCCTCCTCAAATGGGAAAAATAGGAGATGAATAAAGCTTGGAGCAACTCTTCTGGACTGAAACACGACAAAAGTATGATCGCTGGATGATCGGCGAAAGTTGCCTCTGAAATTCTTAGTTGTTCTAGAGTGAAGACTCGTATTATTGTAGGCTTCATTACTGGACATTATTATTTCAGGAAACACCTTCCATACTATCACAGCAAACACATAACTATCGCAATACTTACGATTCGATATCCGACTTCTCAGCTGTGTCAGCAATGCCGAATCGCAAGTAACGATAGGAAATTTTTTAGGTATAGGATCGAAGATATATCATTTCAAGGCATCAAACTTTTGCCAAAAGTACGATAAAAATTACGCACTTCTATTTCTAGCAATTTCTTGTATTCAGAAAGATGCCACATTGATGACCTGATTAGAGAAGTCAGAACTGGGACTCTACCACCATGGTGTCGTAGAATATCAGTGACAGATATTTCTCGCTCTCGGATAGTCAGAAACTTCGGATAAATAGCCGCGACTCTCCTTTTGGTGCTACCACGATGAGTGTCGAATAAAACAAGCGAGTACTTTTGCGCTTGCTAGAGGTCTATCCGACACTCAGAGCGATCAACCAAGCAAAACACTAGACTTCCCCCCTTTTTCTTAAACGAAAGCATCGTCTTCAGAATTTTCGAAGGCTCCGGAGACATCCATCACGAGTGGAAGCCCGTTTTTGACAGACCCACCGTGCTAAGGAGAGGGGTCCTTTTGTGGAAGTAGTTGACACTTCCCGATCCAAACAATAAAACCCCATCCATCTCGTACTCCCCGATACCGGAATGCAAGTTTTCGCCTTCATCCAACGTGTCGGGAAAAAACAGCATTCTTTCCGATAGTCAATACGACAGTGAAACAATCACGATAGGATGGTAGTAGGGCATATCGGATATTTCTCGGATTGTGACGTCATGAGAAGAGAAGGCTCGATATATTCGCTAGCGAAAGCTTTCCGATACTATGGTGGTAGAGTCTCTGCATCGAATGTGTTTCGGTTCTCCTCTCAAAAATGATATGCACGAAAACCATAACAATATCATAGGGAATATGATAGGCCATATGGCATTATTTTTTAAACCAATAATTATAATTTTGTATTATTATTATGCTTTCAAAGTTCCGATTCTGTGCCCGACCTCTTGGTTTTGATTCGTGGCAAATCGAAATCGTAACCCTCTATACCTATAACCGATCGACATCTTTTACCGTGTCCACCGAGTGTTTCACTTTGGCGGACATTTTCGACACAGATCGGTGACGTTTGCCTGGTGTCCAAATGATATCTGCAATATCTGGCGTAAGATATAGTTCAGTTATCGAACTGTGAGTTGCGTGTTTGCTGGGATGGGACTTAATCAAGACCCTAAAATGTAGGAAATGTCTTAATGAAGAATCGGCGCATCACATCATTTTTGACTGTGTTGCTGTTGCCTCCATTCGTTTCACTACTTCAGGGATCATTAATACTAAAGAGTTACACCTCAGTTCCATAAAGGGCTTGCCTGACTTTAAAGGCAAAGACCGAATTTATTGGAACTAGGAAACTTTGGGCTTGAGGCTATGGCACAAACTTCTATTGAGCAGAGGTGCCTAGTAGCACACAAACCTAATTTAAATAAGCAGAAGAAGATGGTAACAACTTGCCAATTTCCGAATTACTCACAGTCATAAACTGATTAAAAAAATCCTAAATTTTTATACCTTATGGATTTCTGCCTATTACATTATTTATTAAGCTTCGGAAAGGAAAATGATTGCATTACTATCGATTCATTTTACACCTTTGCAACGCATTGTTATTTACAGATATAAAATAGCAGGAAAGATAAATTATGCGAGATAAATAATTCAACGACCTTAAGACAATTTCTTTCACAATCTTATTTGCGTATTCACGCCTACAGAAGTTAACACGAATAAGACTTTAAAAGTATGAACTTATAAGCACTGATCTTAAATCAAAATCTATGAGAGCTCTACTGTTTGCCATGTAAAAGAGCTATAAATGTTACACACAAAAATTTCAGCGAATCGAATTCTTTTATAAAATTCAATAGTAAATCTTAATTTTGTAATGCTCGAAAGAGATAACAATCTCCAAAATGTAATTTGAGTAATGGGTCTTATAGAACATGACGCAGTTGAAGTGTTTTGGGTTCCCCAAAAAAAAGAAACATTTATCCTATATAGTATATCATTTTTGTCGGGATACAGTAGTAAACAATAACGTGTGTAAATTTTGAAGAAGCTATACTAATTATTTACTATGAAATCTATTGATGGACGAATAAACTAAAATCATAAATCACTGGTCATTTGGACCAGAGACTCCATGACTTCCTTTGTTACTGGTCCTTTGGACAAGTCACTGGTCCTTGGTTCTTTGAACAAGTGGTTAAATATTCTAATTTCCACCAGTATATAGTGTATAGTATATCAATACGCATTTCATTCATTTAAGATTTTTTTTTCATATTTTCGAACTTTTTAAAAACTAGTGACACGAGTATATTTTAACTGAATTTTATTGATGATTCTTTAGCGGTACAAGTACAGAGTATAATTAATAAAAAAAAATCTATATACATCTTCACTTTAGTTATTATTTTTTAAATCAACTAGTAAATGTTTTTCTGTTAGGATTAAAAATTCCACGTCCCCCTCCCCCCTCCAAAAAAAAGCATTGAAGAAATGAATCAATAATCGAAAAAGTGTAAAAAGAAAAATAAAGTTGGTAGGGGTGGGGGAGTTAGAGAGGAAGAAGAAACAATAGAAATAATTTGTAACCCTGGTTATTGATTTTGAAGTCGTAATAACTTTCTATTTTTAGCGAAAGCTGTGCAAGCTAGTGTAATTAAGGGAATATTTTGGAATTGCAATACTTCTGAATATTTAAAAATCCAGATTATTTTTTATTAAATACACACATAAAATTATTTTTGAAAACACTCAGGCTTTTAAATCTAACTTTCAGCTTCCACGATGCATGGTTCAAAATAGTCACGCAACACTTTTTAGTGGAAGATGAAATAAAAAAGTTATTTAATTATTTTTTAAGGACGAAAAAAATGCTCGATAAAAATATCTGAAAAAATGAAAAAAATGTTACAGTGGCAAGTATTCTGCAAGAAAACATTTTCTAACGCTTTACAAAAATGCAATTAATAAGAAAAGGTTTTATTAATTAACAGAGGTTTATCAAAAAGTATTGAATTCCTAACTCTAGAATAATGAATTTTTGTCGATCCAAATATTAATTTTAAAGATAAGAAGTTTTTTTTTAACTGATTATAAAAAATAACGAAAAATAATGAGCTAGCTGGTCAGTCATGAAGTGAAGTATGGCATCTAGTATTTGGTTAGAAAAACTAGTGAAAAGCATTAGAACGGTGAAATATCAGATAGTTTATCACGTAGAGATTGCCAGAGACATTTACATTCGAAAAAAATCTAAAGGACAAAACAGTTGTCATGAGTTCTGTTTTAATAATACTTCACTCATATGTAGAAAACAGTAATTAAAATCGAGTATTTTGTGTTTGTCCAGTATCAAATTCTTAACTTCAGGCGCTATGAATTTTCATGATTCAAAAATATTTTAAGTCTGAAGCTAGGAAGTTTTACTAACCGAATAAGGAAATTGCTGGAAAGAATTACCTAGCAGGTAGATCGTGAAGTAAAGTGCGGCCTATCGTATTCAGTAAAAATGTAAGAAAATAAATGTTTTACTTTAAAATTTTAAAAATCTAATCATTCTTCGGTTTTTAACATCAGAAAATTGCTCGGAACAGTTTGGAAAATCTACTCGAGTGTATCCAAGTTCTTACTGGTACGAAGTCATGAATTTGGAATTAATTTAACAAATCAAGTAGCAATAACGCTATTCACGTAATCATTATAACAAAAATAATGTTATTTAATTTTAAGTGAACTAAGATAAATGTGTTAATTTTTGTAGACACTCATTTCGTCAAATGCTTTTTTCCAAGCGACCGTTGTAACTGCTGCCACAACGGCCTTTATCTCCCAGTTACACTTGTACAGGGTGTTCCAAAAAGGTGGTAACACACTGTAATTTTTTTCTTATTGAAGGTAAGTGGGCGATGTAATTTGAAAAAATGTTGAAAAAAGGATAGGGGGGGGAAAAGGCTGTGTTAAGGAAAAAAAATCCTCTCCTTCATTTTCAAAAATTTACACTTTTTAAATTTGTACACGACTCCCGTACAAAAAACCCTACCAATTAGCAAAATGTTCCCCATACACTAATTAAGTAAGGTACAAATACTCAGGCTTTCACTATAAAATGTATCCGATATATCTTATAACAAATATGGTCAGAGGCTACACATGAATTTGTAAACGTTCACTGATAGAGAGCAAAAAAAATGCATTTTTTTCCGCAATTTCTCTTCGACCCCTGAAATACGATCATCCAACTGGATTCTATCCTTTGGAGAGCCATTGAAAAGTGATCTGACATTTTTTTAGGATACAACTTTCAAATTTTTGTTCATCACCTCATCAGTGCACGAGTCACATTATACTAATCGATATGGGTTTTTTTTTTTGTGCGGGAGTCATACCAAAAATTTAAAAAGTGCAATTTTTTTGAAAATTAACGAAAGAAATTGTTTTCTAAATTCTTAGTTGTTCTAGAGGGAAGACTCGTATTATTGTAGGCTTCATTACTGGACACTATTATTTCAGGATAAATTAGTCAGGAAACACCTTCCATACTATCACAACAAACACATAACTATCGCAAAACCTTACGATTCGATAGCCGCTTCTCAGCTGTGTCAGCAATGCCGAATCGGAAGAAAACGATAGGAAATCTTTTATGTATAGGATCGAAGATGTATCATTTACAAGGCCATCGAACGTTTGCCAAAAGTGCGATAAAAATTACGCACTTCTATTTCTAGCAAATTTCTTGTATTCAGAAAGATGCCCACATTGCTGACCTGATGAGCAAAGTCAGAACTGCATCGAATGGGTTTCGGTTCTCCTCTCAAAAATAGGGATGGACGCGAGACGAAAAATTGGTGTCTCGCGTCTCGCAAAACAGCCGAAAAGCTTGTCTCGTCTCGCAAAAATCCCTATATCATAATGTTAAAAATGTTTGTCTCGTCTCGCAAAAAAGCTGCAAATCTCTGTCTCGTCTCGCAAAAAGTCGTCTCGCGTCCATCCCTACTCAAAAATGATATGCACGAAAACCATAACAATAACATAGGGAATATGATAGGCCATATGGCATTATTTTTTAAACCAATAATTTTATTTTTGTATTATTATTATGCTTTCAAAGTTCCGATTCTGTGCCCGAAATCTTGGTTTTGATTCGTGGCAAATCGAAATCGTAACCCTCTACCTATAGTACCCCCCCCCACTTTATTTTGAACAATTTTTTTTCAATTTACATTGCCAACTCATTTCTAACAGACATAGAATTAAAGCGTGTTACCATCTTTTGAGTACACCCTACATACAGAAAGCAACAAATGAATTCGATCATTTCGTGTTCAATCCTGCTTTTGAGAGGAAAGAGGAAGTCATCAATCTACTCACTATGCGTCATCTTTGCCGTTGATATTGACGAAGACTCCAATGTAGACACAGATGATGGAGATGATGACGCACAGCAAGGCGATGGGCGCCAGCTTGCTGACGAAGGCCACTCCGATGTAGACCATGATGCCCACTATGACCAGCAGCACGGTACCGTACGTCCGAAAGTTGTGGTACATGATCTCGTTGTCTGTCCGGAAGTCGCCGTAAAGCGACAGCTCCGGCGCAAGATAGTTCTGCGAGGAGGGCAAAAAAAAAAAAAAAGAACAACATGAGTGCAAGAGATTCAGTTACGACTGCTGCTCAGTGGCGGATCCAGAAAAGTTTCAAGGGAAGGGGCGATAAGTGTGAGGAAGCATATTATCAGAAACGGGGCACTCCTTTTTTGTTTTTTTTTTAAGGCGACAATGGTGTTCGTCCTTTTGTGAAAATTGGGTGTCCTTTAGATAATAAAATATTCAATCTGACTCCAACTTAAAAAATATAACTTGTTTATTTATTACATAAAACGGGCAAATCACCCATAAAAAACTTAGAACCCCATTCCAAGAATAACAACCATACATTTTTCTTTTTTGGGTGTCATAGCAACCATCAATACATTGTTGCCACAAATTTCCTTGCAAATCTTAATACAAGTAATCTTTTCCAATTGCTTTTGCTTTCAACAAATGGACCATAATTATTTTTTTCGCCATTTATTTGCCAATTGCTGTAAAATTTTGTATATTGACATAGTGTTATTTGACTAGTAACAATACTAAATCAAAGTTAACTTCAGAGTATAATTAATTAAGAAATTAATTAAAACATGCTAATTAATGATTTTATCTAAAAATGTTCCATGCGCATTCAGTATTGTTGTATCTTACTGAAATTTGGTGAAAAGATGCTTCATAAATGTATTAATGAAACTTAGTGCAAGTTTTATTGAATATTTTTTTAGTTTTTTCAAGTTTTTGTGTTGTTTTGGTTGAAATTTTGCCGAAAATCACATATGTGTACGAAAATAATTTCTTCATTTCTAAAGCTTTGATTATAAAAAAAAATTGCGCACTAACTTTTATTATAGTTACATAAAGCTAGCTTAAGGAAAAGAATTCTAATGTAACAGACAAAAATTGATGCGCAGGGAGCATTTTTAGATAATATCATTAATCAGCATGTTTTAATTAATTCCTTAATTAATTAAACTCTGAAGTTAACTTTGAGTTAGTATTTTTACCAGTCAAATAAAACTATGTCAATATACAAAATTTTACAGCAATTGGCAAATAAATACAGAAAAAAATAATTATGGTCCATTGTCGCCTTAAATCCTTTGAGGCGCAACCCTTTCCCAATGCTGAAAAAAGGGCAGCCGTTGCCATCGCTCGACTTAACTACCAGCAAGGTGGCGGACGATCGAAACGTTCCACAGATCGAGAGACCCTTTTTTTGACGACAGCTGGCTGTGGCATTGGGCAATCTAGTCGAGAGATGGCAACGGCCGCCCTTTTTTCAGCACTGGGCAATCCATCCGGCTGTTCTCGCGTTCTTCTATTTTCCAGCAGATGTCAGTGCTGTTACACATAATCGTGACCACTCTTTTTTATGGGAAATGACGTGCTAAAAAGTAAAGGATTCTAGAGGAGCTATGCCACCCGCAACTATTTTTTTTTATAGAAATCAAAGCTATTCTTCGTGACTGGCAAATGTCAAAACGTCAAGAGTTTGGTGTCCTCACGTCGAGGACACCGCGCGTTAAAGGGTTAACCTTATCATTTTGAATACTGAACCTATGATTAATCCATCACTTCCTCACAGCAGCGCAAAGAACATGCTGAGGCTTGGAAATTCTGAGCGTCCTGCCTCAGCTAAAGTGTGGCCACAGCTAAAATGGGCAGAATCTACAAACTTCCTAACTAACGCAACCCAACTTATTCAGGCCCTGACTGGCCAGGGTGTCCGACTGTCTGCAGACGGGTGGGCCCCCACTGCCCTCCCTGCTGAGGGCGGGCTCCCAAACAGAAAAAAAGAAAGAAAATAAAAAAAAAGAGTGCTATACTGATAGCACTTAAAAGAAGTCTGACACTTGCAAAATTTTTTCTAGCTGCAATTGCGCCCCAGAAAGCTTCCAAACACTTTATTTTAAATGTAGTTCTCAAAAATTTTTGAGAGAGGGTTCCCGAATGAGCAAGGGATTGATTAATATGAATGACGCATATTAATAAATAGATCCATATTTTATGAATGCATTCATTATCAATCATAATTAATTAATAATAACACCATTCCTCCCCCAATACCCCGAAAGTTAACATATCCTATTATTTATCGGTTACACAATAACCCGGGCCCTCCTTCTCTTGAGACGGGCGGGCCCCCACCCTCCCAGTCCGGGCCTGAACTTACTGCATAACAGCTTCACAATCACCGAAGTCATCATGTCAAAAGGTACAACCTTGCAGGACCTCCAGTCCCACATAACAGGAAGATAGCAAGTAAATTTAAGCGGGGACACGGTTCGACACAGACCCCTGCGTGTGAGATATCTGTGTCCCTGCTATAAACTTTATAAAATCTATTTTTCTTCTTCAATAAACTCTCTGCAATTGCCGCCAAAAGCTTGAAGGTCAGGTCCGCCGACCAAGCGGGAAAACCTGCTGCATTCAAATTCAAACCAGTTCTTTCTCTTCGTTTAAAAAGGCGCAAAGGAGAAGACTGTCCCTTATTTGAACAGAGAGAGAGAAAAAGAAGAAAGAAAAAGAAAAAGGGAAGGGGGCCAAGCGATTGCGTAAGCACAGCGTTGGGCCCCAGTTGGGGATGGGTTCAAACAACCATTCCGGGAAGCAACATTGGTCAAAGAAGGTGCGTTTTCTCAGTAGCGTCTTTTTAGTGATGACAGCGAACAGGTTAAGCTTTGGTTTAGCAGTGCGTTTAAGTTCGTTCAAGGGAGATGCAATTGCCCATCGCCCCCTCCCCCTTCGATCCGCCACTGATGGCGAAAAAAATCATTTGACGTTATAAGGAATACTATGTACATAGTTTCACTCAAAGAGTGGAACAATGTATACATAATATTCTTTATGACCGTATAAAAGTATGGATTTATAATAAGCTTGTCAATATTTATATAACAGGTTTGAAATATTTTCCTGAGTTCTGGGAATAGTCCCAATGACATACCAAAAAAGTATCACAGTTACCTTAACTCTAGCTTAGCTGGAACAACGTGCCATATACTAAGAGAATACCTTAGTATGTTATAAAATTTTTCTGCATGCTTATATATGTTTAAAAGATTGGGAGCGAGTAATTGAGCGTTCCTATCGCATGATGTTAAGGGACGTCACAGGGACGTCAATGGATGTCACAGAAATGTCAGTGGATAACAAGGGACGTCACAGAAGACGTGCATTTGCATCACATTTGTGATGGGACGAACGTGTAGAAATGTGCTGCAAAGTCACTGCGGACATGATTCCTGTATATGCGGGTTATGCTCCGCTTTGTTTTAATTATGATAGGATTTCTAAATTTGCTCAAACGCTTTTGTAAACAATTAATGCACTATATTTAATTAACCCTTTAACGCGCGGTGTCCTCACTGTGAGAACACATTAAACTCTGACGTTTTGACTGTTGTCATCCACGAAGAATCAATTTGATTTCCATAAAAATACTGTAGGGTGACACAGTTACACGAGAATCCTTTACTTTTTAGCAGATCATTTCCCGTAAAAATTTATTTTTATTTGTAAGATTGTCAGGATTATTTTTAAATGACCTAGCAACTGCTGAAAACTGGAAGAATACGATGGAAATGCATGGATATAGAAGAACAACTGGATGGACTGCCCAATGCCGAAAAGAAAAGGACAATCGTTGCCATTGCTCGATTTAACTACCAGCAAGATGGCGGTCGATCGAATCGTTCATCGCGTGCCACAGATGAACGCAATGAACGTGAGTCGCGTGCCACATACTGTCAAAAAAGGGTCTCCAGATCTGTGGCACGCGATGAACGATTCGATCGACCGCCATTTTGCTGGTAGTTAATTCGAGCGATGGTAACGGGAAATGGTTGCGCTTCAAAGAATTAAAGAGCAAGAAAATTATAAGTGCTGTGGGAAGAAAGGCGGGATATTCTTATCTTTCTCTAGGGCGTCTGCACGGTAATACATTTATTTCGTAAGGAAATGTTATATACTTACGAGAAAGATCTCAACGGCGCCCACGAGGTACATTGCACCGGCTAACGTTGTAGCTAGGTAAAACAGCATCCCAACGGCTCCACCGAATTCCGGACCGAGTGAGCGGGAGATCATGAAGTATGAGCCACCCGCTATCGTACAAGAAAGAAAAAAAAAACTTTTAGGATTATTAAACACAAGAAGGTACAGGTCATTACACTTTTACAATTACCAATTTCAACAAGTGTTAATTTTTTTAAAACTTATAAAAAAGTGCATACAAATGTAAAACCTTGACTTACGTTTCTCTCTCTTCTAAAAAAAAGTAAAGGCGGGGCCATCGCTAAGCAACGGGCCTGCTTATGAGTTGCCATCGCTAAAAATGAGTTTATCATTGAGGCCTGTTTTCCCCAGTCACAGTATTCTATTTTATTATTCTAAGTATTATGAATGTTATATTATTTTATTATTTTAAATCAATTTTTTTATACTTTTGTCGTACTAAAGAACTTTAGATGTAGGTAATCGTTTTGTGAATCTTGCGCCATTTTCTTTCATGAAAATTTATCTTAAAATTCGAACATTTTGCTCTGAATGTAAAGGTAAGTGAACGCTTATAATGTATTTAGAAATTCTAAAAATATGTATGTAAATCATGTTTAGTGAATAATTACTCATGTGTTATTTATAAATAAATTATTTTAATCAGAAATCGTATTACTTGAGTAGTTTTTATTCTTGTAAATAAGCATGACGTTGTGATACTATTTAGACAAATTAATTTTGCCAGTTGAAAATGTTATTTATAAGTTATATATGCCTTGATTATGTGATTAAGACTTACATCTGGTACAGTGCAGAAATACAGTAAATTATAAATTATTGATTTTTGCCCGTTTATACAGAAACTTCAAATGTAGTTAATATTTTGAACAAACGTTCATTATGCTTGCTCAATTAAGTTCGATTGAGAAAGCGACAAAAGAGTAATATATACTACATGAAATGTCTTTATTAAAGAATAATTAATTGAGGGATCGCGCTATAGAGCGTATTTTATCAATTTTCTCCAATATACAGGATATCCCGAAAACACTGAAATGCCCTTTAATACATCATTTGTTAAAGATTAATCTTGAATTGTTTAAAATAACGTAGGAAATACGACTACGTTCATGAAATATTCATTATAAAAATGTCTTTCTCATTTGTGTATTTAGTTATTTTAAAGTATATTAAATATCCACTTGTGAAACTAAAATAAGCAATCATGAATCATGAGAGTAAGCGCTACTTTGTTTTTCCTTCAAATTATATGCATCTATTTTCTTTATGTAAATATGTATCATAGCAAACAAATTAATCATGAGTTCGTACTTGAATTAGTAACACAATTACTACTTAAAACTACATTAAATAACGTTTGAAAGCACTGGGAAGCTTAAGAAATGCCTGATGTATACGTGAAGACTCGAGCATACGTAGGCCTCTTTGGATGGCTCATCAAAATACACGCGCAGGCCCGTTACTAATTGCGACGGCCCCGGTAAAGGCCCCTGTCGCCGCTGCTGGCGCTGTCAAAGCTTCTGGACCTATCTCCTTCTAAACCGTAGGGATTTGAGTTTCGACTAAGGTATCCGCAGATTCGAAAAATTCCGAGGAACCTGCTAAGCTGATTTAAATTTCGAAAATCGAATTATTTTAGAAGATATTAATAAAAACTGAAAAAATAAACAGAATGGTTGCCAGATTTGTCATAAAATCATTCATTCCTTTGCAACAAAGCGTTTCCAAGTATCTAGAATCCCGTGAAATTTACAAAGTTAAAACAAAAAGCCTAATAACTTCTTCACCGTTTGCACGATCCGCTTGAAAATTTTCATGTTCATGTATAAAAATATAGAAAACAATCTGCGCTTCTTTAAAAGTCTGAAGATCTACCCGTTCCCTCCTTTTTAAGCGATTTTTCGCTATTTTCAGCACCATTTTATTTCCGAGAGTCAAAAAAGTACATCATTTGCGTGACAAAATTACCCTTTTCAAGTGAATATGACGTCATACAATTGGAATTCAAATTCGTTTAAAAGAGATTTTCCAGCATTACACAGTTTATTGAAAAAACACTCAAAATACTGGTGTTAAACGATAAAGTAATTAAAAAACTTTGTAAAAAACACACATAAGAAGTAAAAGGAAAGAGGATACGCGTTTCGTTCAAAAATTGTTTTGAACTTCTTCAGTCCAAGCCCTTCGACGTAAAGAACACAGGGCTTGGACTGAAGAAGTTCAAAACAATTTTTGAACGAAACGCGTATCCTCTTTCCTTTTACTTCTTATGTGTGTTTTTTACAAAGTTTTTTAATTACTTTACTCAGTTTATTATCATTTTTTTTCACAAATAAATCGTTTGCATGGACATGAGAATAGCTGTGTACACGAAACGAAATCTTTCGATTGCCAAAAGATTTCTCGAGTTTCCAGAACAGCATGAAATTTAAATTGGGTATCTTTCTATTCTAAAAAAAAGTAAAGGCCGCTGGCGCTGTCAAAGCTTGTTGGTCTATTTCCACCTAAGCCGTGGGGATTTAAGTTTCGACTAAGGTGCCCACAGATTCGAAAAATTCCGAGGAACCTGATGAGCTAAGTTAAATTTCGAAAATCGAATTATTTTAGAAGATATTAATAAAAAACTGAAAAAATAAACAGAATGGTTGCCAGATTTGGCATAAAATCATTCATTCCTTTGCAACAAAGCGTTTCCAAGTATCTAGAATCGCGTGAAATTTGCAAACATGATTTAGAATTACGCCCATTTTACGCCAAAATAAAACTATATGAAATAAGTAACTCAAAATGTGTTACACAAAGTTGACAATTTTCAAATAGTAAGTTCGCTTAGACAACAGGAGTTTAGAATGAGCGATGATTCGTTTTTCCAAAACAGAATAACTAATATCTTGAAAATGAAAAATAATTAAAATGCAGATTATTTTAAAGCCGGTTCTCGTCCAGCTGGATTATTTGCTACCAGTAGAAATATTTGGCGTTAACTATGCCATTATAGCAGTTATAGTACACTTTGGATATTTGCTAGCGCGACGAGATGGTATAATTCGTGGTGTTAAGTACGCCAATCTGCAAACGATTATGTAAATGAAAGTATGGATAACGGTTTTCCGGTAACCTTAAATGAACAGTAAATATTGGTTGTGAGTATGTGTAAATCGCCAAATAATGAAAAGTCGCCATGGGTGGCAGGCTATTCTATCTGTTCCGTAGCTTTTATTAACTTTACATGTACACAAGTCGCCAAATAATGAAAAATCGCCATGGGTGGCAAATTCGCAAGGTGTCCAATAGGTTTTACATTATTAAAAATACAGCTGAAACATATGTTCTTATTTTATTACGCTTTAGCTCCTAATTAGTATAACCTTCGCAATGGTTAGCAACCTTAGCAACCTCCTAATTTGAATGGCAACATTAAATATCATTGTGTTTCTGAGGAGTACAAATAATTTTTCCAGAGATTATAAGCGGAGTCCGCACTCCAGGTGGAGTATAGCTCAGGACCCGTACAACACGGATTCCCATTACAAAATACCTTCCGTGTTATGAGGGGTAGGGGGTCTACTGTAGTGTGAAGTTTAAATTTTTATGTACCAATGAAGATGCAAGAACCAAGCAATGTGTAGCTTAGCTCAGTAACATTCTATCTCATCCAATCTTCGGGTTTTCTCTGTTGAAATTATGTCTTTTTTACGAATAAGCCCGATTAGGGGCCGAATGCGTCATATGAAAAGCGAGCGTAGCGAATCTGGGGGCCTTGGCCCCTAGTCTTTAGTAAAAAATGTTTTTTAACAGATGAATAAAACAGATGCGAATCAAAATATCTGTGTAACCATGATAATATCTGTGAAAAGGCAATGATAGAAGTGAACAACGTTATACTGCTGTATTAAAATAAGCCTAGTTTTGGGAAGAATATTTTAAAAATTAAAAATTTCTGTAATGTTCAATATTGGAGGGAAAGTTATTAAGTAACTGACAAAAGATAAGAAAAAAAAATAATTTACCATGATAATCACCTTGAAAATATTTTTAAATTTAACGTAATATCTCCAATGTTGATGCGCATATCCGATCATTTTATCAGCTTTCCAATGGCTGTGCATAAAATTATTTGGGTTGTCTCCTTCACAGTAGGACTTCGTAATGAAGTCGTTAATATCTTCAATGTATTGCCTCCAATATCTTGTTTTAGTGGACTAAACAGATAAAAATAATTCGGAACTACGTCTGATCTGGTTTTGGTTCTGCCATCTAAAGCTATTCTTTGGATATAATTGTTATTACTTTACATTATACGATAAGCATTTGTGACTTACTTAATAACTCACTCTGATAAAATTTATGTAATTGTTCAATAGGAGCTCTGATGAATTAATGTTTTTTTTTTCTGTGTACGTTTGAAAAGTGTATTCATTTAAATCATAGGTTCCCAACCTTTTTTGAACTGGCGCCCCCTTTTCTCGTGAATATTTCAATACCGCTCCCCCCCTCCCACTACAGAGAAATAAGAGCGTACATAATGCATGGTGAAAACAAGAATTAAATTAAAAAAAAAATTACTAATAGATAGAATATTGTTGGAATTGAAACTCTACTGAATTTCTTCTTCATTTAAAAAAGGGGAATAAAAGTTTTAGAGAGGTATCTCTTTCTCTCGACAGCGAAGTCTCATATCGAAATATGCGAATTTTCGCACACTTGATAGAAATGAATTATCAGAGTGATTTTTAAGTCTTTTTTTAGACTATATTTGGTTAATCTTCCCACGCCCCTCCGTGCCATATCAACGTCTCCTAATTTTCTCTGGGTCTTTTACCGCCCCACCCGAAAGCCTCAAACGCTACTGGGGGGGGGGGCGTTATCGCCCACGTTGGGAACCTATGATTTAAATTAAAATAACATTTATGTTTCATATAAATATAAAACTTACCCGGTACTATCCCATTCGTCGCAATGGCACTCAAAGAGATGACAGTAGTAAAAGTCTAAGAAACATGCAATGCGAAACATCAAAATTAATGAACTCTTGAAAATTTATTCAATATCAATACAAATCATGAAAATCCAATGACACATTTAAGCTATATTTTTCTTTGTATCACTTACCACACAGCAACAGAGAAAAACAGTAATAAAGCCAACAACTGCTCCAGCAGTTCCGACAATCCACACCAATCGAATGAAGAATATGACACCGAAGATGTTCTGGATGCACGGTAAGTAGACGCCGGCTATGGTTCCCAGATTTGCTTTCTAAAAAAGTTAAGTTCGCAGTTTACTGTCTTATACACGAATTGTCCACAGAATGAAATATTTAGCCATCAAAAGCGTGAAATCCTTCTGAAGTTTCTGTCTGAAAGGGTTGTCTACAAGATATCATTGATTTTAGGGTCCGAGGATTTCTAATTCGTAGCGATATTATTTAAGTCGGAGCCCGAAATTTCAGCTAATAGATAAATAAAGTCAATGACTTCATCGACGTAATATCATAAATTTTACCGTTTGCAGAAATTAAAGATAAATATAATAGCGAACTCTTAATGCAATTTCTAATTCTTTGGATTCAAGTTTATCAAACGATAATATAATTAGTTTATTTCTCCCATGAACCACTTTTTAAAATCTGTTTACAAGGAGTATATTCAGCTACGGAGAAAGTTCTTACGAGCCCGCGAACCCGAACACGATCGGGAATTTTAGAGTCCGAGCCCAGTTCGGGCCAGGGCTCTAGGGATGGACGCGAGACGAAAAATAAGCGTCTCGCGTCTCGCAAAATAGCCTAAAAGCTTGTCTCGTCTCGCAAAAATCCCTATATCGTAATGTTAAAAATGTGTGTCTCGTCTCGCAAAAAAGCTGTAAATCTCTGTCTCGTCTCGCAAAAAAGTCGTCTCGCGTCCATCCCTACAGGGCTCGGACACGGGCTTTCGGGCTCATCTAAAGTGTCTGTCAGTGTAGGATCCAAAGAAGTTTCAAGGAAGAAAGAGCAATTAGTATGACACTATTTTATCAGTGATAGATCACTTGTTCTTTCTTTCTTTGTTGTTACTATTCATTTTTTAATATTGACGCCCTGCTTAAGTTGCTCACTCTCATCAATGAAAAGGCACGTCGAAGAATACATATCTTCTGTGACTTGTTACTTCCCTGCATGGGTCTGCTGGAACTTATATCGCAAGCACAACGCTACATCTCTTTCCCTTTATTATTAGGGAATTAGCTGTTTATGTGCATACTTCCTTCGTTACCTACAGATGACTATTTCAAAATTAAAATTTTCCTGAATTCAGAATCCCTTTTAAAGTGTAAAAAAACGTTTCATTAAAAGCTTTATATAGTATACTAGCCGCCATCGCAAAACAGTTAATTTTCTCTTTTAATGTATTTACTTCCGAGTGAATCTAGACAGGGCCTGATTATGACCAATAGGAGTCCCGGGCATTGATGAATTTGGGGGCCTCCATCTATGAAATTTGTTTTATTTTTCATAAAATTTTGATATAAAAAAAGAATAGATTTGGATGTGCGGGGTTGATGATTCAGTGAAGACATCTTTCTTTATAAGAAACTAGGCGAAGTATCCAATTCTTCGCACAGAATGGAGGTTGTTAGACCAACATATACAAATGGGAAATAAATATTACATATATAAATAAATATTACATATATAAATAAATATTACATATAAAAAAAAGCACTCAAAATACTGTTGTCAAATGATAAAATAAATAAAAACTTTGTGAAAAAAAACACACATAAAATGTTACTTATAAGATGTTACGATCGTTTCGACCAAAAAAGACTTTTTGGTCCGAAGACCGAAAGAATTTTTTGGTCGAAACGATCGTAGCATCTCATAGCATTTTATGTGTATTTTTTTCACAAAATTTTTATTTATTTTAAATATTACATATCTTTTAATTATATATTTATCTGATCTTTTCAGCAAAAGTTTAGTCTATTTTAGACTAAATGATCGATATCTTTCTATGAGGATATTTGTTTCGTGTTCAAACAATCTTAATCGTAGTGAGATTTTTTTCTTTTTTGTCAAAACTTGTTGGCATTCAACTTACCAATGCAAATTTTAAACGCATAATGTAAAAATATTTCTAGCTTTAACATTACCATTTAGTTATCACTGTAATAACGTTCAATTTTGTCACTTAAATATTGAATGCTACAATCAAACGAAAACTGCAATAATTTCTAAAGCTCTGCAAATTCAGAAAATAAAAACACGCGAATGTGTAACAAATAAAACCTTTTAACCCCTTAACCGTCGTATTATTTTCAAGAAAACTGTCATAAAAGTGCTTATTTCTTTTATTCCAGAAAATTGTATAAAACAAGTGCATATATAGTATATTTATTCATTTTAAGGTTTTGGACATTTTAAGCACTAGAGAAAAAATAATAATTTTTAGGAAAAGCCAACATTCAGGGTCATTGTGACTGAATGTGTGTTTTGTAGTAAGCAAGAGAATCATTAAAAATATATGTTTTAAACACTAGAAAGTTTTATTAAACTTACTACGTAAAATAAGTAAACATTTCTAAAATTTTCTTTGAACATAAATTTAAAAAGAAGTAAGCTAAGATTGCATAATGCATATCACAAATACACGTGTGTTTGAGTACTGCTACCATGTATTTAAAAATAAACTACCTCCGAATTAAGTTAAAAATACTCTGGTATTGTCCTCTGTTGTGTAAAATTATATATTACAAAAAAATCCGTGCATCAGAATTGGAACGCTCTTATCTTTCTGGCGCATTTTTTTTGAACAGTATTGCCCGGAAATTTGACGGGCACGAGAAATAGAGGGAGAAAGCTTAGCCCGTGATTTTGACGGGAGCGAAGATTAAGGGGTTAAAAACGCTCTGATTTTAATGTTATTGCTCTTGCATTCATTCAATTAAAAGCAGATTGTTTATACCAAATCTTTATCCAGTGAATAATTCATGAACACCCTGACGGATAATGCGATGTGAAATGTAACCGAAATCTGTTTTTTTTTAGCAGTTTCTAAGATGTGCTATACTAAATGACAGAAGAGCACATACCTTAGGAGGGGCTTTACCTTCTTTTCCTTCACCTTGCTCCTCCACGCTTGGAATGGCCACATTGTAGTTGGCGAGAGTTCCCAAGAGACCGGCCACCCCTGGTCTCTCTGCCATTTCCTCCTGAAAATAAAACTCAATTACAAACTCCGTTGACTAAATTTCTGCTTGATTCCTGACAATTGACGTTTCTTACCTAAATTTTGCGGATTGAATTCGAATACCGATTGGGACATTGGCGTAAATTGGCAAGTGACACAAGGGCGGATTAAAGGGCCCCCCCGAGAAAAAAAGAAATTAATGTAAAGGATCCCATTTTATCAGGCTGTAACGAAAGTTTTCCGCCAAATCTTCTTGAAAAACTAATTTCTAACTCCTTAGATAACTGTCGAGTGGTTAATTACTGATCTTCTTCTTCAAGTTCTCACAGGCTGGCCTCATCAACATCAATAGGCCAGCCAGAGCTTTCTGCTTCTTGAATGTCATAGTCCTTGTTTTTGAACTTTTGCTACCAAACCTGCACAGTGTCACATGATACAACAATAGTACTTAAAGCTGTACACATAATTCGTTGATATTCTGTAGCTGACTTTTTGCAACAGAACTGGAAGTAAATGATGGTTCTAATCTTCTAGACTGATAGTTCCATTTGAGACACCTTATACGTAATGATAACTGCATTTTTTTTACAGAGTTCACAACGCAGTGTTATAAAGTAGGTCTCTTTCCTTCAAATGCCAAAAAACGTTTGACAAAATATGAGCAAATATGCCAACGCGAACTGTGTGCTGACGATGTTTGCGTTGGCGGGAAACTTTCGTTACAATCTAATACTTCCATAAAATGGATTATAGTTCAATCTTCTAACTAACCGCCCCCCCCACGACAAACTTGCAATAATCCGCCACTGAAGTGACATTGGAGGAGGGTTGTGTTGTCTTGTGGGATTACGGTCGATTATCTACGCGTGGGTCTACGCTCAGAGGTAGGGAGCCTTTCTAAGGGGCCTAACCGGTATTTACGCTAAGTTTTGGAGGAAACCACGGAAAACCCCGAATGGTTAGGTCGCGATCTGGTTTTGAACCACACACCTTCCGTCTCTCAGTTCCGAGCACATAACGCTCGGCCTCTGTTGGGGGGTATTGGAAGGGGGAAGGAAATGTTTGCTAATGTAGAAAATACTTTCAATAGGTGATATCTGATTTTTCTTGATTTTTTTTTGGGGGGGGGCAATCACCCCTCTTGCGCTTGGTTAGCTATCCCAGCAAACACAAGACTCACAGTTCGATAACTGAACTATATCTTACGCCAGATAGTGCAGGTATCATTTGGACACCAGGCAAACGTCACCGATCTGTGTCGAAAGTGTCCGCCAAAGTGAACACTCAGCGAACACGGTGAAATTTCTCGATCAGTTATAGGTAGCGGGTTACGATTTCGATTTGCCGCGAATCAAAACCGAGAGGTAGGACACCTTGCCTCGGTTAGAGGTAGGACACCTTGCACCTTGCCTTGGATGCCTTGAAATGATATAACTTATCCTATACCTAAAAGATTTCCGATCGTTACTTGCGATTCGGCATTGATAACACAGCTGAGAAGTCGGATATCGAATCGTAAGGTTTGCGATAGTTATGTGTTGCTGGGATGCCTATGGATTGGGGTTTGCGGCAGTCATCAGGGACCTAGGGAGGGAGGCATATTGGCACCTGATGCAATCCTCTAATTTGGAGTCACATTTTTTTTTTCTAAGTTTCGGCGTTAGAGAAAAGGGAGGCAACCTTCCGTCTTTGCTTTTAGGTTGCCCATCGATGATAGAAAAGCAATGGAAAACCTTTAGCACAACATGCGCCATTTTTTCACAGACGACTACAGATGCGCAATACAACTCAAGCACCTTTTTTTTTTTTTAACTTCGCTACGTTCATGGATAGAATTAGAAAATATAAATACGGGTAGGCTTTATTTTAGGGGGAGGAAAAGTAATAACGTGTGAACATGAGATTGAAATTGTTGTCCTGAAAAAGAGGAGACTGGAATTAATTTTTCGGACTTCTCGTAGGGGATCAGAGATGGTTCGACTTTTGCTGGCAAAGTATTCTGGATCATACAAATGTTTCCTTTTGACTTAGCATCATAAATTACAAGAAATAAAATATTTTGGGGTACGAAATTATTTAAAAGTCTCCAATCTGTCTCAAAACAAGAAGTGGGCACAAGGACGCAAAGCGCCGCTTGAAAGCATTCAATGTGCTAAGTTTGGCCAGCCCTGATATAGAAGAACAATTACGTACCACTCTGCCAGCTGTTTCAAAATTGTTTTTTGGTTTATGTGTTACGCGTTTGGTGGTTCAATCGATCGCCATGCTGCTGGTAGTTAAATCGAACGATGGTAACAACTTTACTTTTCCAGCATTGGACAGTCTATCTAGTTGCCCTTCTATACCGATGAGCTATCCGCCTGCAACGGACAGTCTTCATCGACCCCCGACCCCTTGCTCTTTACTGGTTAGTCATTTCTTTGGACGTTAATCGCCTGGCTAGTCATTTCTTTGGACGTTACTCTCCAGGTTAGTCATTTCTTTGGACGTTAATCTCTTGGTTAGTCATTTCTTTGAAAGTTAATTGCCTCCTAATCATGCATTTCTGGCTACAGTTCGGTAATGTTGATAATTTCAAAATGCTTGTTGTTATACAGAAAAAACTGATTGGCTATCAATTCATCTAAACGAATTCTTTTGCTCAGGATCTGACCTTATATAGATGTTTCTCTTTCTGGTGTAGAATTTAAGTAGCTTCCCATCCATTTAATTCAAGTGTATACAACTACTTATACAACCGAAAATTTGCCATTATCTAGTTAAACTTGAAAATTTATAGATGTTAATGTCACAATTAACATAAGAAAGAAATCTACTTACACTGTAGAGATGTAAATAGTTCTTATCAAAGCTTCCGGCATCCTTGTCTTTTGCATGGTCGTCTGATTGATGTCCATCACCTGAAATAATAATAAACTTTACTTACTTTCTACAGTATTTTCATTTACATTATGAATATTCTTATGTAAAGTAGATATAACACTAAAACAATGTGAAAATATTAACTTTTCAATGAGGGGTTGGAAATGAAAACTTTGGTAGAAGAACAAGCAGTGGTAATTATGCATGTTACTGCAAAATACTGGAGCTCCATCGTGCTGAAAACAAATGGTACTTTTCAATTTATACCCCCCAAAATTATAAAAAAAGTGCTTCTTTGTATTTATTTTATCGAACCTTAAAATTCGGCCCATGAATGTGGAAACACCCTGCATATTTAATTTTGAAATCCCTAATGCAATTTGTAAAGAAGAATATGCCCAAGTATTTAAATTAAAAAAAATCAGTTGCAGATTCAAAAAGGAAAGAGACGATGGGGCAATTGCAGCAAGCCTTCAGTACGCTTAAATCCACAATTAAACCCACGTTTATTCTATTCGCTCGCATCATAAAAAAGTCGATACAGAGAAATTGCGCTTGCGCAATTCCTGGTTTCTGGCAGAAGACAACTGGGGAATAACATCAGTCGAAGAGTCTTCTTTGTTGTATCTTTCTAAGGATGAGAACGAACAAGTTAAACATGGGTTCAATATCATAAATGGACAGGTTACAAAATAAAGCGAGAGTGACCTATCTTGCCACCCTTTCGTCCCTTCAGGGCAAATAAGAAACTCAACTGCATTTTACTTCGATTTTATAAAAAAAAAAAAAAACTAGAAATTTAAATCGGTATTGTTAGGGTACTTGTAGCAGTAAATCTGAACTACTAGAGTAAATTTTTAATGAACACAAAATTCTTACACATGTTCGTAGGTAATAATCAATGGCTGGATAAAAATTTTTGCAATACTGAATAAGATTATGAAAAATACATGAAAAGTTCTGGTTAAAAAATCCTATTTTCAAAAATTTAAAAAAGGAGGTTCTAATCAAGGGCGGCTCCAGACTGAATTCTCGGAGGGGGCCATCGAACTTTTTACTTAGGTCTATAAATTGTTCAAAATGCAAATTGAACGTGTGAATTCGTAAAATATGCGAATCTAACGTTATAAAACAAACTTTCGGAGGGGGCCATGGCCCCTATGGCCCCCTCACTGGAGCCGCCCTTGGTTCTAATAATCGTAAAAAATCATAATCCATTGTGCCAATTTATACTGCTGTATTACTGATTTACAAAGCTTTACTGCATCAGCACAAAATATCTGCTAAAAAAAGTTTAATATTCAGTAAGTGAAAATTACTCAACTTTCACCGGAAAAGCAGTCTTCCGCTTCCTTTCCTTGCAGACATGTAAAATAATTTACGCCAGCAATACTATATATATAAAAAAATGCATTAAACTTTTCTTGCGTTTCAATAAGTTTTTTATACTCCTTTATCTCAGCATCATTCTGGAAAAACTAGTCAATTATTTAGCATACGCCATAAAACATAAATATCTTTCGCAAAATAACTTTAAGTCGCCCGCTCCCAACTGGAATTACATACTCGGATGACGCCGGAGGAGGGATGAATTCTTTCCTCTTTATAAATCCATAACTGCTGATACCAGACAGAAAACCTTGATTAGCTCAGCAACTGCCCCCGGCTCGATTTCCCATGCTTGTTATCGGGAATTCTTGGCCACATCGTGAGGTTTTTTTTGCCCAGAATCTAAATTGCTGCCTCATTGTTCACGTATGTCTGGGCTCTCACATTTAAAGGACTCGATAAAGTATAAAAGATTGGATGTAAGGGGGGACAACGTTAAATTTATTAGAACTGCTTACTGAAAGTGTTCGGATTTAGATCTAGAAATGTTTAAAAAAAAAAAGGATTTTTATCGATTAACGGTTTCTCCTTCTTTCACTTATGGAACTTTTGCGATTGCGCAAGCGCAACGCTGGGTTCCAGCGGAGCATCCAAAAAAAAAAAAAGAAACAATTCTATGAAGCAACATAGTTCAAAGAAGGTAAGACCTTCTCGGTTTCATATTTCCAATAACGAGAGGGAACAGGTTGAGTATGGGTTCAAGCAGGGGTGCAGTCAGAAATTTTTCATTGGGGGGGTTACGACAACTGCAACTCATATGTATGTATACATATGTGTGATAATGTAGTGAAGAATATACATTTTGTATGGCAAAAAATTTCTCATGTGGGGGGGGGGATTATGACCTCCCCTACCCCACCCCCCCTTGGCTACGCCCCTGAGTTCAAGATTAGAAATGAACAGAAAAAAAAAGGGGGTGACCCATCACATAGGGGGAGTGGCGTAGCTAAGGAGGAGGGGATTTGGGGGGTCACATTCCCCCTGGAGGAATTTTTTGACTTACAAAATGTTTATTCTTCACTCCCTTATCACATACACGTATACACACGAGTTGCAGTAGTCGTAACCCCCCTTGAAAAATTTCTGGCTACGTCACCTCAAAGGAGTGACCATTATACTTCTTAGTACTTTTCGCCCCTCCCTTAGATTTTATTTTATTTTTTTTTTTTTTTTTTTGATGGACCACTGTCATCTTCAACATTATCTACGTTTGTTATACTACGTTAGTTTCATTATATACAAAACAGAGAAATTACTATAAATTGTTTTACAAAATTGTGTGCCACAGGTGTTTAAAAAATGCTACAGCGACTAATTCATGAAATATATTGGCCACAGAAAAGCTCTCTTATAAAACATATCTATGCATTTTCCCCAAAGCCTCGGATAGGACAGTAAAAAATGAGAAAAGGCTCCTCGCGTGTTAAATCTATTGCAACCTAATCGTTCCGAATTTATTTAAACCGCAAATGGAGCTAATTATTTCCCTGACAGTGACTTTAAACGATTATCGCCGAACATCCAAACACCCATTATCTCGGCAGTATCACTGGAGTGATTTAGAGCTCTTGTCAACGACAAAGTATTAGGTCATTCATTAAAAAAACCATAAAGATGTCTGTTCTCGTGGGATTGCTTTCGAAGTGAAGACACGCTGTTTTTGAGGAGTACTTTGAAATGCATCGAATTGGGCGCGTGATACAACCTGCGAAATTGCATTAACCCTTTGAAGCTCAACCATTTCCCGGTGTCGTGAAAGTGCGGCAGTTGCCATCGACCGATTTAACTACCAGGAAGATGGCGGTCGATCGATGGCGTCGCACAGCCCTCTGTGTCACAAATGATCTTGAGGTCTGTGGCCCGCGATGGGTGATTCGATCGATCGCCATCTTGCTGGTGGTTAAATCGTACGATGGCAACGGCCGTACTTTTCCTACATTAGGCAGTCCATCTAGATCACTTCCTTGATATTTTATTGATATCTAATTTATTCTTCGTGAATCAAAACAGCCCAAATGTCAGAGTTGTGTCCTGTCCACTAGAGGGCAATTTGCACGGTGAAATCAGCTCCAATATTACGAAAATTAGTAAATAAATGCCCAAAAACTATTGAATACATGTTAAAATTGTTTGTGTATATTGAATGAGCCATTTCCATCATCCAATTTGCCGTTTTTTAGGCAAAACGCCACCTAGTGGAAATTTTTTGAACTAATTTTTTTTTTCTAAATTCCTCGAGCGCATATCATGTATTGCCAATATATTAACCCATTTGTGCCTGGATATTTTTGCGACTTTCTTCGATTTTTACTGATAACAGAAATAATAGATAAATTTCTGACGTCAACTTCTTGAACAAGGGATGATTTCTTTTAAAATCATTATGCATAAAAATCGAAATATCAACATCCTACTGGGTCATGTTAAAATATTTTGTAGAGTGGAGGCTCGATGCTCATGAATAAAGGCTAGGAAAAATAAATAACGTTTTCGATTAATAGCGAAAATGCCGTCCCAAAAAAGGGACGCTAGGCATAAATGGGTTAAATTTGGTTGCAATCCGTTTCCCCATTTTATCTATAGAGCACTAGTCATGGGGGAAGTTTAGTTATAACCACCCTGTGTATATATATATATATATCCGTTTCAGTTCTTTATATATATATATATATATATGTAAAGAACTGAAACGGATATCTGTAAAAAACAAAACAAAAACAAAAGAATTAACATAAACACAGGTACTTATTTAAAATTACCATTTCAGGATCATCTTCTTAGAGAAAAGAAAAAAATACATTTTAAATTTTATTTAATGAAAGTACGTATCGAATTCGATAGCATCTCATTAAAAATCCTTGCATGCAGCTTTACATAAACTTTGGATAAATGCGATTTACTGTAAATAGAAGGAGTTTTCCCTTTGTTACTTTGTTATTATCTTGGGGTTGTTTTGAGTTTTATAGAGCTTTTAAACCGCAGAAGGGCAGGAATAAAGAAAATCTCTTTCGCACTTGAACGCTTCGGTACGGAGGTTAATGTAAAAAAGGTCCTAAGATGGAATTGAAAGCTGAAGTATTTGAATGGAAATACGTTTTCGAGATACAAAGCGCATATTTATTTTTCGAATTTTCTTATTTCTTAAAAGATGGAATTCTGTGAATGGATAAAAAATGCGTTTTCTGGGTGAAAGAAGAAGTATTTTCAGGGAAAAATGTGTGGACAGGTTTTTTTTATGATTTCAAAGCTGAATATTCTGCATTTGTGTTGCTTCATGGTAAGCAATGTCAGCTGCAGCATTGAAATTACGATCTTTTGCTGCAGCTGTACCACAGTCTTTGATTTTTGAGCAAGGCAAAAAAAAATCTTTGTTTTATATAAAACCGAATCTTCATTTTTGAGCAAAATGACAATACTCTCTATATAATTGGCTGTTAGGTTATTACAGTAATATTTATCCTTTTACAGTTGAAAATGATTCATGTAGCTGTGTTGTCTTTTTACAGGAGTAATCCAAAACATAGCAGTCTATGGTCTGTGATTCTTTATAATCTTTTTCAGAGACGTTCATCTGTTTAAAATAAAACATAACTCTTTATTTATCTGTCTATTAATGATTGTCATTTTATCTCTCAACCCCTTTATTGAAAATAGTCGGAAAAATGTGTCCCAAAAAAAGCGACATAATTTTACATATTTAAATAATATATATTCATATTGGTCATGGGCTTTGTTATAGATCTTATTATTAAAAAAAAAAACTTGATTGAATGGTGTTACTATTAGTTCACAACAGCTTTAATCTATTATTACAATATTTCGTAAGCTTAGAATATGCATTCTATAAATAGGTTACAATCATAAAAATTTCAACATACGGTTACCAGGCGAAGTACACGAAAGATGCGAGATAAAATGACATAGTCCATTAATATCGTTTTAATATGGCAATAATGAAACTAAAAAAATGAGGGGAGTTCAGGGGGATCTTCCCCTGACGAGGCTCGAAGAGTTTTATCTATCTCTATATATATATGTTTTAAGTATAAATGCACACCCCTAAGGGATTGGACAAGTTAAACCATTCGCCACTAAGTATTTGTTAAGCGTAGTACGCAGTTATGTATGTATGAAGGTGATGGAAAGTGCCGTACAATTTGTGTGCTTGGTTTATCTTTCTTGTTTCAATTTGTTTATATTTCTTGTTCACTGGTAAACTTGTTACGATGTAAGACATTCTCATACGATATATATGCACGGATTTCAACACATCTAGATAAAGCAAAGCACATCACGATCATTCAAGAAGCATAGCAATGTTGAGTCACAAAACAAAACTTTCATACTTCAATTATTACAGAATATGTGAATAAATATCTTTGTGAAAATCTTTAAAACTTTTTACGACAGAATATATTTGATCTATGACATTCTATTCTCACATTACTTGTAATTTGGTGCAGCATAATACTATAAAGACGTGTGACTGATGTGTGTTCACTTTTAAACAGCCGCCTTGCAGACGTAATGGGCAAAACAATTCTTCATGAGATAATCAAAGTTTTCTAAGAACTCTTTTCATGTTCAGTATTTAAAAGAATTGTTACGAAGCATATTGAGTGATGATAATCTTGAGTCATTAAAACGAAGATCTTTAGTGCGTATTTGTTTTCAAGTATTATGGCACGTTTGATAAATGAAGCTTAATAATGGACATTAGCACAAAAGGAAGATAAATTTGAAAGGACTATATAATTAAAAGACTTCAAGTGTGCCATTGATTAATCTAAATGCTATTTATTTACAATCAGTGCTTTGAAGTATATATTTCGAAAGACTTATCGCTTTGAAGGTTGAAATACATTTTAAGATGTTTCTTAGTAAAATAAATTTGTAGTGTATATAATACATATATTATAAATTTAATCTATAAATTGCGCTACATTTTTATATAAAATTTGAACAATATTTCACTTTTAGCTTTCAATAACTTGTATGCTCTTGCACATGAACAGTATGGAAAGAATTGGTCAACGGGACAAATTTTTAGTGAAATGAGAGAAGATAACTTAGATATTTTTAACATATGAATGATATGAATTTCTGTTTCAATGTTTAAAAAAACTTTTTTATAATGGTGCCCCGATTATAAAAATCGTAAATGCTGACAAGCAATTATTATGACAAACAAATACAGACATATTTTCTAGTAGAAAATTCAATTTAAAAAAAGCTTGCTTTACATTTTCAAACGGAATTTGTATAATTTCAGAAAACTGTTTATTAATATTTCATGCTACATTTTTCTCTTAAGTAAAAACTGAAAGATTGCAACCATATGAAACCAATACATCGCCTTAAAAAATAATTTTGGAAAAGTTGGCAGTCTAGGATAAATTTATCTGTAGTTCGCACGTCTTTTTTTTTTTTTAAAGCATGTTAATGCATGATGGTGTAGATCTGGATATGGAGGAATATTGCATCGATATTAAGTCATGTCAGTTCATATATTTCACGAATACATACAGCAAAATGCACTCTCCCTGGGATCTATATTTGGAAGCCGTTCTTTAAGATTTATATTAGAAAAACCTGCCGATATAGATCTTGACTTTTTATGATTTTTCATTTTTTTCAGTGTCTAATAGCCTTTTGGTGGAAAGAAAGCGTCAGGAAAGCTGGATATTAGATTTTTTACAATGTATGTGGGACATATTCAAAGAATAATGAAAAATGTCTTATTATGTACATACCGGGTCCCCCATAAGTCTGTAAATGCTTTAAAAATACATAAAAATTTAAGGAATTGTTGTATTCGAATACGGTTTGCAGAAAAGTCATTCTCGTAAAATGGTTTTTTTTTTTTTTTTTGGTTGAGAAAAAAAAAATATTTACATTTTCCTACGATAGATGGGGCTGTACTCAAGCAAATCTCGGAAAATATGCAAATCAGAGTCCTATAAAATGCAAGGACAGAAACTGAGCTTTCATTCTTCATTTCCCTGTTACTGACATTTGCGTGGGTGCATAGTGATGCTGACATTGGTAGACAAAGCCCTGTTGGTGAAGTTTTATTATCTCAGCCAGGAAAAAGCTGCTGAAGCTTTACGAAGGTTTCGGACAGAGAAGAAAATGAAAAAAAGGTCAGGTCCTATAACGTCTCCAGGACAAACTTCCCTTATACAGGAAAATGAAGAATAAAAGCTCAGTTTCTCTCCTTGCATTTAATAGGACTCTGATTTGTATATTTTCCGAGATTTGCTTGAGTACAGCGCTATCTATCGTAGGAAAATGTAACAAATTTTTTTCTCAACACCCAAAAAATTCCTCCTTCACGAGAATGACATTTCCACAAACCGTATTCGAATACATCAATTCTTTAAATTTTTATGCAGTTTTAAAGTATTTACGGACTTATGGGACACCCGGTATATACTATCGACGAAAGTGGAGTTAAACTTGGCGATATAGAATTGGAAAAAAAAAAAAGCGGAGTTATTTTGAACATCTTGTACTTTTGGATTCGCAATTATCATCTAGAGGTAGCACGATGTTAAAAGTAGGTAGTAGGTTAAAAGTGGGATGTTTAGGTAGCAAATGTTAAAAGAAATGACAAAATAGCGCCACTCTTCCAGCTTTGAAGAGATCGAATATAATTAAGAGATTGTTACCATCTTTAGGCAATTTTTAAACAGTCTAGATAATTTTTTATTGGTTCTTGCCAATTAAGCATTTATTCTCTGTTTATAGCTAAATAATTTTCCGCTACTAAATTTGTCCTTTATTATCCAGTTTTTTTTCCTTTAAACGTTTTATTTTTATTAATAGATAGATATGAGAGTGCGGAGGGGATCCGACATTTTTGACGAAAATATTTTTTCAAGTTTTTTTCTATTGGTACAACATTGAAAGTTCCAAATGGAATCTTTGGAATTTTTGATCATGATATAAAAATTTCATGCTAATTATTAAATTATCAGTTTTATAAACACATGTTAATATTGAAAGAAAATTGTTCTATCCTTCACCAATATTAAAAAAGAATGGAACATTTTTTTTTTCAATTCAGTTTTATATATAATTATATAACTTAAAAAAATTATGAAAAAATGACAAACCTTAGTTAGGTATGTAACTAAGGTTATTGAGCCTATTTCTAATAGATATATTTTATCTTATATTATATTATATTTTGAAGTCCAATTCGAATAAAAGTTATACCTGCACATGACTAGTTTAACGTATTATCTTTAGTGAGTGTAGTTTGCACTAATGCCTTCATCTTCAGTGATATTATAGTCCGTTTTTTTTTTTTTTTTTTGAAAAATCAATGATTTATTTTCCTCATAAACAATGTCTTAAAACTTGTATGAGTTGGTTGACTCTGAACTCTTCCAACATTGTGTATGGCATATCCCATTGTTAAACAATTTAATTATAGAACAAAATAACTTAAGCGTATTATTTTTCCTCCAATCTACCTCTTGCACATTTTCATGCCTACTTGCACGGATGTCAGTATTATTATAGGGGGTGCAATGAGAAAAAAAAATATAAATCTTGCTGTAATCCTTCGATGTTCATAGTTAAATTACATTAGAAAAATAAGAAGTTGCTCTAATTCCCAGATGTTCATAGTTAAATTACATTAGAAAAATGAGAAGTTGCTCTAATTCTCCTTTCTGGTTGCAAAATTCAGTATTTTTATTTCTAACACAGTTCAGTTTCAAAAATATAGTCCTACAAAAACTTAAATACTAAATTTGCAAAATCAGATTAATTATTTGTCAGAGTCGCTCCCGTTATACAGCATTTCAATAAACTTTTTTAAGGAAAGTTTTAAGATGATTTCTAAAATCATGCTGCTTTATGGCCTAACTCAACTGCTAGCTGATAAAATGTATGTAGCTTAGAAAGTGTAAGAAGGTATTTAGTTTTGACTTTGTAAAATAGCATTTTTGTCTTATAAATTCATAGCAACGTGTAACTGAAATGAGAAATGCAATGAGTATGGTACCTTGAATATTTCTTCAGGTGAGAGAATAAAAAAATCACTAAGTTCCTTTCTGGGTATTGCATTTGCTTCACTCCTTTTATATAATAAATAATAAATCAGGACAATTTCTCCCTGTTTTTTTTTTTAGATGTTGACACATCCTAGTTTCACCTGATTCAATTTATTTAGTTTTTCTTTTTTCCACAAAATGTAACAAGTTTCATATCTTTAGGAGCTTTCTTTCAGGAAAAGTAATCATAGAAATAAATAGTTTACTGATGTACAGAAACACTT
Organism: Cheiracanthium punctorium; assembly: GCA_038373885.1. Taxonomy (NCBI): domain Eukaryota; kingdom Metazoa; phylum Arthropoda; class Arachnida; order Araneae; family Cheiracanthiidae; genus Cheiracanthium; species Cheiracanthium punctorium. The sequence goes on from JAWZYV010016235.1 coordinate 135,581, forward strand.
TTAATAAAAGTTTTAACAATTTTCACGCAGAAAGAGATTGATTTAAAAATATTCTCAACGCTATAAGTCTTTTTTCATAAATATGTCAGTCAGCAATTGCACTCTGAATAAAAGTGTAAAAGTACCAAAAGTGAAAGACGGTTTTTACATTTTTATCAATTTATTATAAATGGAAAGTTAGAATTATTTCTAATTTTCAGTAAATAACATTTTGTTTATAAAAATAGAATATTCCTTTGCATTATCTATGATTTTAACGAGGGATTACGAATTCCTTTAAATGTGTTTATAGGTATACGTGCGAGATAATGGTTGCAACTAAACTCAACGTTGATTTTGTCATCTCCAGAGATAAAATATTAACACGCTCTAAATGATTAATTATTTTTCCGATATCTTGTTAACTTTGTTATTGATCCATCACAACGCTTTATGAAGAACATAAATTCTAAAGAATTTTGTGAAACTCCTTTATTTGCTTTTGAAAATACTTTTTGTGTGGGTGTACATTTACATCCCCTGTCTCCCGAACATAAATAGTATTTTATAACACAGCACTTTAATAAATTTAGTTAGGATTTGAAATACTCTTTTAAGTCTTCTAAGTCGAAACGTGTATATAATGTCAGTTTAATTGCTTGAGTACGTGCTTCAATTGCCTTAACCCTTTGAGGCGCAGTGGTTTCGCTCTGAGACCACCAAACTGTTGACGTTTTGACTGTTGAAAGTCACGAAGAATAGATTGGATTTCTATAAAAATAGTTGCGGGTGACATAGCTCTACGAGAATCCTTTACTTTTTAGCACGTAATTTCCCGTAAAAAAATTGTCACGATTATTTTTAACACCACTGACATCTGCCGAAAAATAGAAGAACGCGAGAACAGCCGGATCGATTGCCCAATGCTGAAAAAAGGGCAGCCGTTGCCATCGCTCGACTTAACTACCAGCAAGATGGCGGACGATCGAAACGTTCATCGCGTGCCACAGATCTAGAGACCCTTTTTTGACGACAGCTGGCCGTGCTCGCGCACAGCCAGCTGCGTCAAAAAAGGGTCTCTAGATCTGTGGCTTGCGATGAACGTTTCGATCGTCCGCCATCTTGCTGGTAGTTAAGTCGAGCGATGGCAACGGCTGCCCTTTTTTCAGCATTGGGAAAGGGTTGCGCCTCAAAGGGTTAAATAAAGAGGGACTGAAAAGTAATGACATTTTTTCACATATAGTTCACACAAATAAATTTCAGCTAGTTTTTAATTACATCAAAGCTGTGAGTATATACAGCGTTCATACTGTAAAGATTTTGAAGAAGACTTTTATAGATAAGGAAAACGTCAAGGAAGATGCCCAGTCTCCTGTTCTACACCTTGCCGGACGATATTCAAAATGTTCTGAAATTGTTTTTTAAGCATTCGTGAGTGTTGTACTTTACAGAAAGAATTTTACGGATATGTTTTTTTTAAATAAAAAGATCATGCGTGTTATATGCGAAAATAACGTTTTAGTGTCTCCTACTGACCCTCCCCCCATAACTTACGAATTTTGGAAGATGCTATCCAATGTAGCACACGTGTTAAGTAACTCAAATGCAAGCCGAATTTCGTATTATTAGTTTAATTAGTTTTGGATAGGCGAAATATTGATGTACGAGAAAGCATTGCATTCCAGTCTCCCTAAAACTTCGTATGATACTAAATTCAAAAGTTTTTTATAATATCAATATGCTTTTTACTGGTTTTTTTTATATGTTTTTAAACAAAAAAAAATTCCAATGCATTAAGGTCTGCGTGCAATAATTGGTAAAAGCGCGTATTTGAAACATAATTTTTCATATTGAACCCATGTTTAACCTGTTCGCTCTCATCATTTAGAAAATGAAACTGAAAAGACTCCTTCTCTGACCGATGTTGCTAAGCAAAATGGTTCCTTGAACGCTTTTATTTTTATGAGACCTAACAGGTTGAACATTGTTATAGTAGTGGATTTAAATATACTCAAGAGGGCTACGATAGTACCTGCTCCCCTTGAATAAATTTAATTAGGATTACGCTATATAGAGTGTGAAAAAATAAGATAGTATTGAAAAATATCTTCACTGGAGAATTTGCGATGATTTATTTTCTTGTTTTAATTTTGTAAGGTTGTTATGATTGTTTTTTAAAAATTCGATGTACCAAATTTGTTGTTATTTCTGTTTATTTTAACCGCACACAACATATTTTAAATGCTCATAATTTTCGGCGTATATACATTTTTCTCGCTAACTTACTACTTATAAGTATGGAAATAGGTGGATCTGAATAGAACCTTTTAAGTTCTGTGGTTGAAAAAATTCTTTCCATTGAAAAAGTTATTACTTAGCTTTAAGAAAATTAATTCTTTAAACTGCAGTCTAAAATTCCGCTCTCATATTGCGAATATTAATGATGAGAATAAATTATTATATAAATTCTATTTTATTTTTAATTAAGATACAAAATGCACTTATGACGGCAGTTAAAATACTGGAAAATTAAATAAATGAGAAATATAATTAAAAGGAAAGAGTGCACAGATCGTAATCACTAAGGGAATAAGATAAATTATATTTAATTGGAATGACGAAGTTATTTTGACAAAACAAGGGGGCAACAGAGGGATTAAATATGTAAGGACAATATCAAAACAATTGAAAACTCGATTAATTTAACGAAAATAAAAAATTTAAATAGTAAAAAAATGATTTGCAAAACAATTTTCATAAAAAGATCTAACGAATAATCAAAGAATTGCAGAATAATTTATTAGAAACATCATTAACATCATTAACGATTTTGAATCGTCTATACTTATTTTTGGTGATGAATATATGACGATTTTAAATTTTGTGCTAAGTTATATAAACTAAAACCAAACAATTTTATACTAAAGGATAAAAAATCAGAACATGCAACTGTCTTACATAATTGTGACGAAACTTAACCGTGCTATAGACGTTTACTATAAAATGATTTCAATGGCGTAAAAAACATTTAAGTGCATTTTAATAAAAACACACAAAACTTTCCATGGATTACTCTAAATGGGCAGTCATCAAGTAAAATTCTGTAGTCACGTTGCTTTATTTTGGTTTAATTATTTGCTTTATACACGAATTATTCTTAACAAGTAAATAGCATATATACGAATAATACTTTGCTTTGGATATGATGTATAACGCGGTGTTTGGAATGATGTACATGTTTTGCTACATATTTTATTCAAAAGTTTCGTTTTAGAAACAGACGAAAGAAAACATAAAAAACTATCTCTGGACTCAAAATATTCCAGAATACAGGATTTAGAATGTTTCCAAAATGTAAAAGAATCTTCCATAATTTAAAATGGAGTACAGATTTTTAAAAAAAATCTAAATAAGTAACCATTTATTACATGAAAAGCTGAAATTGAATAAATTGCTCTTTAGATTTCATATAAAGAATAATATACAATATATATATATATATACATAAAGAACTCGAGAGTAAATCTTGAATATAAAAATCTATCTCTAGTAGAAATTGGATTTCTTCATCAAACCGATGGAAATGAAACTCCTTTTTGAAAAACCAGATAATAGAGTACCTTATCTTCTAACAAAATGCATCCTCTTTTTAACTTTAAGATAGTTTAAGAATTATATTGAGATAAGAGACTTTTAAAGTTACTTTATGAAACTTTTTAAAATAGATTTATCTAGATAAAGAAACTCTGTAGCTGCATGAAACAATCACACTGTTGCTGTTTCGGTTATTTACTTATTCTTATCTACTAATTTTTAATTATTGCGCATGAGACGTTAATGTACGTATGAGACGTAAGTGTACTTTTTTCAATGCAGCTGATATTTTGGGATGTATTAGGGATATATATATATATATATATATATATATATCCCGTTTAGGTGTAGAAGAACTACGCAATTTAAGTTTTATACGGTTCTTCAGTACTATCAGTTATACTTAGAAAGAGATTCTTTATGAAATTTCATGCACACACACACACACAAAAAAAAAAAAAAAAAAAAAAAAAAAAAAAAAAAAAAAATCGTCCTTCTAAGACCAAAATTCGCCAAGTTACAGCTGCTTAAAGGTAGCGCAATTTTCCATCAGCAAAGTAGGGATTGTATCCATAATGAATTTGAGAAAAAGTAATGTACATGGTTTTGTTCAATCATTCAAATCAAAAGTCTCCGGATACATTTTTGATGTTCTGCTTAAGATTAATATTCTAAAATTAATTTTGCTTCCTTCTCCGCATTATGATAGAAAATGAAATTGAAACCTATGATTTAAAGCTTAAATATTTAGATGGTACCTTAACGTTTTCCGTAAGGGACATTTTTAGGGGGGGGGGGGGGAGTGACCTAAGTCAAAGTGTTTGCTGCTTCTTGACTCTCTGAATTTCGGTCGTAAAAGGACAATCTTTAAAAAATTTTGCATCAAATTTTATAGGGAATTTTTTTTCTAAATACAACCGATAGGTTCCCGGGACCATATACAAATTTAAATTTCGTAATTTTTATAGGGATTGATTTCCTGACTTCCATTGTTTCTGATATAATAAATTATACAATTTAAAGCCTTTTTACAGCTGGAACTATGTGTCTCCGATTAACGGTCTAGGAAACAGACATTGGGCATCGTTAGCACTGGACATTCTGTATATATATGCTCAGTGGCGTAGCCAGAAATGTTTTATGGGGGGGGGTTACGACTACTGCAACTCACGTAAATGCATACTTGTGTGTGATAAGGGATGTAAGAATATACATTTTGTATAGCAAAAAATTCTCATGGGGGAGGTTGTGACCCCCCCTATCATCCCCCCCCCTTGGCTACGCCACTGTATATACTGGGTGATCCAACATAAATGAACATCGGCTATCTCTTAAACCGTGTGAGTAATCAAAACACTCTTTCCATTAGAAAAGATTTGAGAGTAGCTTTCAGATATATAAGAATTTGTTTCACTAGGGACTGTACACATATTAAAACACAATTTTTGCATTGGTCCCTCCTTTACTATGACTTATATTTTAAAATATATTGCTCTCTATTTAAGAAGGTTTGTATAAATGTCTCTTGGTGGAATAGTTTACGAACTGTTTAAAATTAAATAGAGGACTTACATCATTTTACCTGATATGTTGGCATCCGTTTTATGAGTAAGAAACATTTAAAAAGTGCATACTTATTAGGCTTATGCAGATTTAATTTTAGTGAAACGGCAATTATTAAAATCTCAATTTTGTAAACCCTTATGTTTTTTATCAGGATTCTTTTTTTTTTGCATTTAAGAAACAGAAAATAAAATCAAGATAAAGTTTGTCAACATCTATGAGATAATTTTTTCTGCTTAACTTGTAACCTTCAATAACGTCTTCAGAATTTACATTGGCAACGCATATTCGGAGTAACAGTCAAATCTAAAATTGTTTGCATTATTTTCAAGTTACATAAAAAACAACAACAACAACATCTGGAACAAAATGTATATGAACATTGTAAGATATTGCATAAAAAATATACTCTGCGAAACATACTGTGCTTATTATTACTGAAAGACCGCTTTAAAATCGCACTTATGTACCTATCACAGTGTATAAGTATTTATTTCAGGAATCTCCATGTATATGTATCTCGAGAACTTCCATAATTTCTGCGGCATTCGGGATTCCGATATTACAAGCCTCTTTGCTGCATTTACTGTCAATCCTATATATTTGCATCTTTCAAAAGCATCTGCCAAATTTTCATTTTCAGGCGAATTTTTATCTTATGGCTAGGATAATGTCTATGATATTTTATAGAACGAATTAAATTCATTTTTTCCGTGAAAAAAAAAACAATTTTATGCGCATTCCGGATTCCGATATTACATAGAATCTTTGCTGCATTTATTGCCAATGATATATATTTCTACCATTCAAATGCATCAGCCAAATTTTCATTTTCAAGCGAATTTTTATCTTCTGGCTAGGATTATTTCTATGATATTTAATAGAACGAATTAAATTCATTTTTTCCGTGCAAAAAAAATCAATTTTATGCGCATTCCGGATTCCGATATTACATAGAATCTTTGCTGCATTTATTGCCAATGATATATATTTCTACCATTCAAATGCATCAGCCAAATTTTCATTTTCAGGCGAATTTTTATCTTATGGCTAGGATAATGTCTATGATATTTTATAGAACGAATTAAATTCATTTTTTCCGTGAAAAAAAAATGATGTGCAAATTGTCAAGCAATAGTTTATTAGGAGTTGAGATATTGCCATTTCTACAGTCTATAGATGTTACTATATACAGGGTGAATCTAAACTATTGGGCAGAACTTTAAAGGGTGATCGGACACACAATGAGGAATCGTAATCACATAGCAATCTGGAGTGAAAAACGTAGTTTTAACGTAGTTTCTCCCAGTAATAATCACTTTAGGAAAAGCATTGAAGTGTCCGTCTAATTTCTTAACCAAGTTTCATAAACAATAGGCTCGTCTCCGAAAATTTCATCCATGAAATAAAATAAACTTTTTAAACTATACATATTAGTCTTCTGTTTTCGGAGAAAAATACATTAATTTCTGTCGAACAAGGGTCGGAAAGTGCACTGTTGTTTCGGCGCTTTTATCCTAAGGGATTATTAACAGCTACACGAAGACGACGTTGCCGACCCCACATTGCTATGTCATTCTGATTCCTTATTATATGCCCTATCACCCCTTAAAGTTTTGCCCAAGAGTTTAGATTTACCCTGTATATATATATATATATATATATATATAGTGTATATAAAATTATATATATACACGGCTATACACTTTCATTGCTAAGTTCAGTTTTATAGTCATGATCTAAAAAAAAAGCATGCTTAAAATCCTCGAAACAGTAGAATAAATATTTTCTGAGCATTTGAAAAATTACATTATCATCATGTGGAAACTTTTCAGGGTTAGCTTATTTTCGGATTTCAAAGCAATATTTGTTTGAACTGAAGCAGACAATTTTCTCTTAGAACTCAGCCATGCAAAAAATAACTTCGAAAAATTATTAAAAAAGTTATTTCTCTCATAAGATAAAACAAATACACTGAGAAACAAATCTAATTCAGGTTTAATTTTCAATCCAAGTTCCCCAAATACCGTTTGAACGAGAAAAAAAGTTGAAGAGACTAGAAAAAACATCAGAAAGCTTCGAAACGTTCTGGAATTATAGTCAGGGAAAAGAATGAGCAAAATAAAGACATAAAATTACATTAGTTAACGTGTTTGCATATATGAATTCTTCCGTTAATGTATTTCAAGAGCTGAAACAGTTTTCTCTTCATTAACAGTATACTTAACCCACACGAAGGTGCGGGAAAATAAATATTTTTACTTTTCTATTCCTTTGAGAGACTTGAAATTACAAAGATATGAAGTTTCTAAATCAATGATACAAAAAAGTGAGATATTTTTACTTTCTATCATTAACTAAGTGTTAATAATTTAACTAACATTTAATGGATTGTTTAAAATTTCCCATATGCCTTTGAAAATTCTATTATAATTTTCCTGTTAAATTTAGCTAATAAAGACTAATTACTTTTTAGACATTTTTTGAACTTTCTAGACAGTTCTTTTAGGGGTATAATTTTTTATATGTTTTTAACTATAGTAAAAACTATTTAGGCATCTTCTTAGCGAAAAGTTATTGTAAAAAATAAAGTTGTCACAAAAAGTTCATTTGCAGACAAAGGCACCAAATTTAAATACTGACAAGTATACTTTTATACTTTTACAAATAAAATTATGTAAATGTATTATAGCAAAATTGGAAGACTTTATTAATTTTTTTTTTGCTGTAGAATTTGAAAATTAAAAGAAATTTCTCTACATTTCTCGTTTTTGAATCAAAAGAACGTTAATGCTTCACGTAACGTAGCGGATTATAATTCGATTTCTTATAATTATAGATAGATAGAAATATCACTTATTTCTGTGTATTCCGTGTGTTATTTCTGTGTTGACCTTTGTAATGTAATAGCCATAACAATACCCCTTTGGGTAATAAGTCTAATTAGTCCTAATCTAAGCAAGAGGTAAAACCTCCTTTGACATGGATTAAAGCTTTGTTTGAAAAAGGCATTGATCAATGTGCTTCTTGGTCAGTTACGGGCTTTTGGATTATGATTGCAGATTAATAAGTTTTTGAATGAGTTGATGCTGGCTCATTAGCAATAACGAATTTTTTATTGTAGCCTATGAAAGAAGAATAGTTCAAAATAATACAAGGTGCCTAGCAATTAACCAAAACTTTGGGATTCACAGAAGAGCGTATTTAATAAAAAGAATATTTTAACCCTTTAAAGCTCGATTTTCTCGCTTTGGAGGCACAAAACTGACATTTTGACTGCCGTTCGCAAAGCCGCTTGAGCATTAGTAAATTTTATAAGTTCTGATTCATGAAGAATGAATTTGCTTTCAACAAAATACTTAAGGGTGAGTCCTTTATCTTCCAGCACATAATTCCCAGTAAAAAGTTATCAATTATTTGTAAAATTGATGTCAGAAGTATTTTTCTCATCACCAGTATCTGCTGAAAATTGGATAATGTAATGAAAATGAATCGATCCAAAGAACTTTTATGACTCAGCTGGTTGTGCAACCCGAAAAAAAAAATGTTAAATAGAGCGATGGCAACAACAGCACTTTTTCAGCGTTGGGGCCTTCGGAGAGTTTGTCCTGTTGTTCTTACATATCGAAGTGGAAATGGTTGCGCATGAAATTAAATTACCAAAGTGTGCGCCTAAAAATCTCAAATTGAGACATTGGAAGCATCTGGCAATATCTCATGAACAAATTATTATAACAATTTTACAAATTGTAGCTGAAGAAGTTGGTTATATGAAAACTTAAGTAGGTAGGTTGTTCAAGTGTTTAAATATTGTACGTTAACATTAATTAAAGTGTAATCGATAACTGAGTACTCGTCAAGTATTCTTCCGATTAACTCCACAATTTCATTACTAAGCAATATAGGAAACCAATATCTTTTCAAATTTACCTCAAAATTTATCGATAATTTACATGTTTAATTCATGAAATGTAAAACAGCACATGATGTAATTATATTGGTTATATCCAAAATATGTCACTAGTAGCGTATCATATGATCGGCGTTCTACCGGCAACAATGCATGATATACTTTTGCACCAAAAGTACAATATTGAATAAGAAAATTTTCATTATAATCCTTTTATCTTGCTCTGCCAGATTTGATAGGATGGTATAAAAGTATATTAGGCTGTGGTATATCATATAATAAATGTGTAGTGATGGTTTTAATTCCCTCATTTTAAGTGTTCATATTTCTTTTCAAAAACAATACCCGAAGATTGATAGATACCCTGTTTAATAACGCTGAATATTTTCTTAAGCTGTTATCGTATTACAATAACATAATTATTTTCATCTAAGGTGCGATCACATATACTTGTACAGATATCAAGATAATTATTATTAAAACAGGCAATACTTTAAATTAAAAAAAATCGACTTCGAGAAAGACAATTTTGAGCTTCGACTCTGAGGGACTTCGCAATAATAAATTCTTATTTGTTGGTTTATAATTTATTTCAATTGGGTAAATGTTATTAGAGGAATTGAAATTAAGAAAAAATTCATAATGTTTCTAATAGTTAAAGAAAAAGTGTTTTTATTTCGAAGTATTATACGTAATAATAATAAAAAAAATAAAAAGGTTTTCCATTAATATCCTATTCAGAAACTTCATGACGCGTAGAAATCGTGCTGATTTTTTTTCTCTCATGATAATCTGAATATGTTAACATATTTGTTATTTCAGCCAATCAATACTTTCATGTATGAGAAAAAAAGTTTCTTTCGAAAATAAAATTTAAGGCTTATGTACCTACAATTAAGCGGAGACTAGACTGTTCTTAAAATAGAATATTAAAAAAATATCCTTTCTTATCATTTTTGTCCGAAGAATTCCTTCATCAGAACAGTTTGTTATCTTTCGTAATTAGTTTTTTCCTTTTAATTTGAACGTGATAAAAACTTGCAATTCAGCATAATTATTTTAAACGTAAAAGAAAAGTTTCAGTAACACTTTTTTTTTCAGAACACAAAAAATGCATTTATATAAGAGCACATTCTTAATTGCGAGTCTGATTATTTAAAATGTTAAGATGTCTTTGTTCGATGGAATCCGAAATGGATTTCTCGGAATGTTCGGTAAGACTTTTGGAAAAGGTCGGAGGATACAGAGTTAATTAGAATCTAATTTTAGAGTTTCCGTCAGACATATCGAAAAAGACGAAGCATGACATTTTATCATATTTTTATTCTATGCAAATTTTGCTAAAGAATCAGAGTTAATTAGCAAGCATACGCAAAATATTTGCAGTAAAACAGTTAGCTATAGTATTATGTAACTGTTAAGTAAATTAATCAAAGAACTAATTATGATGTAAATCGCTTTTTACAGAATGAAGCCAAAATTACTAAACCATTACTTTTAAAATAAAAAAATAATCAATTACAAAAATACACTATTAACTTAGTCATAAAATGAGTATTTCTATAAAAAATCTAGTCCTTTAGATTGTGTTATAGTTAGAGCGTTGGTAAGTTTGAAACATTTGTCCAAACTGGGGGGTACTTAGAATATATTTACAGTATAGAGGCACTATTTATCAATTCACAAAAATATTTCATACATGAAAAAATACTAAAATCATGGTGCATATTCTTTTTGAATGATTTAAAAATCGAATTTTGCGCACAAAACTAAACGAAACGTATTTACACGCTTTATTTATATATTTATTATTTTTTGTACATTTTACAAAACTAAATCGTTTCACAGGCTTAAAAGAATTTCTTTAAAGTAAATTAAAAGTGCTTTTACTGCCCGGAAAAATCCTTATTTCTGATTTTGAACATCATAAGTATGCAAACAAGAAGAATTTTAAGAAATATTCATTTGTTCATCATTTTAACTGTGACTTGTAATATTAACGTTAGGTTAAACAGTTTTCTGTCTTAGAATTACTAAACCCATTACAAGCAATCCTAGATATTTACAACGGAAAGTAACAACTTTTATATTTCGTAAGTATGCTTTAGTTATACTTTAAAAAGTTAGTATTCTCATATAAACTTGTTTACGAGGAACTGCAAAATGGTATCATACTCATCACACCACTGCATATATTCATGAAACTTAAGCATGTATTTACGAAGTACCATTATATTGGTTGTAAACTTAGATGTGCAATTCTTACGTAATTTTCCTCCTGCTTAGTTTCTTCTCCCTTAAAGACATTTTCACAGTAATAGACTTTATAAGTAGGCAGGAATTTCACTACCAAACTCTGTTTCTCGACGTAGTTTATCGATGCGTAACAGATGTTTGCAGGACCATGAAAATTTCTGGGGCATCTTTCCGATCGGTTGATAAGGGATGTCACATGCGGGTTAACGAGACGCTATATTAATTATGAGTCCTCTGGTAATGAACTTATCGAACAGCTTTCCATATAAGAACAGCTGTCTAGTCTGTCATTCTTATTATTTTCCATATACTATTTATTGGAAGAGATAATATTGGAAATAAATATTGCTTATGTTAACATTAAATGGATTTTGTCAGTTGTTACTTGTTTCTTCAGCGAATGCTAATGCTTACATGCAGTTCAAAGTGAACGTTTCAAAACACACATATGTACTGCACAGGCCTGGACAGACATTTATTTATTTATATCAATGAAAAATTAATTTGGAAAAACAATTCTCTTAAAGCTGAACAAATAACATGTATCCTGCTACTTTAGTTAAAAAACTTTTTGTTTAATATATAAAAAATCTCATTTTCTATCACTGGAACTTACTTTAGTTTCATTAACTATTAAAAATTTAATTTCTTTTTACATATTTTTTTACATTAAATTTAACCTTTGATAACCTTTGATAACCTTCAGATAACATTACTAGATGTAAAAATTTCAGAGGTAAAGGTTTCTGGCTTCATTCTGTTTTTGATTGTGGGCTTGTTTGTTACTTTAAAGATCTTGTATTATTTATTACCTTTAATTTAACTAGTGTACTTACCTTTTATTAAATGTGTTCATTAATATAAGATTATACATTTGTAGATATACGTGATATTAAGAAATTTAACAACAGTAATTTTAGTTTACGTTCCAACAAAGGATTGAGGAAAATTTTTGTTAGAATGAATGCAAGAGTTACGAATGCATACTATCGCTATTAATAATACTCTGTAAAAAATTCAGGAACATTGTACAAATATTCGCTCAGTAAATTATGTGATTGTTCGTGTCTTCTCATTACACATAAAAAGTTCTTTAAAAGCAATCATTTGTAGGCGAAGAACTGCTTTGTTTTGAAGAGCAAACGCTTTGATGCACTGAAATCACATGTACAATATTTATTATTAATTCTCACATGTCACTTAAAAACCATAGTCTTACAGTTAAAACGATTGTAATTTATGACTATCGTTATCGGCCAGACTTTGTTTTAAAATGTCATTAAAGACAAATGTGCTTCTTTTTTTAAGTATAGTCACCATGACAGTAAAAACTGCTTGATAAATTGTCAGTTCACTTAAAATATTTGTAAGATGATTATTTTCAAGAAATAATAGATCATCGGGCTTTTACTATGTTACAGAGTAATCTTATTAATATATATTACAAAATTTATAATACAGAAAAAACTTAAAGGAAAATCACCAGTTTGACATGACAATTTCTCTAAAGAGAACAGAAACACTAACTACTTCCATTAAACCTAAATTCGTTCGTAATATCCTTTACTTTTTAGTACGTCATTTCCCGTCAAAAAATGGTCATGATTATTTTTAACAGCACTGACATCTGCTGGAAAATGGAAGAATGCGAGAACAGCTGGATAGATTGCCCAATGCTGAAAAAAAGGCAGCCGTTTCCATTGCTCGACTCAACTACCAGCAAAATGGCGGACGATAGAAACGTTCATCGCGTGCTACAGATCTAGAGACCCTTTTTTGACGACAGCTGTCGTCAAAAAAGGGTCTCTAGATCTGTGGCACGCGATGAACGTTTCGATCGTCCTCCATCTCTTGCTGGTAGTTAGGTCGAGAAATGGCAACGGCTGCCTTTTTTTCAGCATTGGGAAAGGATTGCGCCTCAAAGGGTTAAAACAATATTTTTTCTTTCTCAAAATATTAAAACATTTGTAAAAAGTTGTCATAATCAAACCCTATCAGTATTTACGTAACTGTAAGATACACTCTTAAAAGTGCGCCTCTGATTTAAGAGACGCATTTTGAAAACTTGTGTCTCTGAAATTTCATTTCATTTTTAATACTATATGGGAGATACATGTGCCTCTCATGTAAAAAGAATAGAAGGTACATTTCCGCTTGGGCCTTACAGTAAGAGGCACAGTTTTAAGACTACAATTTCTCTCCCCATGTAGTCTTACGTTGAACAAATAAAAATGAGCAGATATTAAGTTTGAAATAACTAAGGTACGAAATGAAATATTTATTTTTCAAAGCAGATTATTGTTTGCGTTAGACTGACATGAATATTTAAATATAAGCGTTAGACTAAAATAGATATTTAAAAATAGCATATATTTAAAGTTACTTATTGCCATGGCTATGAATTAGCAATAGTTGAACTACCTTACTTGTAGTTTATTATTTTAGGGATTGACATAGAGAGAAGTACGCCCAGTGACATAATTCGTGCTTTTAATTATTGCTCAAATGTAATCTTTAAAATTTTCATCAAAGTTATTTTTAAATCACAGCGATAAAAAGATTCTACTAATGTCAGGAAGAGTTTTAAAGAAGAAACATTCTCATATATTTTGATACTGCATTACATGACCTTCAAGAAATTAAAGCATGTAGATTTCAATTATTTTCGTGATTCGATTTCAATTATTTCGTTCGATTTCAATTATTTTCAATATTCAAATTATTTTCGTGAATCATGTAAAAATAACAAGTACTTTTTTCAACCAATATTTTGTTGCAAATCTAAATGAATATATGTTTGGTTTTGATTGAAATAAAACTATGCAAACAAAGAGTTCATTAACCAGCATGTAGAAATTAATTTATCGGGATTATTTTCAGTGATTTTGTGAAATTACTATAAATATTACACACGTCGATTTCAACTAAAATCATATTGTAATATATGTCGGTTATAAGTTTAATTTTCGTTTCGAATCAAGCATAGAAGGTAGAACATGGACAAATCAACAGTGAAGCAGGCTGATAAACTGAAGCCAAATTTAAATGTTAGAAAGTCTGAAAGGAAAACTATTATTAAATTATAATAATTTGGCTTTAAACATAATAAAATAACGTGCGCTAAAAGTCACTTAATTTCCGAACACATTGAGCTCATACAAAGGTACATAGAGAAAAATCACTCAAATACTGTGTTAACGATAAAGTATTAAAAACTTGTAAAAACACACTAGAGTATAGTAAGTAATCCTTACCTATTACATCTATGTGTGTTTTTCACAAAGTTTTTTAATTACTTTAAAGGTACATAGTTTCGTGCTCTGGAAGATGTTTTGTCTCACGTTACACAAAATTTCATCAACAGAACCTCTTTTATGAGTCAGATGATGAAGGTTTCAAAAAATTTTTGCTAGTGACTAACATAAGCACATTTACACTAACAGATCAAAGGATGAAGGTTTCGGAAATTAGATGTATGTCTTCATTATAGGCAGTTATAAGACAGCAGAGAAACAATATCATAAAATAAATAAATTTGTTTCTAAGCTCTTACTGAAAAATTCCAATAAAATCTACATTAAGACAGTTTTATAAGAAAGAAAGGAAAAAAATGAAGATTCATAAAAGCTGAGCGATAACGGCAAAACTATATAATAAGTTTCTGAGACGAATACGTGAATCAGAGCCGAAAATCCAGGCATTATCAAGATAACTTTACTCAACTTCTGAGAAGCGCATTAGTAAAACTTTTTCTCTGTATAACTTGATGCTGCATTTATCTCCTGTAATTTGTTTCTGAATTGTTGATGTCTTTAGGGTGAAGTTACAATGTAAGTCTATTTATTTCAGTCCTAATTGTTCATAGATGATAATGTTTTGCCTTCAAGATGGCCGACTCTTTCTTGTAGTTATAGTATTATACCTCTTGACATAAAAACATTTTCTTACATCAGATTTTATAACGCACACTGTCTTTTTATCTTGTGACTTTCATCGCTGTTCAGCTATCAAATATTCAATAATCTTCGAAATAATCCCCAGAGAATTTCCATAATCTGTTGTTCAAACGATTTAACGATTCAAACGATTCCAATTCAAAAGTCACGCTTAAAGCTGTAAGCATATTTTTCAATTCCCACGGAAGGATTTATATTTCGTCGAATGTCTTTTTCTGCTGGTGATTTAACGCGAAAATATTTCTACTATAAGACTTTATTCTTAAATTTACTTTCTGCTGAAATCCCTTAGAGTGCCACAGAAAGAGAAAAATGATAGGGATTTTTGTACCAAGAGAAACTGTCACTAGAAATTCCGTTTGTGTAGCGAAAAATATCATTACACAAGAGTCTTTAAGCTCATCTTGTAGCTTTAGAACTTCTTGAGGAAACAGAGAAACAGTTTGCGGGGGGAAAAATGCTGATGTTGTGGACAGAAAGAGCATACCATACAAATAAAATTTGTAACAGAACCTTTAAATTGTTATATATTTTATAACGTAGGAAACGTTATAGAGGACTTGCGTTCCTCTATAACGGTTCTGTGTAAAGAATTTTTTCTTCTGGCGTCGTTGCAAGTTATAGTATTACTCAGTTAGAAAAATAACTGGATTAATCAACAGAACAAACTGAGATTCTTCATACGACAGTCAAAAACGTGACGTCGCAAATTAAAAATTGCAAGAGATTGATAAACTCTTCCACAAATCTTTCGTCCTATATCAAAATGAATTTATGATTTGTGCGATTTTAAATTGCTCCTCGAGATTGCACAGTTAGAAATTTTTCTCGATATAAAAATAAGTAAACTATTTTCTTTTGCTGAACTATGGAGAATTTAAGATAGAAACAGCTAATCGAAAGATTTCGTACAATAATATGGATTACATCATAGTACACTGTAAATGCGTTTGTTATACCCATACATGGAGGAATTAACTATTTTAATTGAGCCCATCAGATTCTGTATAAAATATTTTTATTTCCAGACAAGAGCACGATCTTTCAATTGTTTTAGTTATGCAATGGCAACATTAGATAATGAGCTTTAAAGATAGAAGTTTTGATGCGATAATATGGATTCAAGCAAAATATAACAAGTTAATAAATATTTCGTGTGCATTAAATTATAAGTGTTTGTTATATTTATCCTTTTACGCCTTAAAGCTAACAAAATGATAAGCAGTCCTATGCTAATATATCCCGCAGCAGTTTCAACAGAAGAGACTACCTGAGTTTTATTAGCTTTAACATTCCGCAATTTTTGAAGAAGCACACTGATTGAGTGCGGTATCGAATCAAGTCCTTAATCCAGCCAAAGCTGGAAAAGTGAATTTTATGTTTTTTTGCGATAGGGATGACATGGAAAGTCACAGAAAGTTGGACAAGCTACTCTTTCATAATAACAATTTCAATAATAGGGTGACAATTATTTAGTTCCATTAAGAAAAAAAAGAAACATTGATGACTTTTTAACTGTTGGCGAGATTCGGTTCAAACTTGGCGGTTGAACGTAGGGCATGCTGATATGTTTTGTATGAGCATGGCCACTTTATTAGTTGTTGTTCGTTTTCCAAGTGAAAATATCGAAACTCAGCTTTTATGTGCGCATACCGATCGTCGAGTGCTACAATTCGAGCAACAGCAGCCCTAGTTGATTCTAAAACAGTGGCGGCTCGTGGGATACAGCAAGTACAGCCGGGCTGCACTTGAAATTATCAGCACATACTTTAAAATAATTTATTCTACTAAATTTCCTAAATTCCGATTAGAATTATGGAATTCCTATAGTAAATTAAAAAAATCTCTAAAAAAAAAAACCAAACCAAAAAACCGTATTGTGGCCAGATCGCTCATTCAGAAAAAAAGCACTTTAATCTTCCCGCAATTCAATTGGGAAAATCTTTGGTTCAGCCCAGAGCGCTGATAAGAAAATTGGCAGCACCGTTGCCATGACAACGGTTACGTAAGCATTTCCTCCGGCATAGGCTATAATGGGGATTCGCAGCTAAGACTCAGCTCATTCAAGATTTTGAAAGGTCGGCAGCACTTGTGAATTCGACTCACTGATTGGCTCGTGAAGTGAGGGAGGGGGTAAGGAGAATATATGTTCGGCAAACTCTGGACTTTATATTCCTGAATTTATCAAGAAGGCCTGAATAGACGCTTATGAATGGACAATGACCCATCAAAGCAGTATTGTTTTTAAGTAAGCAAGAACTGGCATTTAGATAACATGGCGAGCGAAAAAATTCTTTAAACATAGGAAATTTTAAAGAGCTTTTAAAATTATTGATATCTGAATTAAAACAACGCCTTTTTATGAGGGCATCACTGACCGATTCGCAAGTTTAAAAGAAAGGAGGATTGATTTGACTTATAAAAATAAGTACGTTTTCTTTTTTTTTTTCTTTTCTTCTCAAGTTATCGTTGCAAAAGAAAATTCTAAGGAAACTTCGAATAAGACACGGATTAATGCAATTTTGAGGATAAGAGCGGCTGGTTGAAATTTATGTCCATTTTATGGAAAAGTAAAATAGGAACTCTTACTTTTTTATGTAATTTCTTTTTTTTTTTTCCTTGGCGAGGGCTTAATCCGCCAGCTTTCGAATTCAATAACAAAGATTTTCCATTCCTGTCCGGAGGAGGGGGGGGGGCTCATATGCTTCTGGCTGCACTAACAGTTTTGACCACGGGCCGCCACTGTTCTAAAAGCAAATATGCGACCGAATACAGGCTGGAGACCACTTGTTCGAGCATTAATACAAAAATTTGATTCTAACATGATATTTGATTCAAGGAAAATTGTAGCAGAGAACCCTCGACCCCTCAGAGAGTTGTGCAAAATTTTTCTATTCAATTGCGCCACACCATAGATATTAATTTATTACTTTTAAAACCTGCATAGCTATTATTACATAGCTACATATCTATTAACTCTTTGAGGCCAACCTTTCCAATGTGTAAGAAGGCAGCCGTTCCCATCGCTCGAACTCTTTGAGGCGCAACCCTCTCTTGAGGCGCAACCCTTTCCCAATGCTGAAAGAAGGGCAGCCGTTGCCATCGGTCCCAATGCTGAAAGAAGGCAGCCGTTGCCATCGCTCGACCTCTTTCCCAATGCTGAAAGAAGGGCAGCCGTTGCCATCGCTCGACTTAACTGGGCGAATAGCTTTCGGAGGAAACTCGAATTGTTAAATATTTCAGTAAAGAAAATAATGACGGGAATGAACTACAATGTTTTGCTGTTCCGTTTCACTTATTTTGTAATGCACTTTCAGACTTCGGAGCTTAATTACTTCACAAATAAGTGTACGTAAGTTTGTGTGATTACAAACTTTAAAAACAAGTTAAATTACTTAGGTAATTCGGGGGGAGTTGCCACAAAATAGAAGGTTTTGCTTCTTACAGACAAAATCCAAATGATGTGATAATGAAGAATTACATCATGCTCTTTAAAATTTAATTGTTTATGTACCCTTTCAGACATCTGAGCTTAATTACTTCATAAATAAGTGTACATCAGTTTGTGTGATTGTAAATGTTAAAAAAAAGTTGACTTACATATGGTAATTCGGGGGGAGTTGTCGCATAATAGAAGGTTTTGCTTCTTACAGACAAAATTGAAATGATGTTATAATGAAGAATTACATCACGATTTTTAATTTTTAATTGGTTATGTACACTTTCTCAGTAGGCACTAGAGATGAGTTCGGGCTCATTTTTTGAAGCCCGGGCCCGCCCGAGCCCGAGATTTCAGTTATGATAAAAAAAATCCAATTACTTCATTGATAGAATACAATGAATTTTGTCGTTTGTGCAAATTAAAGACAAATAGAGTTGCAAACTCTCTATGCACTTTCAAATTCTTGATATATCCATGTTTATCAAATAATGTCGGACCTCACGACTAAGTAATCAATATAAGCCGCCGTTCTGAAATATCCAAAGAGCCTAACGCACCTTCTAGGCGCCAGTGCCGCTATTATTTTTTATAAGTACAGTCAACTCCGGTTATAGTGAACCCGGATATAGTGAACCAAAGGCTACAGTGAACACAAACCATTAGTCCCAATTCACATACAGTATCTCTATCCATCATGAAGACACTTGGCTTTTAGTGAACTTCGGATACAGTGGACGAAATTGGATGGTCCCCAGAGGTTCACTATAACCGGAGTTGACTGTACTTTTATTTTCCTCGTGAATCACTTTTTAAAATCTGTTTCAAGGAGTATGTTCAATAAAGGAGAAATTTTTCACGAGCCCGAGCCCGCAAGAGCCCGAACGCACTTGTGAATTACAGAGCCCGAGCCCGGTTCGGGCCCGGGCTCGGGCTGAGCCCGTCTCATCTCTAGTAGGCACACGACTTTAAATAAACTCATTGTAACTAAGGCATGCTCCCCCTCTACATACGGGGACGATGAAACCAGTTATAGGGTAAGATGCAACACCTCAGCCAATAAGAAAAGTAAGACTACCACTGAATCATTACCTATGAATTAACAGTGATTACGGCGAAACAAATAAATTTGTAAGCTGAATGAAAAGTTTTCAAAATTACTTTTCAAATCTAATAAGGCTGCATATTTCGAATGTTAGCTGCGCAATATTTCATTCAAGGCTCATGATGACCATTGCAATCGTCATACAACCATTTTTTGCGTTTGAATCAAATCACACTTGAAACGTAAAATTATCTTGTAGATACGGAACAAAAATCATCTTTATTATCCCCATGAAAATTGTCACCACTGCTATTCAGGGGAATTTCTTCGCTTGAGCAAGGTGAGCTAACGACAGTTATTTTTCTTCTGCTACTTTAAGTTTCTTGTTACTTATTTTGCGTTTTCCTTCTATGATGCAGTTAGAACGCTGCTGTTTGTTTCTTATTCGGGCAATATTTCTTCTTCGGGTGATTTAGGTGTTTGCGATCTGAGAAATAGGGCCGATCGCTTCTATGATGTTAATTAAAATACTACAAAAATAATAATTTTTACTATACAAATTATAATTATTAAATTCATTTATCTTTTGCAGCGTGATATACAGTATAGAAAATAAAAGTAAAACTTAACCCTTTAAAGCGCTTAACAACCCAACTCTTAAAACTTAACCTAACTCTGACGTTCTGACTGTTGCCAGTCGCGAAGAATAGATTGGATTTCTATAAAAATAGTTGCGGGTGACATAGCTCCACGAGAATCCTTTACGTTTTAGCACGTAATTTCCCGTAAAAAAATGGTCACGATTATTTTTAACAGCACTGACATCTGCTGAAAAATGGAAGAATGCGAGAACAGCTGGATAAATTGCCCAATGCTGAAAAAAGGGCAGCCGTTGCCATCGCTCGACTTAACTACCAGCAAGATGGCAGACGATCAAAACGTTCATGACGTGCCACAGATCTAGAGACCCTTTTTTGACGACAGCTGGCTGTGCGCGAGCACAGCCAGCTGTCGTCAAAAAAGGGTCTGAGTGCATGAGTGCGAGAGCATGAGTGATTTTTCTTCACCTCTGTATCAAAAATAAATAGAGTTAGCAGGGTGTCCACCAACGACTAAAAAGGTGACTTTTGCTACTAATTGAAAGATAACGCGACTTGGGAGACCTTTTTTGAGTAAAAATAACATTTTCAAATTATTTTCAAGTTTTTGGCTACTTGTACCTTACACCAGGCGATTAATTAACCAGATTTACGTTTTTCTTAACTCACTTTTCTTTTCAAAGTAGCGACTGGACATTGACCAAACATTCGAATCCGTTTTTCTAATCGTATTATAAAAACATGTACTATATTCTCTGTTATATAACGCATGAAGTTTTAATCATTTTATTCTTTCTTTCTTAAATGAAGTTAAATGGCGCATGTTTATTTCTTAACTACAAAAATCATGCAAAAATGCGTCTATTTTGGCAACTAAAATTAAGAAAATGGCTACTAAACTGACGACGTTTTTAGGTCAGTAAGGCTATATAGCCTAGTAATGATATTATTTTTGCCTCCTTACATTGGTGGACACTTTGGTCTACCCTGGTAATTTAGGTAACAGTCGTAAAAAATACTCTTTCTAAAATTAAAATTAGAACACATACATACAAAAGAAGAGAAAAATGAAAATAAAAGTATAATAGAAAAAATACGAAAAATTCATTTAAAGGAGCAGATATTTTTGAATATGATAGGAATGGCCAGACATAAATAAAGATTATAATGAGGTCTATATCATAACTGTCGTACTGGAAAGTTAAAACGGCTCTTTGCTAGTGGAATCTATTCGCTTCTCTCCTGTGGCAGATGGATTCGTTAATTTATGTAGGAGATCGATTGGAATGGAGAAGTGACGTATCGTAATGATTCAAGTTGATTGGCTGGGAGAGCTTTTACGGAAATCATCTGTAAAATAGGTAATCAAGTTATTATGAGAGTGGTCCTGAAGTTTATGTCAAAAATGATTAAGTTATATAATCACTAATCTCTCGTGGCATAGCGAAATGTCCAGGATTAGGACATTAAATATTAGACCCAGCATGTTAATGTGTCTCCCGACGATTATTTTGGAGAATTGAAGAAAATAAATATTACGGATTTGCAACTGTCTGCGACATGTCTCCAGTTGTATTATCATTGACGCGGGCGTTTAAGCCTATGTAGCTGTCATATTTATTTTTGAGTTACGCAAATAAAGAAGTCTGTCCGGGATTTGTGATGCTAAGATTGAAGAGACATTTTTATTCAGTACGGTAATTGAAATAAAATTTCCAGAGGCAGAACAAATAGTTTTTTTTCAATTCTTACTATTAGTTCACACTCTCCCTATATACATTTATATATCTTGTTCAAATTTTCAATAGTTAATAAAATACTTTTTATTCATCCACTCAAGTTCAAATACATTTTTTAAAACTTGTAGTGGATGGCACTTAATGATAATATACTTTTTTCAATAATAAATTAATTAATTAAATTTAATTAATTCATTTTAGATCCTGTTATGTGGGATTAAAAAAGAACGAAAACAATAAAATAAACAAACTGGATTAACGGTATCGACCCTTGCTTCACAAACTTAATAAAAATTAACTAAAATAAAATTTCTTTGTTCACCTAAGTAGGAAGTGACTTTAATTTTTTTTTTTTTTAAATATTACTTGTTTCTACTTTTTCTTTTTTTTATGAAAAAAACCCAAAAAAACAGTTGCATTTAAATTTTCATTACATAACACTTTTGATTAATTGATGTAAATGTAATTTTTTAATTCACGAATATTCAAAATTTCGGTTTACGTTAGTGTTAGAAATGACAGATTCTCAATTAGTTTTAAGAAAGGAATCAAGGAAAAGACATTCCAAACTAAACCTAGTTAAAGTGAGTAAATCTGATTTATAAGCACAGCTCGATGTACAAAAGAGTTAAGTAATGCATTAGTAAAGAGTTATTAAGAAATCTGATGAGGAAATCATATGACTTCCTTGCTTGTATGTCTGTTACATTATGCATATTTTTCAAGCACGTTATTTAAATCAATTTCATTTGAAACAAAGATGCCATACTGTTTTGGAAGCTTATTTTTGGCTCGAAGTTTGGCAATACCTCGCCAAAAGTGCGAAGCTTGTCATTAGTTTGTGAGATTTTGAGCATGACCTAAATACTGATGGGCAATAAACTTTTAATGTCTTGAAAATGCCATAGACCTTCTTGTATTCCTTGTCTTTTAAGTGATCCTGTGAATAAACTGAACAGTCCTAAACATAAAATTTTAAGAGTCTACGGTTAATTGTTTTTTGAGTTATTCGAGATATGCACATGCATTCTAACAGACATACAGACTGAAAAAAGAAACAACAACAATAACAAAAACTACCAAAATGGATCGTATGCACATAACTACGTTGAGACGACGAGCAGATACTTATAAAAAAAATAAAATTTAGGAATCCCAAAATCGATTTTTTTCGTCAAAATCTTAATACTAAAATGTTTGCTATCATTATATTTCTTTTAATTTGTTAGAGAAAAAAAAAGAAATGAAAAAAGAAAAAGAAAATTGCAATCTCTAATTTTGGGCCTTGACTGAACTTATTGCAGAGTGGAAAAATATTTTTTCCAGACGTTGAGAATGCCACAATTTACAAGACTTTCTTAAAATGTACTGAGCTGTCATTAAAGAGATATAAGTTATTTATTTATGAGAACCTTATAGGGAATTTTCTCCCCATGAGTTACGTTTTGCATTTTCTATCCTTCAAATGTACAGGGTCAGTATCAATGAATGACGGGATTATAACTATTTATATTATAGAAAATATTCTATTTATTACAATAAATAATGCCAGAAATTAAAGAAAAATACACCAAGTCTTTTTTAAGTACAAATGATCGATGTGTGAGCTTTTGTTACAGTTACACGACGAATACGTAATCTGTAATCAAGATTGTTCGATGCATTTTGAATTTTGTAGCGTCACACTTTCAATGGTTCCTAATGCTGCAAAAATGCATTTTTTAAGTTCTTGCACTGTTTTCGGCATCGGTGGTTCATAAGCAGCATACATGATTATAAACCATTCATATGGTGATACTAATTAGGGTGGTAGGAGGTAACCAAGGTGGAAGGAGCTTGACTGCAGAATTGATTTTTGTCGGTAACAAAAATGTCACATATAGAGCATCAGTGACTGAAAAAACAAATTGGTTAATTTTTCTTTAATTTCGTCTAAACTTATTGTGTAGGATAGTTTGGGAACTATCAATATTTAAACTTCCATCATTCATTTGTCCTAACCTTGTATTTAAATGTTCTCTAACGATTTCGAAAATCTCAGCACCCTCATTTTGGCACAAAATAGTGAGAAATTAGCAATCCAACAGTTATCCAAGATATAAGTAATGCTGTTCTGCTGATAAAGAAAACATTTATTTAAAATCGTAATTTTAATCCAGGAGTTTTGCGTTATTGTTTTCCTTGGTGTTGAGCGTATATTTATAGGATTATTCACCTCGTTCTTGAAACCTTTGTGAAGATTCTTGCCAAGATAAAAAACAGCTTCTAGATGATAGTTAACATCAGTGTTGACTGTAACCAACTGATAGCAAAGCAAACTGGCAAACTATCAAGTCTGTTTTCTAACTAAAAATAACAGAAGGTTTTCTTTCATCACTCGATGAACTTTCTTTGTGAAAATTATTCCAAAGGCTCATTTTATCAATCTCCAGCTTAAAAGATCGGAATAATTTTTTAAAACTTCATAAGATTGATGGGTAAATAAAAAAACACTACATTATACAGTTAAAAAAATAGCTTTCCGTTCACAAATCTGGCATCGTAATAGTACGCATAAATGTGTTTCTAACAGTAAGATGAATAAGATTATTTTTAATCCCCAAGGTATCTCAAATAAGTGAATAAATAAATAAATAAATAAAAAATAATATACTGATGCCAAAATAATGTACCGTCTCGATTTTGAGTTATTTACTCTTACAAAAATAACTGATACAGTTTTGAAATGTAAGACAGCATTAATAAATGTATTATGTGTAAAAAAACATCTATGTATTTGGAAGAAAGAAATTTTTTCATAGCTTTAAATCAGTTAGGGCACCCGTTTTTAATTACTATTTTTATTTGTGAATCTTGACTTTTTAGTTACCTTTAATAAAACAATGATTCTTTTTTATATATCAAGAGAAAATTGAGTTTGTTTATCTTGGTGGGAAAAGAAAGAATTATCACAAAGAGGGATTTTTGATTTTTTTCATGGTAAATCAAAAATCCCTGTTTTTTTTTAAATTTATTGTTTTATTTATTTATTTATTTATTTATTTATTTTGAATGCATTTTTCTGAAGAAGATGGCAGTCAAAGGGTTAAAAGATTTTCAAATAAAACATATTAATAACTTATTTTGCTTTGTAACTTATTATTCTTTTAATAATAACTTATTTTAATTTTTAAAGATTTATTTTGCGTTTATTATAAAAAATTTCACATTTTGAAGTAAAACTTTTCTTCTGGAAGTACGACACCCGAAAAACTGGCTTGTTCGTGGTTTAAAATAAATCCCAACTTATCGAATCCTTTTCTTCATTACGTCTTACAAAAAATCTTTCGCTATATTTGCTCTCTTAATCTCGGACATTAGGGATTTAACGTGAGAAATGATTGCCGAGTTATTTCATCTTATTCTAGGATTCATAGAAATGAAACGAAAGGGCGGTATTAAGCAGGTTGTCAAAAAATAAATCCTCTTCTGAACAAAATTTATTGCAATGCCTCTGAAACTGAAGGGAGGATCTGTATTGGTAATGAGCTAATTGCAGAATGATAATGAGATGATTCAAAAAAATGAGCCCAACGCTAAACAGCTGAAAACTAGAATCATGTTTAAAAATAAGTGGTGTTGGTTTAGACTTTTTTTTTTTTTTTGTATTGGTCTGCAGTTGTTTTTCCTTTTCAAGGAGTAGGATCCACGATTTTAGTTTTTTAACCCTTTGAGGTGCAACCCTTTCCCAATGCTGTAAAAAGGACTGCCGTCTGCTGCATCATCTGCTGAAAAAAGGACAGCTGGCTGTGCCGAACAGCCAGCTGTCGTCAAAAAGGGTCTCTAGATCTGAGGCACGCGATGAACGTTTCGACCGTCCGCCATCTTGCTGGTAGTTAAGTCGAGCGATGGCAAAGGCTGCCCCTTTTTCAGCATTGGGCCATCTATCCAGCTGTTCTCGCATTCTTCCATTTTTCAGCAGATGTCAGTGCTGTTAAAAATAATCGTGACCATTTTTTTACGGGAAATGACGTGCTAAAAAAGTAAAGGATTCTCGTGGGAGCTATGTCACCCGCAACTATTTTTATAGAAATCAAATCTATTGCTCGTGACTGGTAACAGTCAAAACGTCAAAGATTGGTGTTCCCAGAGCGGGAACACTGCGCATTAAAAGGTTAACAGTTCGAAGTTGAAAAGTGTTTATGACTTAGTTGTTCGGTACGTCAGCCTTTTTGTTCGTTTACCCGTACTCCAACTGCTATAAATATGAACGGATCAAGGTACAAATGATATTACTCCTATCTGCTATACCTTTGCATACTGGAGTAACCTTTCAATGATTGAGGTACTATACATTTCCCATGCTCTAATACCCCATGAACACCATACCTAATTTGGCGAATCTCTTGAGGTTACTAAACACTAAACGCGGAGAGGAGCATTATTTTTGTATCTTAAAATAAACTTCATGTTACTAATTACACAGCCCAGCAGGATATGATGAGGTAAAATGGGTGGGTATTTCTTTTTGGTCAAAAATATAAATAAATTGTTTTTTAAAGTTATTTCTTTCTCAGAATATATTTTCATACAGCAGTTAGCAAGATTTGTGCTGGTTAAAAAGTTCATTAATTGTATTTGAAAAACACAATATTAGTTTTATCTCTTTATTGAATCCATGTTCTTTTCCTGTGTCATAAGACTAATAATTTCCTAATAATTTTAGAAGTTATGCTCTTAATTAAAAAAAAGCCTAAATAGCTTATTATCATAAAAAATAACAATTTTTAAAAATATTTTCCTTTCTAGTTATGTTTTCGTGTGGTGAGGTATAATGGGTATCCAGACAGTTAATTTTATGTTTCCAAACGTTTCTAATAAACTATTAATCAATACAAATGTTGCCAATTAATGTCTGGAAATATAGGCTGAGACATCATTTCAAAAGAAACATATTTTTGATCAAAAAGAAATAACTACCCATTTTACCCCACATTAGCCTGCAAGAATGAAATGTAGGTATTTATTCTGAACCTAAGTTTGGCCATAATGTTTTTAAAATTGAATAAATTTTAAGCTATGAAAGGAAATCAATAACTGCTTTAAATATAGTAAGTATTTTAGCTTTTTTTTAAACTATTGCCCTGTTTAATCCTCTTGCTACATATTTTACCCCGATTTTATGGAAAACAAAACAGTTCTTAAAAAAGTTTAATATTTTTGCATTGAAACTAACAAAGTTATATAAAGTCTTCAAAGGCGTAGAGGGGATAAATGCATTACATAAACTAACCCAAAAATGTAGCACGCTTAATATTCAATAGTAACAGAAAATAACCAATGAATAAAAATTGCCTGTTTCCACCCCATTTTATCCCTACTTACCCAAACATTGAAAATTTCAATACATTTTTTGAGGCATCTAGTTATATAAATACAACCCAACACATAAGTTTGTTAGTGTTCAAATTCGTCTAAAGATTAAATACGAAAATGGCTATATTTGTCAGGTTTTGCGATACAGTATTACGTGTAGCACAATTTTCAAAAATAGCTTTAAACTCTTAGAAACTTTTTACAACATGCCAGCGGGAAAACGCGGAATGTTTCCATCAACTGTTGTTGGTTTTACGAAACATATTGTGACAGGAACGCCTTCTAAAAGAAGAGAATCTCATTAATCATTCTATTCTGTAAAAGAAAAATATTTGCAAACAGGTTTTCTTTCCAAGTGTTTAAAAAAAAAAGAAAAACGTCATGCAGATCGAGTAAAGCGGTTGAAAATGATAAAAAAATTAGCAGAAAGATTTTCTTGCACGAAAAGCATAAAAAATAAAGGAATTATTTTAAAATATTTATTATACAGGGTGGTAACAGGTTTTAATTCTTTATCTATTATAGATAATCAGGCAATGTGAATAGAAAAAATGTTCAAAATAAGGTAGAAAAAAGATGACGTCACGAAAAAACCCCTCTCTTCAAATTTGAAAGAGTCACACTTTTAAATTTTGTTTACGATACCCGAACTAAAAAATTCTCAGTTACTAAAATGTGCCACATACACTCATGAGGTGATGTACAAAATTTAAGAACTATATTCTAAATATCAGGTTGTAACGAAAGTTTTCCGCCATATCTGCCTCAAATACTAACTTCTAACTCCTTAGATAACTGTTTTTTGAACTTTCGGTATCAAAGCTGCGGTACCGAACCTGCACAGTGTCACATGATACAACAATAGTACTTAAAGCTGTACTCATAATTCGTTGATATTATGTAGCTGACTTTTTGCAACACAACTGGAAGTAAATGATGGTTCTAATCCTCTAGAGTGATAGTTCCATTTGAGACACCTTATACTTAATGATAACTATATTTTTTACAGATTTCACAACACAGTGTTATAAAGTAAGCCTCTTCCTTTCAAATGCCAAAAATCGTTTGACAAAATATGAGCCAATACGCCAACGAGAACTGTGTGCTGACGAAGTTTGCGGTGGCGGGAAACTTTCGTTACAACCTAATAGTATCAGATGTATGAAGGTAAATTACTCTGACTTAAATCATTTTTCAATAGCTCTCGAAGGGAAAAAATCACACCAAACGATTGCATTCGAAAGTTCGAACAAAAATTACGAAAGAAAATAACTTTTTTTCTTTTCACTAGCAGTAAACATTTACAAAATCATGTATAACTGCCGATCATCTTTGTTTAAAAACTATTTCTGGGGCGCTGTATGATGAAAGAATGAAATTTCGTGCATCACCTCATTAGTGTATGGACCGTATTTTACTAATTGGGAATTTTTTGGTATGGAGGTCGTATACAAATTTAAAATGCGAAATATCTTGAAAATTAACCTGAGGGATATTTTTTCTTAGCGTAGTCTTTTTCCCTACGTTACTTTAAACATTTTTTCAATTTACATTACCCACTTATCTCTAATAGATAAGAAAGAAAACGTGTTGCCATATTTTTGGGACATTATCTATAAAAAGCAGAACGAGTACATTTTGGCGCAATTCTATTGACGATCGATATAATTTTTTTAAAGTCATTATCTTATGAACTACGATATTCAGTTACGTAATCCCACGCGTGGTTATAAAATATCATTTGGTGCGTTCAATGAAATAGAAAAGAAAATTACATAGTTTTCAAGTAAGTGGTTTCCGCGTTATTAATTTTTAAACTTGAAGGTAAGATTGTAAAATTCAAAGGCAATAAGGTAATTTAGAACAACCAGCCAAATTTTCGCAAATTCGGAATGGCTCTAATTACTTATGATTAAAAAAATTGAGTAAGCAATATATTTTTATAACCAAGCAATCAACAAATAATAGATGATAAAATAAATTATGTACAAATAAATCTATCCAGGGTTACACTTATATAATATCTCATTGAGAAGTTTCAGTGATTTTCTTGCTGTACTTCCTTAATTAGTCTTGCATGACAACTTGATCAAGATTTTAATTGTAACCGGTTAATTGGACAGTTATAAATTAGAATTCTTGCCTGCTTGGTTCCGCCAGCTATCCTGACGGCAGGGCTAGCAGATAGTAGATTGGGTACAAAACTGTACCTCAGAAATCCGTTTTAAATTCCTATATAGCTATAAACAGAAACGTGACGAACAAATAAATCCTTGTAGTTTTGGTCGCTGGGTAACAGTCATACATTCAAAACGAATGCTAGGAAGCAACGGTACACAGAAGGAGAATCTTCACCACTGTGCTTTTCCAACGACGACAATGAACATATTAAACATGCTTTCTTGATTAAAAATAAAAATTAAGAAGAATGACATCAGAAATTTTTTGAGTTTATGGACTTTAAACCGGCGGTTTTCAACCTTTTAACATTGTGCCCATGGACGCCCATAGGACTTTTTCCAGGAGGGGGAGGGGAAAACTTAAAAATTTTTTTCCAGAGGGGGGCAAATTTTAAACTTTTTAGTTCTGGTTTTGCCATTTGTTCACATCATGAGACATTAACCTAAAACTCTAGGGGTGGCAAGTGTCCTACCTTGCCCCCCCCCTTATGGGCGTCCATGATTGTGCCCCCCTCACATACCTCATCATACCTACAGTTTTTATTTTTCAATTATCAAAACTTAGTAGCCTTTTCTACAAAATTATGCTACATAATTGGTTAAAGTTTACATAAGCACTTCCAGGGAAAATTGATATGTTTTAAAGCAAAAATAAGTATAAGATGTCTTTTTAAAACATCACTAGTTCTATGTCTGTTTTTCTCGCGTTCCTCAAGGGGGGAGGGGCGACCCCCCTTTGGGGAATGCTTTGAAACAAAAAAATATGGAAATGCATTACAGCGAAAAGTGAAGGGAAGAAAACGTTACTACGTCTCAATATTTCATATCTCATTTACCCAATGTGATCGATATTCGATCATATTGGCTCAATTTCAGATACGACTCAATTTGCATGTCTACAGACTGCTTGCAGTGTGATGAAACGTTTAAATAAATAATACCCTATTTTATACTGTACTACTTGTTGAAGAAAAGAATAACTATTCAAAAGATTATGGTCATACAAAATCAAATGCGTACTGCACCGTCAGGTACTGAATGGAATAAGATGCTTAGCTCAGACTTCTTTTGGAACACAGTAGAGGATCCAGAAAAGTTTCAAAGGCTATTCGTAGGACGATATGTAGAACAAAGCATATAATACGAGATGGGTCCATTTCTTTTCTTCACCTTTTCATTTTTACTTTCCGAACATGTACCATGTAAGGAAAGTATTGTAATCATGAAAAAATTCGACTTCGAAATTTTGGTGTTTTTACACGTTTTGAGGGCTTCTGAATCCATTTATGCTATTTTTACGAGATGTATGTATGTGTGTGTGTGTGTGTGTGTGTGTGTGTGTGTGTGTGTGTGTGTGTGTGTGTGTGTGTGTGTGTGTGTGTGTGTGTGTGTGTGTGTGTGTGTGTGTGTGTTTGTGTGTATGTGAGTGAACACGATAGCTCCTGAACGGAGCATTCGATTGAGCTCAAATCGGATATATATGTCATAAACCACCGTCGCAAGACCGGTATTGATTTTGGTGTGTATAGGACTTATAGTTTTCCTACAGGGCTACGACAAAGATTTCTCTTACATTATGGCCTATGGGGGGAAATTCTTGAAAGTGCGCTAGCGTTTAAACGGTACCTTCGATTGAGCTGAAATTGGGTATATATATGTTATAAATCACCATCTTAAGACCGGTATTGATTTTGGTGTGTTTAAGACTTATAGTTTTTATACAGGGCTACGACAAAAATTTCTTTTATATTATGGCATAATGGCATATGGGGAGAAATTCTTGAAAGTGCGCTAGCGTTTAAATGGTAGCTTCGACTGATCTGAAATTGGGTATATATGTTATAAATCACCATCTTAAGACCGGTATTGATTTTGGTGTGTTTAAGACTTATAGCTTTTATACAGGGCTATGACAAAAATTTCTTTTATATTATGGCATAATGGCATATGGGGAGAAATTCTTGAAAGTACGCAAGCGTTTAAACGGTGCATTCGATTGAGTTTCGATTTGGTATATATGTTTGAATTATTCATCAATTAAAATTTATTTAAATGCTTGTTTAAGTTGTTTACTCTCATCATTATAAAAGGTGCAACACAAAAGACTTTCCTTTGACCAATGAGGAAGGGTTACCAGAATGATTCGTTGAATGCTCCACCGGATCCTAGTGATTGCGCAACCGTAACGCTGGGCCCCAACGGGGCCATCGAAGGCCCAATGCGGGAAGCAATAGCGATCAAAGTAGGAGAGTTTCCTCTGTAGTGTATTTCTACTGATGAGAACGAACTGGTTAAATAAGGGTTTAGCTAACACATTCTACAAGGGGGTGGTGCGATTGTTCCATCAAGCCCTCCCCTTCCTTGAATCCACCACAACAGGAACCTTATTTCCTAAATTACCGGCTTCGCCTCCATAATCCCGGTTCTAATAAGATTTGTCTGCCCCAGTTAGAATACGGGAAATATCGTTTATTCTTCGGAATCTTGGCAGAATCAAGCAACTGGCAGCCATTTTTTTTTTCAACTCCTCACTCTCATACTTTCAAATTAAATCAGCTTAATTAAATTTGCACAAAATTTGCATTTCAATTTATCATCGAATAAAACGTTCTCGACAGATTTCTTTTTCTTCCCACTTACCCAAATTAAATTATGTGCTTCGCGCATAAAAACAAAACCTCAAATTCTCAGAATTTAAGCTTTGGAAGGGAAAAAAAGAAAATTACCCCACTTCCTTACCAGCCGCTTTATGGTGTAGTCGCAAGAATAATTTATTTTAGTTAAACCATTAATAGGTTTTCCAGAATAAATTATGGGCTCTGAAAAATTCTGGCGATGTTATATGTTTAAAGCCATTACTAAATTATAGGTTTTTAAGAACAGACGCATTAAATATGTGCCAAGGGAGCACGGCATACATGTGGGAAGATTAGAAAGGGGGATTTAGTGTGCTTATGCGTTCTACAAATAGGCTTCTTTTTTTAATTAAAGGTAAGGCAAATAATGATGTATGTATATGCAGCAACATTGTAATAAAAAACATGCTTCAATTAGAGTTATTTTCTTGTTAGTTACATGGTGTTACTAAGAATTTAAATTTAATTTCTATTACTTATTTTTCTCAATATTTAATTTTTATACTTCCATTTTTTATTATTATTACTATTATTATAACAGGCACTATAATAATGATAGGAATTTGACGGAAAAATATGGCATACCAATTACTTTGTTTGG
The DNA here is from genome assembly GCA_038373885.1 of Cheiracanthium punctorium. Classification (NCBI taxonomy): domain Eukaryota; kingdom Metazoa; phylum Arthropoda; class Arachnida; order Araneae; family Cheiracanthiidae; genus Cheiracanthium; species Cheiracanthium punctorium. The sequence continues at coordinate 168,433 of JAWZYV010016235.1, forward strand.
ACTAATACAGCGGTTCTCAACCTTTTAACGTCGCCCCCCCCTCACATTTTTCAGCATACATTAAGTTTCTTTATCTTTAACAATGAGCATTTAGTCGAATTTTCTACAAAATAATGTTGTCAGTAAAGTATGAATAAACATTTCAAGCGAAAATGAATATATATTTTGAGTAAAAATGAGAATAAATAAGATGATTTTTTAAAAACATGCATAACTACTTGCTCTTTGGTTTTTCTCGTGCCCACCTCTGCAAATGCCCTGCGCCCCCCCCCCCCCCGCAGGCTGAGTCACGCTGGGCTAATAACAATAATCAGTGACGAACATTAGCATTTTTAAATTCAGCAGCAACACTTGGAGATTTTTTCTAATTAGTTTTAAGCTCTCGGAGTTTGTACTAAATCCTATTGCTAATACAGCCTTGGGTATCAACAAAATAATTCACATTTTATTTCAATTAATTAGATAGTTAAGCAACAGAATCTTTACTTTCAAAAATGATACTTTTGTTCGTAGACGATGTAAAGACACGGACTGAATTGACGACTGATAGAATTTTTGTTTAAAGTCTATAAATAAATAAATAAAATAAATGCAAGTAAAAATAAACTATTTCTTTAAAAAAATTGCAATACCACTGTATGGACCCATCAGAATATTTAGTAGAATGGGGACGAATCTATCGCACGCTTATCAGACGTAACAGGACATGACATTTAGTTAGCACGTTAATACAAAGCTTTAATAATAGTAGCTTTACGAAAAATATCATTTTATATATTTATAAATTATTCTGTCATTGACAATATTGATGTATTTCATATTTATGAATTAAAGGCACAATTATTTAAAAAAAAAACTCACACACACACACACACACACACCATGCCTATTTTATTAAATTTCTCTTCCACATATGTTTGTGAATCATTCCTTTTGGAAATAAATCCAGGGGTGTAGTGGAGACGCAACTCCGTTCCTGTACTGCTCTTTCGAATTCAGCAATAAATATACATGACGTTCTTCCATGTACATCAATGTGACAAACATCAAAGTTTTCTTCTTAATTTATGATTGCAAACTTGTATAAATTGTAGAAAAATACCTTGAATGAATCATGAAAGTGGCACGGGTTGTGTCTTGACAAAATAAGAATCCAATATAAAGTATTATTCATACGATTTACAATTTAAAAAAATTCAAGCATTGATACTAAATTTATACCATATGATTTTATTTTAATAATGCTCGTAAAGTTTGTTTGTATAAGATTGAATTCACATTTCAAAAACTTAATAAAATTTTGAGGAAAACGAATGCCTGTAAATTTTTCGTCTTAAAACAGTTTCTTATTTTAATATAATTTATAATATAGTTTCCCCCATTTAAACAATATTTTAAACTACATAAATATAGTTTCCTATTTTAAATATAATTATTTTGGGATTGAGAGCGCTCCCCCCCACTCTCCGTTTTTCAATTTTCAAGATGATTATAGAAATGGTTAGAACATAAACGAAAGTATATATAACGAAGAGAAAAGTAGACGACAAAACAAAATTAGATTTCTATAGAGTGTATTTCGTTTGCTTTTCCTTCATGAAAGATGTTTGCGATTTGAGGCAAAATACCATTATTGTGGGAAGCAGAGGCGTAGCCACGGGGGGGGGGGTTAGGGGGGTCATAACCCCCCCCATGAGGAATTTTTTGCCATACAAAATGTATATTCTTCACTCCCTTATCACACACATGTATGCATATATGTGAGTTGCAATAGTCGTAACCCCCCCCATGAAAAATTTCTGGCTACGCCCCTGGTGGGAAAAAATTAAATAGCAACAAAAAAGTGACTGAAAGCAATCCTAACTCAAAGTATGTAAAAATATTTTCATGCAGAATCTATTAATAATTCAAGAAATACATTTCACTTTCATATATTTAAAATTCGAATAAAAATTTATATAAATTTAATATAAAGTAATTTAGTTCTAAGTTAATTTATATTTTATGTAATGATAATGTACTTTTATAAATTTAGTTAGCAACTATTTCAGTAATTCATTGGGGGTACATCTTACCACGGGTAAAATAGAACACATAGTAAGCATAAAAAATGTAAAAGAAATTCCTTTAATGATATGACCATACAGGCGCGTAGCCAGGAAATTTTTTCGGGGGGGGGGGCGGATATGAACTTATATGTGTATAAATAGACGGAATTTCATCACCAATCCAAAAATTTCGGGGGGGATATATCCCGATATCCCCCCCCTTGGCTACGCCCCTGTGACCATCTGCATTAGGATTTTTTAAAGACACATCATACACTATTTTTATTCATTGTAAAAAGTAAAATATATGCAAGAATATAGCTTTTAGAGAACGAAAAATAAACGTAATCCCGGAATTACTCTCTCAAAACCTTGAGGTTTGGCCTTCAAATATTCAAGGTATGAATCAAGTCATATTCGGGATCACTTTGACGGAAGTACAGAACGGCAGATTACGGTTTTTTTTTTTGTATTCACATTCCATTCTATTCGTTGATAAATCTTATTGCATTAATAGCATGTTGTGGTACAAATGTGGCAGGACCTTTATGTATTTTAGATTACTCTAATTTTTCATTCGATTGCAAACTAAAGAAAATAATCATCGCGGACTGCAAAAAAATTTAAATGGCTAAACCAAAGAATACAAAAATTATGGGATCATATCGTTTTCTTCAGAATGTTTTCCCACTGAGATTTTCCTGAATCGAAAGTCTCTCATCATTTTTCTCCTCCTATTCTTAGAAAATATATAACAAACAGAAAAAATGTTTCTTTCCTGTCTATATGAAAAAAAAGAAATAATTAGGAAATAAGCATTATTCAGTAAACTACAAAAAATCGTACTTAACATTTGCTTTAGGAAATTTCATGGAGAATGAATACGATGGCAATGATGTGGAACAAAAGAACTGCATCACCAGTACATCCCCGAGCTATCATTAAGGCTTCTGACAGTTATTAATTCGCTTCTACTAGATTATGCATGGTGCGTGAACAAATGGGGTCTACTCCCTTTTATACGTGAAACTTAATTATTTTGCTCTCAAAGAATCGAAAGATTAAAAAACCGCTTTCACATTTCATTGTCAGGAAAGTTTTTAATTTGTTGACTTGGAAGAATTTCGTTTTAGGAAGTTTGATTTTCAGTATACTGAAGGGTTGCTCTAAATAAGGGATTATTGAGTAGACGGTTTGTTACATGCAATTGAAGGGCAAATTTAATGATTAAAAATGACAAATGGAACGAGATAACAATAAATAGGTAAAAAATAAATAGGTAAAAAATGATAGCTAAAAATGATTAGGTTTAAAAATAAATAGGTAAAAAATGATTTCAAAGGATTAATGTTCAAATGGCCAGTACATTTAAAGACCAGAGATCAATTAAAAAACCAATTATTCACAACACATTTCACAAAAAAATATTATTTATTTTTATTATTAACCCCCTCCCTAGTTATATTACAAGATAATCATAATAAACGGATAAAATGGAAACAAAATTGAAGTCATAGAAGACCTAAGATCCTATTTCGGAGCTAAATACAGGAAATACTTTATTGATTTCGCATTAAGAACAAAAAATATTGCTATACAGTGATGTATTAATAATAGTTGCAATTTTTTTTCTTTGTTCAATTTAGTACAGTGATCGACTACTCTAAAAATTTATAACGAAGTTGGCAATTTATTTCATGTGTAAGATTATAATTTATGGTACGTTTATATAGCATATCAGAAAAGATGTTTTTGAAGCATGACACGACAAAATAGTTAACGTGTTAAATATTTGTTTTCAAGAAATGTTACTTCATAGTAAAGTAATTTGGACTCTGTTAAAATTACAATATTTTAATAAAGTAGAATGAGTTGTTCATTTTCAGATTATAGTATTTTAATCTTTCTTTTATAATTAAAGTACCTTTAATATTAAATGGAAAACCAATATCAGCTATTCATTAATAAGTTTAACGATTTTGAATCATGCATTTAGCCGAAGTACTAGACAGTTTCTAATGATATATATGGAATAGTTTAGTCTGAGTTTACGCAATGTTTGCTCATTTGAACTATAGAAACTCAGCGTAATATATACTTATTAAAGGGAATATTGTTAAATTAAGAAAATATAATTATTTTGATTTGCTTTCATGAAACTTCACAGTTGTTTTAAATACTTTATTTCAAGATGAAAGTTGTGATTTCTGCAACTATGATCTAATTAAACAATAAATAGTAAAATATGACACTTAAATTTAAAATTTAGGGTAGGCACAAATAACAAAATTCAAGTGCAAATAGTAAGAAGTAGTATTTAAAATTTAAATTCATAGTAAGCACACTTGTATAAAAATTATTTTTATTTTGTGACATATATATAACTAACCGCACTTAAAATACTGCTCCAATAAAGTCCTTATATTTATTGTTTAAAGTATGTGAGGTTCCACCATGCCGTTATTTTAATCGTACACACTCTTAAGGGGACGGTGGACGTTATCAAAGTTTTTTTTTAATTTTTGAACAAAAATTATGAATTTTTGTATAGATATGCTTTGAAGTATGACAAAATTAAATACTTAAAAAACTAAAAAAAATATTTTTTTTAAATTTAAATTAAAAAAAATTGTATTTCGAAAAAATGTCTCTTGCGCGCCAATTTTTAATTTTTTCCTTCAATTTTCTCTTGTTATTATTCAAAAATGTATTCCGAACAAATTGTCTTATTAATTTAGAGATTCGTTGAAAAGTAAAATTTTGGGAAGTATTTTTATACGTTAACACTGAATTTTCATAAAATTTTCATGTTTTTATAAACTTACATTGAATTTATACAATCTTAATGATCACCAAAATTAAAACGGATAAGAAAATTTATTCTCATATGTATCTTGAGTCTCTGTTATGAATTTTTTAAGACTTCTTAAAAAATTGTGTCGCGAGGGACATTTTAAAGACACAGATCTGCGAAAAATATTCATTTTGCACAAAAAGGCATTTTTTCGGACATTTGAAGGACCATTTATGAGATACTTACACTTTTTAATCGCTTATAACTTTTTACTAATCATGTTAGAGACATGCAGTTTTTTGTTTCAGATACAGTAAACGTCATAGAGTATGAATACATAAAAAAAAAAATTTTGCGAATTTTTGGCAGTGTCATAGCCCACCATCCCCTTAAAACGGTGCCTCTTAATGTAAGACACAAGCGGATTTTACCTTCTAATAGTTTAACATACTCAACGTACCGCTGATATAATATTAAACTGTGATCAAATTTCAGAGGCAAAGATTTTCAAAATGTGCCTCTTAAATCAGACAGGATGCAGCAGATCTCTATTCAGTCAGCTTAGTTCACATAAAATACTATGTATTTTTAAATAAATGTTATTTTTAAACGCGTTTCTGTTTCCGATGAGACATTTGTTTTTAATTGGAGAATTTTCATTTAAAGAGAATTGATAAGTATAGGGTAATTATAAAGAAAAATTCGTAAGTGGGATTACACTGTAAATTTTTCCAGCAATGAACATCGATAAAGATTTAAAAGGCAAAGAACGAAAAGTTTCAATTTTATTTTGAAAAGTCAACGGTCACTTCTTAAGAACATGAGTCATGTGATTATACAAGTTATTTTATGCAGATTAAGTAAAAATATAACAAAAATATGTAATATATAAAAATTTCCGATGTGCATAGCTGCTTATTTTACTTAAGGAGAATAATTAGTCGATTTATTGCTCAATGCTACAGGAAGCTAAAAAGTTTTTTTTTATTATTAATTCTTTTACTCAGATTTTTCAAATTGTTAGTTATTTTTTAGATTTTTTTTTGTTGCACAAAAAGTCAAGCTCTCGTTTCAGTTTTAGGGTCAGGATTATGATGAAAAAAATTTCATCTTAATAATACAAAAAAATAAAATAAATAAAATACTAATAAAATTAAACATAACAGCAAGTGCTTTAATTTAAAGACAGTTTCACTTGAGAGCGGCAGTTGTTTCTGTGGCTTGTCACAATTTTGCCAGCATATCGAATGAAAAAGAGCGAGAGCGCAACAACTAATTTCCATGCATTCTAGCACCCTCTACGGATTGATTTGTATAACAATATGCCCATAATAGCTTTCACGGTATTGTTCGAGTGTATGCGATAATCTAATTTTTTGAAAAATAGCTACTTAACATTATGTTTATCAGAGCCTTTTTTTATAAAGAAAATTAAGAAGGCTCTAGGTATCAAATGAGTTAATACAAAATAATGATTTGTATTGAATATTTTGAATTATGAGGAAGAGATATACAAATTCGTGATTGACTCAATAATTTTTCCACGTACATATGAGGAAGTTCACCAAAGACTCCCACTAAGCCTAATTGCAAACAGAAAGACAAACTAAAATCATAAACATTTGTGAACGGTTGGAAATTACTAAAAATAATTCAGGAGCCTGGAACTTCCTGTTGCTTTCGTCTGAATTAAGTCATGTAATTACGATAAAAGTAAGGGAAGACCAATTTGATGAATAAACATATACACATACAAAATAATAATAATAATAATAATAATAATATTTATTATAATAATAATAATAATTATAATAATAATAATAATAATAATAATAATAATAATAATAATTATTATTATTATAATAATACACAGCTTTGAAGCACACGTTCAGTTATAATTATCATATGTTTTAAACTAAAATTTTAGACCGAAATAAATAAGAAAATCAAGATATATTTAGACAAATGTATTCCCAACATTTCCTTTACTAAGCTCCATTATAAATATATATGTTGCGACGTGTAATGAGAAATGCATCACTTTTAAAATTAATTCCTGACAAAGTTGCTTATTCAAAACTTCATAGGTTGTTATATTTTAAAATCGTGACAGCAAAGATTATTACTACTAGTGACTAGAATGCTTGCAGACTTGTTTTTAAAATGTGTTAATTTTGAAAGGTCCAAATGTGGCTGTCATAAGGCGAAATTAGCATATTAGTTTGCGTTTCTACGAAGTTGAAATATCGTCTTTAGACATTACTTTTTGTTTCTTTAGCCTGATAAATGGTTAGAGAGATTTTATCAGTATTCGTTTGCAAACTACATAATTGTATTTATGTAAATCGCTAGAAAAATTTTGTACACAAGGTATTATCCAAAATTTAAATTTGTAAAACTTCAAAGTCATTTAGTTTGTTTGAAACTTTCTTTTATTTGGACAATGTTACTCACTTTGACAGCTTTTTTCGCATAAAATAAAAACATTTACAAAAAATATGTTAATCAGAATGAATTTTAATAAACGTCATACGAATAAAGATATTTTACTCCTAATTACATTATGAAGAAATTCAATTTTTTTCGTACTTCCCCAATGAACATTCTAGAAAATTTTTCTTCAATTTCACTTTGGTGATCAAATTGAAATATACATAACACTAAAGTTCCGATGTCAGACTGAAAGAATGTTTTAAAAATTTATATAGAATTTACATTTGCTGTGAAATTTAATTGATGTTTCTTTAAATAGACTTCTAAGTTAATTTATTAATTTTGTAGAGATTTTAAAGTAGTAGAAGATCAATTTTCTTATTAAAAATTTTTTCCATGGTTCTTTAAAAGTGCTTGTAAACTTACAGATTTTTTTCAGTTTTATTTTTTTTAATTACCGTAATATTTTATCGTATTGAAATACACTTCTGTCCAAAATTAAGGCTACAAGCACGTTTCACGCAATAATTAAAAACTGAATTCGGTAAATTTGATAAAATTTGCATTTTATATATTTTGAGTAAAGGAAAGCACAATGATAGCCTTCAATTTGCAATAAATGGTGTTAAGCATTGGTTTTGAAGCACAACGTTTGAATATGACTGTTTAAGCATCTGGGACTTTTGCCTGTATTTTTGTAAATATTGCGTTGAAATACACAAATTTTTCAAGAAGAGATAATGACTTCTATCGATTGTTTACATCAGATATGGGCAACCTTTAGAAAGTTGCAGGCCACATTTTTGGATCTGCGATGTCGCGAGCCGTATAATTGGGATTTATATGGGATTTTGGATGGTTTATATGGGTTCTGTATGGGGTTTTGATATGTTCCGTGGGACGGATCAGGGGCGGGCCACATTCGAACCGTGAACCGGAAGTTGCCCATTTATGGTTTAGATAACTCAGCGAGATCGAGAGGCGTTGGTATTCTTGAAGTTGGTTAGTCACAAGGGAAGATGGCGTGAATTTGAATTTGAATGCCGGAGCTTTGCCGGCGGTGACCTTCAAGTTTTTCGCGGCAACTGTGGCGTTTATCGCAAAAATAATTTCTTTTTACGTAATTTACAGGGATGAGCGGGCACATTGGTTTCCCACACAGGGAACAGTGTTAAACAGTAGAGATGAGTTCGGGCTCATTTTTTGAAGCCCGACCCCGAGGACTTTTAATCCGAGCCCGCCCGAGCCCGAACAATATTATTTAAGTCGGAGCCCGAGCCCGAAATTTCAGCTGAAGATAAATAAAATTCAATAAAATTCAAAGAAGTAATTCTTTGATAGAATACAATAAATTTTGCGAATTAATTTGTACAAATTAAAGACAAATATAGTTGGAAATTTTTAATGCACTTTCTAATTCTTTATATCTATGTTTATGAAATAATGTCTGATCTCATGACTAACTAAGCAATATAAGCCGCCGTTCTGAAATACTCAAAGATCTTCACGCGCCTTCCAGGCACCCGTGCCGCTATTTTTACTTTCCGAACATGTACCATGTAAAAAAAGTATTGTAATCATGAAAAAATTCGACTTCGAGATTTTGGTGTATTGACACGTTTTGAGATCTTCTCAATTCATTTATGCTATTTTTATGAGATGTATGTATGTATGTGAGTGTTTATATGTGTTTGTGTGTATGTGAGTGAACACGATAGCTCCTAAACGGGGCATTCGATTGAGCACAAACTGGGTATATATGTCATAAACCACCGTCGCAAGACCGGTATGGATTTTGGTGTGTGTAGGACTTATAGTTTTTCTACAGGGCTACGACAAAGATTTCTTTTATGTTATGGCATAATGGCATATGGGGAGAAATTCTTGAAAGTGCGCAAGCGTTTAAACGGTGCATTCGATTGAGTTTCAATTTGGTATATATGTTTGAATTATTCATCGATTAAAATTTATTTAAATACTTGCTTACATTATGCTTATTGGGGGGGGGGAGATTTCTTGAAAGTGCACTAGCGTTTAAACGGTACATTCGATTGAGCTCAAGTTGGGTATATATGTTATAAATCACCATCTTAAGACCGGTATTGATTTTGGTGTGTATAGGACTTATAGTTTTTCTACAGGGCTACGACAAAGATTTCTTTTATAGTATGGCATAATGGCATATGGGGAGAAATTCTTGAAGGTGCACAAGCGTTTAAACGGTGCATTCGATTGAGTTTCAATTTAGTATATATGTTTGAATTATTCATCGATTAAAATTTATTTAAATACTTGCTAATGATCTTAATCGTAAGTGTTCGGAAAGCCGAGTGGAGTCACTCCAGATTTTTTTTTTATAAGTACTTTGATTTTCCATATGAATCACTTTTTAAAAACCTGTTTCAAGGATTGTTCAATAAAATAGAAATTTTTCACGAGCCCGAGCCCGCCCGAGCCCGAACGCAATTGTGAATTGCAGAGCCCGTCTCATCTCTATTAAACAGTGCCCGCGCTTAATTTACAAGAGATCTTCATGCTATGCGGGACAGAGGTCCTGCGTTGTGGTTTTCGTCTGTTTGCAAGATGACTTGGGTAACTTTCGTCTGCTATGCAGTAAGTTGGGTTATGTGAGTCAGGAGTTTGCATATTCGGCCCATTTTAGATGTGGCCACTTTGCTGCGCAGGACGCTTAGAGTATACGCCTGAGCATGTTCTTGCTCTGGTCTGCACAAGTGATGGAATTTTGATAGTTCGCATTCGAAAAGATAGTGCTCAGCAGTTCCTGCCACACCGCATGTGCAGAGATTATCTTCTCGGAGATTTAATCGGTAGAGATAGGCGGGCAATGTCCCGTGTCCTGTGAGAAATGCAGTTGTCTGGAATGAGAGAGGAAGCTCGTGTAAAACTGGCTTAGGGAACCATTTGTGCGTGCAGCGACCCTTTGAGCTTGCACTCCGCTGGTGTTGCCATCGTTTCATTAGCTTATTTACTAATTTGCTCTTCAGGAAAGAGAGTGGTGCGGGTATTGTTTGAACTGCAGTTTGCAGTACTGTTGCTTTTTTGGTTAGTTCATCTGCTCTCTCGTTCCCTGCTACCCCCCACGAAGCTTTGATATGGTGAAGACTGACATGAGGCTATTCGATTAGCTCTTTCTGTATGAGTACGACTTGATTGGGCATTGTGGTCATGTTGAGCTATTTCAGCCAGGCCAGATGGACTGTCACTATACTTATGTATGGGGACTGGTTGTTGTTCCCTCGTCCACTTAAGATCTTGGTAGATTACTCTCAGTTCTGCTCGGAAAACTGAGTTGTGATCTCCGATACGGCATGTGTACTTGGTAATTTCGCTGTCGTGGTTGTATGCTATAAAGGCAATTCATACCCCCTGTGTCTTACTTTGATCCATCTGTGTAGACTGTTTTGCCTTTGGTCAATAGTGTGAATGGTATATTTAGATTGATTTGTTTAGTACTTAATTTCTTTGCTGTGCGTAGATGCAATCTAGGTATTTTCCTTGTGATGGCTTGGAGAGAACCTAGTTTCGCTTCCCAGGGATTCCTACTCGAGTCTCGTTACTTCGAGGTTATTAGTGCCTCGAATGTGGTATCTAGGTTGTAGAATCAATTTAAAACAGATGCTACCATCAAAAGGAAGTTTAGCCAAAACAACCAAAAGGGACGACAACTGCAAAGGCATTAAGTGCACGAAGACGTAGGCAGGCCACAGCTATGGAATTTTCTAGTAACCTACATATTGCGATTGAAAAAAGAATTTTTAGTCAAAGAGTATATAGACTTCTTGCAGAGAGGGTCCTTTACTGCCGGAGTTTAGGGGTATGTCTCCCTTTGAGTGCAAAGCGCTGGACATCTAATTCGTCGTGAAGCCAAACACGCCATCCTTGGACACATCGCAAATAGGAACTTGTTATTTTTACTGGTGTGTCAATATTCCGGACACAGAGTGATTCTTGGTGTTTCTCCACGTGCAGAGAACGAGGAACTCTGTATGATTCTTTCAACGCAAGGGAAATTGACCAGTTTGGTGGCAGAGGAATCCTTGTCTAGGGTGGCACTCTGTTGGACAGTCGTACACCAATGTACGACTTTTATTTGGGTTGTGCCGCCGGACAGCCGCACGGAAATGAGGTCTTTGATGGATATCTGGAGTTTTTTTGGGGTGCCGCAGAAACGTACTTCCTTTCTATGGAGGAAAATATGAGGTCACTCAGAGCTCACATTGTTGATAATTTCTTTCAGTATTCGCTGCACGAACTGGCCTGCAATGTCTTCGAATCTTAATCCTATAGAGCATGTTTGGGATGGTCTATTAAAGCTATTGCCCTATAGGTACTGAAAGCCTGACTTTAGGAAAAATGGGAATTTTGCGACAAACGCTTCTTGTCGTCCTTATTAGCAGCATGGCTGCTCCTCGTGAAGTTTTTGTAGCAGCGTACATTGATCACACTCAACATAAGATGGAACTTACTTTCAATTCCCGAGATATGATGGGTCAAGATTTGATCGTTATTGATACAATTTGTATAATAACTAACAACTCATGTCTTTTTGATTTTGTCATGTTGCTATGCTTTCTCCTATGATAATATGGCTCGATGCCAAATTTTGTTGCAACAAACCGACTATTTTTACAGTTATTCCAGATTTTATGTTAGTAACTTTAATTTTGGACACCAGTATATTTGAATTGATGAAACAAAATGTATCGAAAATGTTATATATATATTACATTTTGAAGGACAAAGCAGAATAATTTCTATTTTCCTGCAAGATATTGGCTGCATTTGGTAATCAAGACTGACCCAAAATATTAGAAATTGAAATAGTTAATAATTTTGATTGTACTCTGCTGATTTAATGATATTTGTTCTATAAAAAATAATTCGCTATTGATATAAGTAGACAACTGATATTTTTATATGGAAAATTAATTTTGGAATTAAAAAGTGCATGCAGCTATCTTCATGATAATGCCGTACGTATTAAAAGGTTAAACTTCTACGTATAATTTACGCAAGTAAGATTTAAGAGACAAATGTAACTGTCTATTTTGTAACTAAAAAAAAAAACATAAGGTAGACATTTTTAAAATCACAAAAAATCTGTTTACTTTGCAATTACTGAAAATCCCAATCATTTTTATATGATTAATTTTTATTAATTAAAATCTATAAACAAATTATAAGGAAGGATTTTAGGCTATATTTTAAAATTTAATTTTAGAGCAACCATAAGATGAAATCTTCTGACTGACAATCCATCAAGATTCATCACTAAACCATCTTAACTGAAACTAATGTTAAATTCAAAAAAAGATAGTTTAGCGAATTTCTGCACATTAAAAAAAAAATCATCATTTTCGTTTTTATTGAAGAAATAGGGGAATATTTTTGAATCGAATGCCTGTGAATCGAACTCTAAACAACGTGACTATGAAAATCTGCTCTTGAATGAAAAATAGTTGACCTTTATTTTGGAATTCTAGATATGTTTTAATGAAAACAGAGCATCGTTGACTTTTAATGCTTTCTGCTGTTCAGTGATAAAATATTTTTCTTTAAAGTCGTATTGTCACAAATAGACGGAAAAAAAGCCAAGTAAAAGAAGTTTAGAATCTATGACTATTTACTCATCAAAAATCAATTCTAATTTTTATTATTTCACAAAATATTTACTTTTAAAATTTTGAAATTAGATATTTTAAGTAATACTGAAATCAGAATTATTATAATCTCTGTTAATTTAATAAAAAATATTGAATTCTTTTTAATGTCAACTGTAATAAAAAAATTTAATCGGAAATAAAACGATAACTGTTGTCCTTATGCTTTGGAAAGTTTACAAAGGATTTAAAATTCTGGCATGCAAATCAATAACACGAATTATATAAAATAATCGAAATAAAAAAGACTATGTAAAAATGAGTTATCTACTCCTTTAAAAAATTCATTTTATTTTAAAAATTTAAAGAATTATTGAATAAATGCATTTCAAAGAAAACTATATTAATTGTATTTGGTTTTTTATTTATAAAAAATGATAATACATTTTAAAGTCATTATTTTATGAATTGAATTGTCGTAAATTAGGTTCTAAAATTCCAATTCTGAGCTTTTAAAATTTTTCTAGCATTAAATATCAACACTAGATAAGATCATTTGCATTTAAAATGTAAATGCACAAGTAATGAACAGCATTTTAAAGTTTTTAAGAGAAATTTATTTATCATAACAATTGTTTAAATTTTAAAACTGGCTTTCTAGACGTCAAGTGTTCTTCGGCTCTAAAAAGCAGCTAATCAAGTCAAATACAGATATTCTTAAATGATAAGAATATACGTAATTCTGATGCTTCAGTCAACGTTTCTCTAAAAAAAAATGTCCCATTTTAATTTCTTAACATCTTACACTACTCAAATTCCTAAACATATAAACACACACGCCACCTGCTTTGCTGTTTTACAAAGTGGTCAGAATTTGCAGAAGCTGCAAGAAATGCCGTCTCGGCGCGTGAGTATAGAGTTGCCAACTATTTTGGCATGCCATGCCTGGAACTGGCAGTGAAAACAATGAGGTTCTGTCGAGCAGAAAAAAGCAATTCCGTTGCCACGCCGTCTAACTAAAACAACTTATGACGCTGAGGTTATTGTTGTGTAGTTTTATTCTTTCTCTGCATGATTCAGCCGTAAAGGGATCGAAAGGTGTAAAACTCTTGCTTAAAGCGAGTTAGTGTTACAAGCACTTGGGTGACCTTTATAGCGTACAGAAGCGGCATAGCTGAGAAGAGATATTGGTAGGGTTCAGTGGCGGATCGAGAAAAGTTTTCAGGGGAGGAGAGATACGTGTGAAGCACCAGATTATCACCGTGTACGCTAATGGGAGCTGGTGCACGTAAAATCCGTCGTGGCTCCAAAGTCCTCCAAGTTGTTAAACGATACCTCTGGGGGGTGCCGATTTCAGGGGGTTGGTCCCTCCCCTGGAATTGGTTCAAAATTACGGGACGGCGAGCTAAGACGGACTTCCTCCCACTGGGGCTCATTGAAATGGAAGCCGCTCCTTCAGCCCATCGCCTGCCTATATAAGGGGATCTGTCACCGCAACGCGGTTGCCAGAGGGCATTAGCAGCAACAACAACCAGATTATCAGAGAAGGGTCACTCTATTGAGGATTAACCCTTTAACACTCAGTGTTCTCGCTCTGGGAACACCAAACTCTGACGGTTTGACTGTTGCCAGTCACGAAGAATAGATTTGATTTCTATAAAAATAGTTGCAGATGACATAACTCCACGAGAATCCTTTACTTTTTAGCAAGACATTTCCCGTCAAAAGATTATTTTTAACAGCACTGACATCTGCTGAAAAATGGAAGAATGCGAGAACAGCTGGATAGATTGCCCCATGCTGAAAGAAGGGCAGCCGTTGCCATCGCTCGACTTAACTACCAGCAAGATGGCGGACGATCGAAACGCACACCCAGCTGCGTCAAAAAAGGGTCTCTAGATCTGTGGTACGCGATGAGCGTTTCGATCGTCCGCCATCTTGCTGGTAGTTAAGTCGAGGATGGCAACGGCTGCCCTTAATTTCAGCATTGGGAAAGGGTTGCGCCTCAAAGGGTTAATCCCCTTCACAAAAACTGGTCATGGGTCCTCGACCAAACTTAATAACTTGCAGAAATAACATACGATATCAGTGACTTCTACTTAAAACGTTTCTTCTGGCAGACAGCTATAAATTATTTTAAAAGATAAGTACACTTATCTATTTATACAGCTAAATAAGAAGTTCACAGGGTATTTTGCCAGAGGATGGTGTCTCTGAAATTCTAATCATTTGAGCAGCGCATCCCAATTTGCATTTGTTGAGCTAGTGCTTGAATCGCGGGATTTCCATATGGTAATTTAATTTTTTTACGAAAAAGAGTTAAGTCTCCCTGAATTATAAATCTCATTAGATTGTGGGGTATTCACTACTAAATCAATACACATAAATGTGATCTTTTAAATCACACATAATTAGCAATCTTCCTGTTGTTATTATTAAAATCGTGTCCATGAATTTTTATATCGAAAATTATTTCTTAACTGCTTTCAGCATAACACTTACAGTCAGGATGATATGCTTTTAGCAAGTAATGTACGGAAATTTATATTTTCATTACTAATTCTCTACTGGAATTTATTGGAATAAATGACAACACAGGTAAAAATTGTTAATTGCTGAATAAATCTAACATTAATTACTTATTTGTAGCATCATCATAATAAAATAAAACCCAACAAGTTTAAAATTAACTATGAATTCAGTTTAATTACATAAGTGGTGTCGAATGAGATACCTACTAATTTTTATTTTTAGTCTGATGTAAGAAAATAAACCATGTTAAAACTTACGAACAAATATACATACCTTAGTAATTCTTTTAAAAAAGGAAGAAAAACTTACCTAAAACAAAACAAAATTAAATTACAAAAGAATAATAGCAAAACCTTAATTTAACACGCATTTAATTAAAATTTCAAACCAAGAAAAATACACAAAATGTGAAAGTAATTGCTTTTGACTTTCTTTTTTTTTTCACGTGAACTATGTTTTAAATTTTTACCGTCTCAAGAGGAAATGACTGTTGAACTTTGAAATAAAATAAAATAAAACAAAAAAGTTATTTTCATAATATGCAAATTAGGTAGGTTATTATCTTTCGCATTAGTAACACATTTCAAAAGTATGGATGTTTTAAAAAAAATTATATTATATTAGAATACTGAAAATATTATGTGATATTGAAAATAAGTTATAAAATATACTTTATGATTGATGTATTAATAAAATATTTATCACAGTGAAAGTGATTAATGTTTTACCGGAAATATTGTTGTGAACTGTTGTTTTAAATGAAGCATTCATATGATCAATAATTACTCAATGATTTTTTTGAATGCATAGTTAATTTTTTAAAACAGCATATCACTTATATTAATCGATAATTTCAAAATTAATTTTAAACATTAGCAATGCCTACAACTAATAAATGGCCTCATTAATAAAAAAAATATATAAATAATATTTATGAGATTTAACTATTGATTTTTAAATGAAATTTTCTATTTATTTTGAGTAAAAATAATGCTGTATGATGTTCAAAATTTAAACGAATAATCTAGCTAATTTGTAAAAACATTGAGAAAAACAACGGTAATTTAGCAATTTATGATTTTGCATATGCAGAGTTTTTTGTAATCAATTTCAAGTCAGAAGTTATTTTTTCCTTTTAAAATCTAATAAAAAGAACGAACTCGAGTTGTTCTTGTTTAACTCGAGTTGATTAAAAGTAAATCATCTATATTTTATTAAGTTCATACTTATGACAAAAGTCTTAATTCATTTAATAGAAGATGAATCAGGACAAACTTCGATAATACGTAAGTAGCATTTGCTGTTGAGGATTACGTGAGAAAGCATAAGAAAATAAAGAATTAGTAAAACGGTTTACGGAAAACGGAAGTCAGGGAACCGTAAGGATTCTTGAAAAAAAAAAATGAAGGAAAGGCGAAAAATTTTGCACTTTTCTTCAGTAGTAAATTGAATACACGGATCAATAGAATAACAATAGGAAGTAAATTAGAAACATCAAAATTGTGGAATCGTAAAGAAAAAAGTGTAGCTAACCATATCTGACTCAAAACCAGAAATTTTGAGCATTAAAATGCTTTTTAAATGATGCATTAATAACTTCATGAAAGCAGCGAAAGGGGAGTAACTGTAGCAGTACCCTCTGTTTGTTTATAGAAAGAATCATTCGAAATGAAAGCTGCTTGTTTTACACAAACGCTTACTAAAGGGGTAAACACTTTAATATCAACAGAAGAATAATGAAATCCACGTATAACGCTGTTTCAAGCCGCCAATTGCACGTGGTGTAAGTTCATTACAGCAAGAGAAAACATTTTACATCTACTTGCAGAAAGAAGTTCAACGTTACTTACAATTTCGCAGCCTGAGTATTATTATCAGTTAAAAAAAGTGAAAGGGTAGGAAAGAAGAAACTTTAAGAGATTATAACAGGCAGTACTAGTAACAGAAGCAATCGGGCGTATGATAAGAGGAGGTTTATAAACTACAGAAATGAGCGCAGTTAACAACAGCAGAAATCAAATTGTGCTTATAAGATTACAGGGAATTTAAGAGTGCGTTTACTTTCAAGAAAATGGCTATTAGTAGGTTCAGAATTCAATTTTCAGTATCAGTTCCTAGCGTGGTATTTAGTTAGATTTATGTATAGAGTGAAGATCTATGAGAACAAGATAGGTAATACTTAGCATTAGCAATAAGTTTGCGTAAAGTATCAAGGTGGTTCAATGAAAGTTTACTATTTTGAAAGAGCTCCCCAAATGAGCAAATAGTTCAGAAACAAGAACGTAAGTCCAGCAGTGGTCCGGGCGCTAAACTCCCTTCTCATAGCCAGATGTAAATATTAGTGCAATAACAATAACGAATGTGCAAAAATCCAAATTAAGAGTTCATTGACGTCCAATGGAGCAAGCATAAGTCACGCAGCAGCTAGATTGCAAAATAACAATAATGGATACACAAAAATTCAAGATCTTTCTGACTTTTTCACAGCTTTAAAATACGGATTTCACAATACTTGGAGCTTTTATCTTATCACCCATCTAAAAAATGTCCCCTTACATTAGGCTAAGCATATTTTAGCCATTTGCTGTTTCAACATCGGCTTTTATGATGACACTCAAAATGTGTTGCAAAGCTAACCTAAATAACTTGAATGACAAATACTGTTAAATCAAAGAAACATTATTTTCGTTGAAGAGAGTCCAGAAATTTAGCCAACACTGCACTGAGTATAAAGTACAATACGATATGGGGCGGCGAAGCTGGCTACCTTGGCAGTTAGTTTATTAGAAATTCCCTAAAATACATGAAAATAGATTTTAAATTGAAATCCAGAGAACCGAATAAATAACTTTTCTATAAGAATGGAGAATTCCGTGAAACCGGATATGAAAACTTTTCGTTGCTTCTTCTCGATAACATTGTGGAAAGCAGTGATACGAACACAGCTTTCACTACAAATAACACTAGGACATGTCAAATATTCCTTTCTCCACGAATAATTTAATAGTTTAAAACTTTTAATGTAGATTCTTAATTATTTGAAACTCATTGAAATTATGAAAGAAAATAAGTTTAAATAATTTCTGATGCATATTTAAATGCTTCATTAAGCGCAGGTTTACATGGAATGTGGAAGCTATTCTTGCAGTCTTCGGTTCAGTTAATCTTTTCATTACTGTATAAAATGTCTGAGTAAAAATTTGATAAACAAAAAATTAAGTTTGTTGAGCGTAAGTAGCGCTCCTGATAGCACAAGTTTATAACAATCCCTTTATGTCAATAAGTTCAATAGATTTAACATTTACGAAGCAGTTTATTTGAATTAAATTGTTAAGAAGTAAAATATTATTTCAAAATCTTTTTTTGTTATAGAATGGAAAAATAAATGAAAAAATAAAAATGCTATATAAATATTTTAAAAACAGAAGGGTTGTACTGATATAGAATACAATCTTTTATATTACGATTTTGTTTTTTTCTTTTTGCCTGAATTTCAATATGCTTCAAGATAATTAATTATCCAAATTGAAGTTTAATTATTTTGAAATATTTGAAATATTTGAAATTTACTTTTCTCTTTTTGAATTTGAGTAAAATTAAGTCATTCACTTTATCTCATTTCAATATCGATATGATTTAAAACAAAAATTTGCTCTATAAATTTATTTTAAAGTACCAGTGAACGAAATGAATTAAATAAGACGAACACTCAAAAAACTGGTATTAAATGGTTAAAATTAAAAAACTTCGTAAATAGACAACCATACATAAAAAAAAATACTATGGACTATTTCGAATAGAGCCGAGGGATCAACCTTCTTCAAATGTAAAAAAAAGAAAAAAAAATCTTCCACAAAGATAGAAAGAGAGGAAAAATAAAACTTTGTTTGTTCCTTTTCTTTTTGCTTTTTTGGAAGGAAGGAATTTTTTTACAGCTTGAACTCTTTGTATCATCCAAAACGATCAAACAGTTGTATTTAAATTTTCTGTGTGTTATTTTTGAAGTTCTTTATTGGATTTAAATCAAATAATTGTATTTCATTGGCTAAAGTTCTTTATTCCTTTTCTTCAAAGATATGCTCAGTATGGACAATATTGAGCATCCTGGGAACCTTTCCTGTAGTATATCGTTGTTTTACTTTCAATTATTTTCTTAAATTTCACCACATGCAACTTTTATCAATCTAAAAAGGCAGAGCACTTTCCAATGGGAAGTCTTCGAAATTCTTACGAAATTTTGATAAAAATTTCTGACAAGTTCACACCGCCCGGGTGCACGTTTCCCGTTTGCATCCCACTAGCTGCTGCCCTGCGTACCCGAAGAAGTTTTATTCCTAGTTTCAGCTGCGTTTTTATTTTACTGAAGTGAAAATGCATTTGCTGGAAATTTTGCTCTCCTAGTAATTGTCCATTTTTAACATTAAAATAACAATGTAAATAAGAAACAATTTTGTCAGAAATTTTTTAAACCAAATCTTATCTGCTTACTGTCAATATATATATATATATATATATAGTGACATTGTATTATAAAACCCGAAAAACCCCCAGTCTTTGTCAAAAAACATACAAAAACAAGACAATAAACATAAAAATACTATAACCAGCTAATTCATCAGAGGGAGACTGGTGTGCTTGTTAGTTACAGGTTTCTGGACTGGTGTCAGGAGATTGTGAACTATTGTATTAACAGAATTATAGACTATTGTATTGACAGAATTATTGAAGCTTAAATATCTTGAAATATTGCCTGTTTAATATAATTTTAGTTTAAATCAACGGACACCAGTTCTCCCTGACCTGCAAAAAAGATTTTCAAACATTGTTAAAATTGAAAATTAAAAAAACATACTTAAAATGTGGCTGCACCTAACTTCCAGCCGTAACTCAAAAAAAATTAAAGAAAATTAATCCGTGTATCTTGCAATCTTGGCCATATTCCGTTCCAGTCAACAATGTTTGAAAATCTTTTTTGCAGGTCAGGGAGAACTGGTGTCCGTTGATTTAAACTAAAATTATATTAAACAGGCAATATTTCAAGATATTTAAGCTTCAATAATTCTGTCAATACAATAGTCTATAATTCTGTTAATACAATAGTTCACAATCTCCTGACACCAGTCCAGAAACCTGTAACTAACAAGCACACCAGTCTCCCTCTGATGAATTAGCTGGTTATAGTATTTTTATGTTTATTGTCTTGTTTTTGTATGTTTTTTGACAAAGACTGGGGGTTTTTCGGGTTTTATAATACAATGTCACTATAGGCGCGAGAAGTTATATTAGAGCCGCAGTTGCTGCGCTCATAATTTTCGTGATAATCTTTACTACTTTACTTCTTTCTATGAATATATATATATATATATATATATATATATATTTCAAATCCGAAAATGTCTGATTGCTTTAATTTCTATCTAAAAAAAAAACTCTGTTGATTCGATCGGTTTAAACGTTTTTGTTGGCTTAAATGCGTATATTTACTTACGATCGTTTAATAAATTGATGCAGTTGTTAATAATTGAAAATAAGAATAGCTCAGATTTGACACATAATTTTTGTTTAAAATTTGGATGATTTTTTTTTCTTCTGTTATTTGGCGCGCTGTTTTATTATCCTCAGAAATTTTTCTTTTAAAATCACGTTCCATTTATATTTCAACATCTGATTGAACTCGAGCTGTTGTAACACGTTATTTGTTGTTTGTTTCAGCTACCAATCTTTGATTCAAGCTGACACAAAACTCACTTGCTATAAAATTTTTGATTAATCACTTGGCTGATTCATAATATTTAGCACGTAATTTTAATGAGCAATGCTAATAATTTTTTAATAATTTTAATAAATTAATTCTCCAATATGCGTGCATCCTATAGTCCCAAAATTCTTCAAATGAAGGATTAAAATAAGAGTAAGTTAAAAGAAAACAAACCCTTATTGTACCCTTTTTTTAAAAAATACACAGCATGAAAATGACTCTTTTTAAGATTATACCAACGTTCCTAACGTTATCGCATAATACACACTAAGCAAAATTTTCTGTTAATTTGATAGCAGCCAAGTGAGTTTCTTTCTTTTCTTTCATTTAAGTCTAAAAAGGACAGCTTTTGTGAGATCAAATATATGAATACAAAAGCCTCACTTACCTAAAGTATTACGTATTTATGTATTCAAGTATAATTAAGTATGTATTTTATACAGTATTACGTATTTACAGTTTCTAATACAAGCTAGTTAGTATAATTAAACTACCTCTATAAACAGCATTCTGCTGCTGAAATAAGGGGGGGGGGGATTGACACCAAATTTGGCATACAGGGTATAAACGAGATGCACTCAAGGAAGATTTTTCAAAAATTCAGTTACAAAATATCCATTAGGTGGCGCTTTTCATAGTGAATCGTTGTCAAAATATGATCTAAACTATTTAATAAATGCTCAAAAACTATTGAATGGTTATCGAAACCATTTGTACATTTCGAATTAGGCATTTCCATTGTTAACATTTATATATTTTTTAATGCAAAATGCTACCCAAATCACATTTTTCGAACTATATAAATACATTTTTTTGGGAAATTCCTCCACAGCATCTCATGTATAGTCTATACCGAATTCGGTTGCAATCATTTCCTTCGTTTGCCCGACCCGTGGCGGAGCGCGTTTGCGCTCTGAACTGGGAGACGGAAAGTACCTGGTTCAAAACCAGGTCACGTCCGCCGACCTAACAGTTCAGTGTTTTCCATGGTTTTCTCCGAAACTTAATACGGGTTATTATTCCTTAGAAAGTCCCCCCCCCCAGAGTGCTTTTACCCCTTGGCCTAGATTCCTAGCTCAGATAATTGGCCTTAACACCACTACATTGCATACCCTTCATTTTAGATGTAGAACCCTGTTTAATTATAAACACCTTGCAGTTTCAAGAATAGAGCTATTTGATAATTACACTAGGTATCTGAACAGTATTTAAATAAATAATCCACCTTATCAATTTCAGTTTCTTAAAAGAAATTTGTTATTATTAATTTTTTTAAACTCTGTTTATGATTTTGTTAGCCGAATGTATTACTACAATCGGTTTTATGTACTTCATCATTAATCATCTCTAAGCTAATTCTTAACCATAAAATGAATATATACTATTGCTTTACAAAATGTTTTCCCACTGTTGATAAATAAATACAAACTTTTTTTGCTGCACCCATAAATCATTCTATATAAATAGCACTGCTGTGTGAATGGCTGCAGGTATCTAAGTGCGTGCAGTCCTAGACTAGACTACACGCAAGAGTTATTTATCGAATCTTCGTTCAATTAAGTTTTATTTTTGCAGTTGCATAACACGGAAACAAATAAACATGTTTGCTTATCAAGGACATTTCAAAGCAATACTTATAGAAGAACTACGCGTAATTTTGGTAACTTACTTTTTGTGATAAGCTAATTTAACAATGTTTAACGATTTACTTATCTGTACTTTAAACGCGAGTATAAATAAAGTGGAATACATAATAATACTTCTGAAATTGCATTCTAAACGGCTGCTAAAATGGGAAGGTTTCAAGTTCGGACTATTCGATCAAACGGTTTTGAGTTTTGGGTCGTTTTCACCAGATGTAACGTGAATACGCTTTAGAACTCTTTAAAATGTCCTCTGCCCAAGGCAAACTCCGATAGGCCGATGCCCTCACGTAGGCTTGTCATAACACAAAATAAACAAACAAACTAACTAAATCTCATAAAGGGCCAAGAGATTACTATCGTTTTACTAACGGTTTTAATAGATTCAGAAGCAAGAAAACAAGCAAGCAAACACTCTGAATTAATTTCTTGAATTTCTGACTCGTCCACATGAAAAAATTAAAATATCTTGTCTTTCTGACGATGTTAAGCCTCTGGATTTAATGTATCCTGTAAAAGTTGTCTTTATTTAGTAGGGAACGAAAAAATTGAAAGTTCTAATGGATAATGTGAACGTTATTACACATTTCCCCCCCTGAATGATAGTCAAAATGGCCATTTAGTCATCTGAAATCTTTATTACTCTCCACCATAAGCGTAACATTCTATAGATCCGCAACCATTCATTTTAAGACTTCCTATCAATACCTGAAGAAACTTCACTACTTTTACCCTTAAATGTGCTATGCGCCCTTTAAAAAGTTTCAGACATGCTACGCTAAAGTTCTCCCGTTCGTCGACGAAATCATTGTTTCAAAGAAAAGTTCATAGTGGCTGGTTAGTCATTATGAGACTTAAATGTGAGAATTAAATATTTTTCTAAAATCATGAAAATATTTCTATGTAATTTTTAACTATAAAGAATAATATTTTATTTACGTTCGGGGGATACTGCCGACTTTTTTTAATTTGTTATTTTAAATAAGACGAAACTAATATTTCATGATTAAATAATAGATATAGCCAGGGGCGTAGCCAAGGGGGGGGGGGTGCCGCACAGCCAGCTATCATCAAAAAATGGGTCTCTAGATCTGTGGCACGCGATGAACGTTTCGATCGTTCGCCATCTTGCTGGTCGTTAAGTCGAGCGATGGCAACGGCTGCCGTTTTTCAGCATTGGGAAAGGGTTGCGCCTTAAAGGGTTAATGCAGGTTGGGTAGCAAATAAAATGGAATGTGCTTAGTTGTCTTGGTAAAACGATTTTAAATCTTGATGGAGGAAAAAATAATGTCATCGACTTGCGGACTTAAGGTGAATCTTTCTGTTAATAACAAACGAACAAATTTGTTCATAACGTTTATTCACGAGTGCGAATATCGTAACGTCACGATGAAAACGAAACGAACTTCAACACAACTAAAAGAATAACAGAACTGCAGACGATTCTGGAAAGAGATTGGGTCCAGGGAGAGAGAGTTGAGTTGTTATGCATGATTAATGCAACAATTAAAACATTAAAACAATAAGCAGTGTAAAAACAGAATGACAACAATACTTTGTAAAAACAGAACACACATGCAGTAAAATAATCCTGCTGTTTTTGTTTTTTTTTTCGTATTTGAATGTTCATAGACATTAATATTTTAAGAAAATTCCCATAGGTTATTAAGAATATTTCTATCTCGTTATAAGCAAGACAATTTCAGACAAAGGGTGTTCTGAGTTTCTAAACTGAGGTTTTACAGCATGCAGTTAAAACTTTTTAATTGTAACAATTCCCGCTTTTCGTCTCGTGCTTGTTAGACGGACGCACTGAAAATCGGCATATTGCGACTATTGATTTTAATGTACGATTGTCACAAAGCATTTAACCGTTATTCTGGCATTCGTACACTGCTTCTTCTGATATTACAATGAAATATGCTATTTAGAAGTCACATTAAAAGAGTTTAATAACTTGGTTCCTTGTCACAGGCACGTGTTTAGCGACTTAATCGTGAGGTTGTGTCACATGCATTGTCATAATGCCAGATATCTGTTGCGTCATCCATATACCACTATTCTTGTTGGCAGGAGATGAATATTCAAAGTATGTTACGGGTTTCTGATTGCAGTGTGATGCAGTTCTTACACTCTGAAACGAACAGAATTAGTAGTCATTTATTCAAGAGTGTAATGGAAGTTAAAAAAACAAACCTATTTTCAACATTTTATGAAATTGCTGAACCCAGGCGCGCACACAGGATTTTTGGCTGGGGGGGGTCCAACTTTTACGGTGGTGGGGATCCAACTTTTAAGGATGTTCCCTATTGTCAAAAATCAGTGATGAAAGAGCTCGTTTTCATTAGATGGAATTCATCAAAACTCGTCCCATCCAGTTCCCTAAGAATACCCTACACAGTACAATAAGAAGTGAAGTAATAGTTCTTCAGTTTTGAGGACAAGGTGGTGTTTTATGTTCGCTTTCAGCTCATTTTTGAAAGTTGAGGAAAACGAGAAAAAAATTTCTTTTTTTATTTATTAGAACTGAAACTATTGCTACCTTTTTTTGGAATTGTTTTATTTACTATAGGTATAGGATAATAATCAATTGAAAAAAAAAATCAAAGCCGATGAGCGGGGGGGTCCGGACCCCCTGGACCCCCCCCCCCTTGTGTGCGCAACTGGCTGAACCGTATGCTTGAAGTAACATGAAAGATGCATCATACCGAAATCATTAATTTTAAAACAATTTCCAACGGAGTCTCATATGGACATAGTAGTTCACTTGTTTGTACCCACCCAAGACGCGAGTTCAGTGATTCCCCTTCTGTGTCCATGGTTTCTTCCCACCAAGAGTTCTTTAATGTTCCCGCTTGGGTTCAGCGTTTTTGAGCAACACACTAGACCGCATCAAGACATTCAAATATCCATACCAAAGAGCAAAGTTTTTTTTTTTATTTATAAATGGAATAAAACAAATTAAATACTTATTTCTTCCCTTTTGGTTAGAATTATTATTTTGTAAAATTATTTTCAAAAATCACTGCGATAAAGTAAAATCAGCGACATAAAATTTTAATTACAGCGGTAGAATTTTCGAAGTGAAACATAATATGAATTTTCTCTTAAACTTAAATCTTTAATCACAGTTAAAATCTATGAAGATTGCTAGCGTATGAAATGTGTTTAGACGGAACATATAATTTAACTGCCCGCATTATTTAAGGAAAAAAAAAAAAAAAAAAAAACAGCCATGAAGTGTTTCCCTCGAGTGAGCTTATTGTTTAACATAATGAAACGCTTCCATTAACACTAACTAGTAACAAGTCGGGGAAGCTCGCTCCGCAAGGTTGTACTATTTTGAAGAGAAATGATAAAAAGAACTTGGTTCTGCACGCGAAGTATATATTTTGAGCGCCCAAATTACCCCCTTTTCGCTTGTTTTCAAAGGAAAAAAAAACAAAGAAGACGCAACGAGATAAACAAAAGATAGCTTTTGATAATAGATTAGTAATTGTGCGTAAAAATACTATTACTATAAAATGATGTAATTATCAATAAGGTACAATTTTGCATAAGAGTTTTGCATAAAAGTTTTGAAACATTTATTCCGTGATCATGTTACTTACTGAGTGTAAATATGTACGAAAAGGAACGTTAACCCTTTAAAGCGCAGTGTTCCCGCTCTGGGAACACCAAACTCTGACGTTTTGACTGTTGCCAGTCACGAAGAATAGACTTGATTTCCATAAAAATAGTTGCGGGTGACATAGCTCCACGAGAATCCTTTACTTTTTAGCGCGTCCTTTCCCGTAAAAAAATGGTCACGATTATTTTTAACAGCACTGACATCTGCTGAAAAATGGAAGAAAGCGAGAACGGCTAGATAGATTGCCCAATGCTGAAAAAAGGGCAGCCGTTGCCATCGCTCGACTTAACTACCAGCAAGAGGGCGGACGATCGAAACGTTCATCGCTTGCCACAGATCTAGAGACCGTTGGCTGTGCCGGCACAGCCAGCTGTGTAAAAAAGGTTCTCTAGATCTGTGGCACGCGATGAACGTTTCGATCGTCCGTCATCTTGCTGGTAGTTAAGTCGAGCGATGGCAACGGCTGCCCTTTTTTCAGCATTGGGAAAGGGTTGCGCCTCAAAGGGTTAAACAGGATGACCTAAAATCATATAAAATTGTGTAGAATCGTAAGTAGATTTTGCTATGTTACGTTTCACAGAATAAGCCATGATTCAGAATATCTAAAAGAGCATATAACTCAAAGGAATTTTAAGAATTCATATTTTATATTGAATTTAATGGGCTTTACGCAAAATTGTGAAATCCAGGAAGAAAATTTTAGTAACATGTCAAAGTATTGTTGAATAATCTTTAGCCAGCATACAACTGTCAACTCACTGCCAGAATACATTTTTGGAGTCCTCATGATTTGTTATTCCTTTATTTTTTTTGCATAGTGAAACTTATGAAATGAGACTGAATTTATTCAACTATAGAGAAATTAGATTTCGTTCGCCGGAACCACCGGGAAGTATATTGGATATGTCAGGACGGGAGTATATTTAATGTATGATGTATTCTCTATTTCGACACCTTAACCCTTTAACGTGCAGTGGTTTCGCTCTGAGACCACCAAACTGTTGACGTTTTGACTGTTGAAGGTCACGAAGAATAGATTGGATTTCTATAAAAATAGTTGCGGGCGACATAGCTCCACGAGAATCCTTTACTTTTTAGCACGTCATTTCCCGTCAAAAAATTGTCACGATTATTTTTAACACCACTGACATCTGCCGAAAAATGGAAGAACGCGAGAACAGCTGGATAGATTGCCCAATGCTGAAAAAAGGGCAGCCGTTGCCATCGCTCGACTTAACTACCAGCAAGAGGGCGGACGATCGAAACGTTCATCGCTTGCCACAGATCTAGAGACCGTTGGCTGTGTCGGCACAGCCAGCTGCGTTAAAAAGGTTCTCTAGATCTGTGGCACGTGATTAACGTTTCGATCGTCCGTCATCTTGCTGGTAGTTAAGTCGAGGGATGGCAACGGCTGCCCTTTTTTCAGCATTGGGAAAGGGTTGCGCCTCAAAGGGTTAAACAGTTTTGATGACAATTCTCACAAATAATATTTGACGTCTATAGAGAAAAGAACCAATATGTTACTATTTAATAATAAATACAGTAAAATATGAGATAAATGAATCCATCGGAGCAGTGGCGTAGCCAGAAATCTTTCACAAGGAAGTTACGACTACAGCAACTTATACACATGCATACATGTGTGTGATGAGGGAGGGAAGAATATATATTTTGTATGGCAAAAAATTCCTCATGGGTGAGATTGTGATCCATCTAAACCCCCCCCCCCTGCATAGGATATTTATCTTAACAGAAATAGATTTTCTATTCCTGCAAATGTCTGAATGTCTGGTGTGTTTAAAATAATCTTTATGCAATGAGAACACAATTTTAGCTAGAAAACCTTTAGGTCTATTGCAATATTATTTAATGGATTTTACTCTGATAATAAGAAATAATATTATAAATCCAATTATATTCGTTAAAAACATCATCAGCTGCAGTGAATTTTATCAATAAAATACTAAAAGGGCCCTGCAGGGCTACACTTCCAAAAACATTTACCTAGATTACAGCACAACATGTGGGTAAACGTAGCGCCAACACATTGTGGTGTAAAGACTGCCAATTTGTTGTACAAGGTTCTTTGTGATTGGCTTATTAACGTCATTACGTCATTTCGTGAATGGATTTGCAACACATAGTGCTGTATTTCAAAGCTGCAGCACTTGTGCTGGATTATTTTACAATATGTGTTGTAAAATTGCAGGCATTGCTTACAGTTTACATGTGAATACCGTGAAAGCTACAGATTATGCACCCTTACTTGTCTGTTTGCTAAAATTGTTTACACAATATTTACTTTAAGGATTATTTTACATTCATAAGTAAATATGATTTTATATTCATGGCAACCATAATGTGTCTTTTTAATAAGCAGTATGTTGAAACACAAATTCCCAAATGTCAAAAAGGGCAAGAAAAATTCCTATAAAGCTTCATTGAAAAGGGAAGAATTACCAGGCTTTTCTTTAAACTTTGCTTTTCTTGTGAGTAAGTATCAACTTACTCATTGCTGATGGCAGACTGATAACCAGAAACAGATCGAATAATTTCTGGTGGTTCCTTGGAGTAATAATTTATTTTACTGGTTTTAAGATCATTACTGTTACGAATTTTTGAGGCTATCTGCTCTTCATTGGTTAAATTTGATCTAAAATCTGTACCCTATGAGTAAAATGCTTAAATTTTGTATTTTTTACATGTAAATTGGTAAAGTACAGCACGAGATAGGCACTCCTGTGCTTACGATAGAAAAATATTGTATTTGGCGGTTTCTCGCCAAATAAAGGCGATATCGCTCAATCGAATTCATTTCTGGGATTATTTTTGGTGTCAAATTTAGCAATATTTCATCAAAAAGTTATCAAACTTGGCGACATTTGACGCATTTGTTTTCAAAGGGGCCTGTAATATTTGCTTCCCAGTGAATGAGGAATATTGAATATTGGAAGCTTTGAAGAGTTTAGACATTACAACTAAGGAGATGCCTCAGTAATTACTATTTCGTTTGAAAACATTACTAATTAATTTTGTTATGTCAAGTTTAATTGAAATTTGAGAAGTATGAATTTTATTTTCATTAAACTTACAGGCTTGAATAAAATGTTTCACACAATACCTTGACTAAACTAATAAAAACCATTTGAATTAATGTTTATTAAAAGCAATTAGAATGTTTAAAATTATTCATACTGACAAAAATGACAATTATAAAATAAATCTTTGAAAAAATCGAAATATAAATAATTTTTAGAAAAGACTAAAAAGTGCTTTTCATTTCACATTTTTTTATCTTTAGACTAAACCAAAACATCTGATTACATTTTCATGACAAATTTTTTTATTCCTAAGCATATGCAGTCATTTTCAGTTCCTAAAGCATCGTGAAAATTCTTTTCTCATTTTACGATTTCTACGCTTAAAACATTTCCAAAAACTATCAGTAGAATTCATTTTTTTTCTAATTCTCAATAGAACCTAATGAAAAAAAAACTTAAGATAGAAGTTTTATGTTAAAACCTTAATGCGAGAATGTTCGATCCATATTTATTCAATAAATCTTGAGTTACAGTTTTCATCACCATCATCATCTTTATCGATTAACATAAAAAATAAATTTACTACTCCAGTGATAATCAATTCAAGTATTTGACAAATCACTATTTAAATATTCATAAAACTATATTACTGAACAAGTGTTTTTTTATGACAAAATCAAGCTCTAAGAATCAAACTCAATTCCTTTCTCCAGCATTTTAATAAAAAATTGAGAGGAATAAAACAAGGATAAACAATTATTTGTGATTTTTAATAGACAAATATTGTTTACGAACTAAGCGATAAAAATCACACTAATAGATAAATTACAACAAACTATTTTTTAAGTAAAAATAATCTAAATCGATTAATTTTTATTTTTAACTTAAAGTGTATAAAACGTTGAAAAAGCTTTTAAAATACAGACTGTAGAATCATGAAAAGCTTTTAGATTCATGAACGTTATTATGAGTAACCAGAACGGATTTGAATAAAGTGCCATACGCTTAGAAATTTTTGAATGTGTCGTTTGAGTCAGTCTTCCTATGGTTCACCGCCATAATTTGGATACTTCTGAGTATCAGCACTCTCTAAAATTCCTAGCACGGATTTGCCGTGCAAGTACACCGCATGTGCTTGTACACGGTCCGGTTTTTACAGATAAGTCTGGTTCTATAGAAAGGCCTAAAATTTACTCTTAAACTGTACGTTAATGAAAATATTAATCAAATTTTTTTTTTGTGGAATAATCTAATAAATTATTCTTTTTCACAAAAATGTGAAAAATTCTAATTTTAATCATAGCACTGATAATGGAGAAAAAAATGTGTTTCTATTTTAAATTGTGAAACTGTGTACATGGAAATTCCTTTCGTCTTTGCAAAAAGTAAACTGCGGTCAGAATATACATTGATCAGTATAACTGGTGATCAGAGGAAAATAAATTTTGTTTATTGTACACATCTGGTGTTCATAAGAATTTAAAAAAATCCAAATCGTTTATAGCAGAATATTGAAGACATTCGAATTTTAATGATTTAGCTTTTTAACCGTATCATCTATCAAATCAATATTTTTTTCCAATGGCGTTCCTCTGCCCTTAGAGACATTGGCCACTACTACGGCCGGAGTTGTTGGTTTCTTTATTTTCGGGGCACCCACTAGCCGGATCAATGTCGCCCCCTATGAAGGGACAGAAACGATAAAAACCACACCCAGTCGTGGATCGAACCCCGATCGCCGGGTGTTGAACCCGAAACCGTAGTACTTTGCTTTATATATCAATATTAAAACTAACAAGTAACATCGTACCTAATAAATGAAATACATTCAAATATATACTCAAAACTACAACCGAGGTAAACAGTGCACAAGATGCGTTTCTAGATAAATTACATCCTTCACTCATAATTAAAATCTAACGATGCAAATAATTGCACTGCAAACTATTTGCAGAAAACAGCAGCACGTAATTTACTTTTCATTAATCGAATTACTTAAAGAAAAAATACCCATGCAGCTATTCACTAGAGAGAGTTTATTGTTTAACATAATAAAGCACTTGGAGTATCACGAGCAGCAGACAGTGTTTCACGAGCTTGAAAAAAAAACTGTCTGGACGATGTAAGATAAAGGGAACCTGAGTCTGCACGCAAATTACATGTTTTAAATGATAGTAATTACTTGCAATTTTCCTACTATCAAAGAAAATGTTATGGTACTGCATTATTGATATTATGTGCAAGACAAAAAATAACACCTTATGTTCATTGAAAGCAAAAGCTTTTAAATTAAGGAATAGAAAGTTTTGCTGGTAGAATTTATTTTAAACAAATTTCTTAATTTAAATAGGAACTGCTGACATCGTTTCAATGAAACAATTCCAGAACACACTTCTTGAGATAGAGAAAATGCCATTGTAAGTAGATTAAAGCAAGATCATATCAGTAGCAGATGATTAGGTTTGCTTAGTTCGGTTTCTTTAGGCAATCACTCTATCGGCCAGAAGCCATTTTAATATTTTCGGTAGGATATAGTGCACCAAGACAACAACGAATGATATTGAGATGCAGGGGTACGATCTATGTCTCCACGAAATACATAATAATCCTTAAGAAAAAAATTGTAAGTAGGTAATGAAAAAAATCGACCTAAAAATATTAGGGTTCTTTGCTACCGTTTTCGCTATCAAAATCAACTTAGAATGAAATTTGAGCTATAATACTTGGACCCGTTCACCGCAAAAAAATATTTACCTAGATTACAGCACATGCACGTAGGGTAAACATAACGCCAACATGCTGCGATGTAAAGAATGTATGAGGTTGTTGTATAAGATTCTTCGGGATTGGTTTATCAACGTCATTACGTCATTTAGTGAGTGGATTTACAAAACACAGTGCTGTATTCCAAAGCTTCAACATTTCTTTCTGTATTATTTTACAGCAATACGTGTGTAAAATTTTAGGTATTTCTTGCAGTGTATTCTAAAATTGAATTATTAAATAGTATGAGATCTCCATATTAAACCTCTCTCACTAAATAGGTTCGTTGTAAGGAAATTGTTATTTCTAGATACTTGAGGTTTTCAGAATCATGAACTATGACAAAATCAAATTTTCTTGTTACTTATTTCGTTTCTTTAGAAGGGATTGTGAATAATTAGCTGAGTTGATAACAGCAGAAGAAAAGTGGTCAGTATGCTGAAAAGAAACTACAACGTACAGTCCAAAATCATGTAACTGACATTGAAAATCAACAGGAAATTTTAAGAGCTACAAACGAACTTCGCATTAGTGGGGGATCCAGAAAGTTTTCAAGGAAGGACAATAAGCAGGACAAATGATAGATGAGTCACTCTTTTTTTTTCTAATTGTTAAATTTTGATCTTGAACTCATGTTCAATATGTTCGTTCCCATCATTAAAAAGATGCAATGGAGAAGACTCTTCTTTGACCAATGTTGCTTCCCAGAATGGTTCGTTGAATCCACCGCTGGGACCCAGCGTTGAGCTTTCTCAATCGCAAGAAATAATGTTGATTATCTTGCAAAAATTTAATGTTGATGGTCTAAGTGGAGTGTTTTCTTGGGATTTATGCATTGATGATCGTCCTTCATATGTACAATAAAACATAGGAGCGAGGACGGTTTAAAATACCTTTTTATCGATGGACCAAATGTCTTGCAAAGTTAGGAACATTTCTGTACCATAAAAACTATCTCTACTTCCTCGTAATACAATGGCGAGCACGAACGCACTGGTGTTTCGCCAAATAATGCATTCGAAAAATCATTCGGCGGTTAAACATCTCAAAAATGTATTGCGCATGAAATTTTTATGATTTTGGTGCGTCATAAACAGAAAATGCATTCTACTCAATAACGCTATGTACCAGGAAAGGAAAATATACCACATTTATATTTGCCTGTCTCGATGTTTAAAACATGCATCATTATAGTTGAATAGAATAGAAAACTGGCTGAACATTCAAATGACTTAAAATAAATTCTAGAATTTTTGTAGAATTCAGGGAACGGATGCTTTTAAAATGCATTTATGTATTTCGAGCCTTGAGTTAAAGACGATAATATTCCTCTTTAGGGTTATTTTTACATGCTGTTCAAATTTATTCGGTTTCAATGCAAACAAATAATTGGGTGTCCATACATTAAATGCAATTGAGTATTTTAAATTCTTTTCTTTCCAGAAAATGCTTCAAAAATCAAAACTGTCCCGTTCTAATATTTTTTGATAATTTATTTTTATCACAACGCTTTGAATTCCATTTAATAAATTGCATAACTTATATATAAATATTTAGAACGGATGTCGATCAAACGTACTGTGTTAACACATAAACTAAATCTTTTAGACAACTCTAGTCAAAAAGTATGTGCTTCAAAGAAGCTTTGTAGTTTGTTTAGGAAAAGTTTCTCGGAAGGAATCACTAGTTGTTAGAAACTCTAAGCCGGTTTTTGCACATATTTGTCGGCCTGTTAGCCGGCTTCAGGTATTCGAATGCTGGTGAAAAATCTAAGTGGGCGTTTCCAATGGAAGTACGCTGTTAGTTATTATTTTGCAGCTGAAATGTTTTAATGTTGTTTTAAGGAAATGTTAAACTTTCAGACTTTTCTCGACTTCCTCGATACTGGATATCTGTGTAAAAAAAGTTTAAATGAGTTTTTGAATTTCACTCTGTTTCAACTTTAAGAAGACATTGCAGTCGTACTTTCTTTTGTCTTTCTGTCTTTCTTTTTTATATTCCTACCTCTATAAATAAAAGACTAAAATGCTCTGTTGCTTCAGCAGTTGTTAAATGTTCGTTTAGATGTTAAGGGTTCGCCTATCAAACCATTAAAATGTTAGACAATTTAAATAAAACTTTGATGAAGGTAGGAATTTTTAAAAAAAGTAGGAAGACTGCGATGCCTGACTTTAAGGTAATCTAATACTTCAAGCTTATCTCCAACTATAGTCTTCCAGACATGAACTCTTAAAAGCATATTTATTGGAAACTTCCCTATTCATTTAAATTTATTAAAGATAGATTTTACAGATCCAAAAAATTAGTGATTTAAGAAAATTAATTTTATGTATAGATTTTATTTATGTATATTTATTTTATGTATAGTTATTTAAAATTTTATGTATAGTTATTTAAAATTTATAAAGAACTTTAAAAATAACATACACAAAGAAAAAATAGTAAAAAGCAACTGTTTCGCGTGGTACAAGATCTTCACCCTTCGTTAGCTGTTAAATGTTCCAACTATTATATAATGAAGAAAGTGAGATAGCTTTTTCACTTCATTTATACAAACATAGTTGATTATATCCTAAATAGTTTACATCAATCTGTTTCTCACGATTCTTAATATTTTTAAGACAAATTCGTATGCATAATCTCGCATATTTTATAATAAGTATCAAACAAAAGTTTGCAAACCGCAAAGAATTAAAATGTGCCAAGATTTCAAAAAGTTGCAGATCGATTTAACTTACTAATATTTAAAATTAGTACTTGTAATTACGTTCATATTTTATAATCGTGTAGAGTCAATCTTTTTTGTTAGAATAAACAGAAAAGATTGACCCTAATCTAAAAATTCATC
The DNA here is from genome assembly GCA_038373885.1 of Cheiracanthium punctorium. Taxonomy (NCBI): domain Eukaryota; kingdom Metazoa; phylum Arthropoda; class Arachnida; order Araneae; family Cheiracanthiidae; genus Cheiracanthium; species Cheiracanthium punctorium. The sequence goes on from JAWZYV010016235.1 coordinate 203,545, forward strand.
TCCGTACAGCGTATACTGATATATATATACAGCAGTAAGGAAAAAAAAAATGTTCTCATAATGGTTACATAAAGATAGCATAGAAGATTGATGCTTCTATCTAAATAGGATTCGATAATATCATTGTCACAAGAATATCAATAAAAAATGCGAATCCATGGGCGAGGCGAATTAATAGCAGTTATGTAGGAGTAATATGAATCGTAACACATTTCCAAATTGCTGTTATTTTTTTCCAAATCTCATTCATCATTGCAAGTAGTTTTCCAGGTTTACTATAAAGTAATTGTTTCAGTAGATATAAATTAAATCAGCTGATTAAATCTTAACAGCTTATTGAACGAGAAGATTAACAGAAGAGAAGTATTAAAGATGGAATAATTTTTGCAAATTTTAAAGTATTCTGTGAGAATATTTTTTTTAGCAAAGTCTCATAATCTAAAAAATAAGAGTTGAAAACCCTCTCTGTTAAATTCCTGAATAGCAGCTTTTCATAGGTGCCACTTTTGAATTAATACTTTTAATGCACAGGGTGATCAAAAAGTCCGTAAATTTGAAAAATTCTTTAAAAAAGAACAAATAATGATAGAAAATTGCGGTTGGCACAAATAATTTTAGGGGTAATCTTGTTTTTTTTTAATGACAAGAAAGATTGTAGTTGCAAATTTTACCGATAGGTGGCGCTGATATGCAGAATGGAAAGCAACTTTCCAGTTTAAAAAAAAATTCCGAAATATTTTTCCGAAATATTAAAAAAAAATCCAAAATATCTCCGCACGGAGATATTTCGGATTTTTTTTTTTTTTTTTTTTTTTTAATTGGAAACTTGCTTGCCATCGTGCATTTCAGCGCCACCTATCGGTAACAACTAGAACTGAAACGTTTCTTCTCATTAAAAAAAAATTAGATCACCCCCAAAACCTATTTGTGCAAACCACAATTTTCCACCATGATTTGTTCTTTTTAAATGAATTTTTAAAGTTTGTACGGACTTTTTGATCACCCCGTACATATGAAACCCAATACTTAAGAAAATAATTTTATAAGTGCCTTTTATAACGATCCCTTTCCCTTAATGTAAAAAAAAAAGAATGATTAGCCGATTTTAATCAACTATTTGTGTTTTGTTTCTCGTGGATTCACTTAAAAATAAACAATATGGATATTATAAAACGGAGGAAAGCTGAAAGTCTTGGATGTTACAGCAGGATTGCACAAGGCAGGCAATGTCCCCTCTTCTTAATCGTATTTTTAGCCCATCATTTATACCCATGTAACTTCAGTGAGTCAAGAATACGGCACCGTTCCCAAGGCTGGCTTCATCTAGCAAGGTGTGACGCGATATCTGACAGTCTTTTCGAAATGGTTGTTGGCAGGTTCCTACTCAGTTTTTTTTTTTTTTTCCTTCCCTTCCCAAAAATTCTTGATGATATTTCTAGTCTCCCGGGAATGAATGTATCGTCGGTGGTATTTTTTTTGGTTTGTTTTTCATATCATTCAAAAGATTTGTGTGTGAAGCGAGTGCTAGAGTCCTTTTTTAATGTCTGCTTGGCTTGTCAAAACTTTACGATGCGTTACGCACGTGCGTCTCATGTTTATAGTCGTTCACTCATATCGAGGCGAAAGCACGGCAAGAACTGCTGCTTCTAGGCTGTGTTTATGATCTGCTCCAGTTAAGATTAGATATTACGCCTCTGATAAATATAAATATTGATTAAGTAATTTTATTTAATTTTGTATAGTGAAGTGAAACCATAAATAATTTTATTGTAAAAGTAATGAAATCAAAAAGGACTAACTGAGACAATTTTGGATAAATTCATTCATAAATGATCTGGAAAAATTTTTGGTAGACGTACGTATGAATAACCATCGCGTTAAATCATTTAGGATAGTCTTTTAGTGATGTGTCTACACGGTAATAACGCTGATGTTTCTTTAAACTGCACAGAAATTTACTGTAAAATATTACTGACTATGCTTCATAGAACTGGAATTATTATTTTAACGTGCATTTACACATTATTAGTAATAACTTCTTAAATGAGTCATTTGGAAACAATGCCCTGACAAATGTTTACAACAAGAATAAGGGGATTGAATAACAAATTAAGATACAGGGTCATTCCATGGTGACTGACGTTACAATTTGACTACATTTATAACTTTTGAAATTCACCAGTGGCTTGAAATATATATATTTATTTATTTAAATTGATCAAGAGTATCATAAATAAGTACTATACTGTTGTCCATTTTCAATATAATAAGTCTTTTTTTTTAATTAAGGGAAATGAAAAAACGTGACTGATGTTACACAGAAGATCTCTTTTTGTAACATCAGTCACGTTTTTTGATTTCCCTTAATTAAAAAAAAAGACTTCTTATATTGAGAAAGTACAACAGTATAGTACTTATTTATGATACACTTGATCAATTTAAATAAATAAATATATATATTTCAAGCCACTGGTGAATTTCAAAGGTTACAAGTGTAGTCAAATTGTAACGTCAGTGTCACCATGGAATGACCCCACACTGTTTTCACATCAAATATATTTTAAAGAAACATTATATGGAACTTTCCTTAACGGTGCGTTCTTCTTTTTAATTTCGAAAAGAATAAATTACTAGGAGACATTAAAATATACCAGTGTACTGCACATGAAACACTTTCTACAAACTCAGTACAAGCTGTCTTAAATAGAGTCGTAAGTGACCTATATATTTTCGTTCATAATTTCTAAAATTTCGCTGCCAACAGTTTGTAGCCTCGTTGATTACAAAAACTTGAGCTCTTGACCAGAATTTTTGTTAGTAAAAATAATGTAGTAGGATTTAAAAAAAAATATTACATAAAATTTATAGTTTTCAAAATCATTCATCGTTAATAAAGATTGAACGCATTTCCGCTGTTTTGTTTCTACGCAAAATGTAAATCTTGTGCAATTAAAAAAAATTTTTCTTCAAATCTTTTTATAACACCCATATGTATCCTATGAAAAGAAAAAGCTTTCTTTATTCATAAAATATAAATTTATGACAAGAAAAATATTTTCATGAATATCTTATAAAAAGTAAAAAAAATGAAATACATTAAAATGAATACGGATGCCTGCAAACATTATTTCTTATTAGGAATGCATATTATATCAGTTTTATTTTAGTTTTATAACGTGTTGATCTAAATGAGAAATCCATATCCAGTCCATTTAATACCATAAATTGTTGACACAAAGTAGCGAGAAGCATGGAAAGAGGTATTTGCTAAAACTACTTACCCGTTGTGTTTCACTCAGGATTTTAAATAAAACTTGTTATATTTGTTGCGATGTTAAAGTTAACAGTATCTGATTTTTCCAGAAAGTTCTTTTAAACGTATATTTACCTTTACATTCTAGTTCATTCTCTGTGGGAAATCATTCATAACACGAAAACGAATATTTTCTATTTATTGATTTATTTTCAACCATAGGCGTAGAGTTATATGGGCCCGTGGGGCTCGAGCCCCCCCAATAAATTGTGAATAGGGGCTGAGCCCACCCAATAATTTATAGCTAAATGCAGAAAACTGATTTATACTAACATCAAAAACAGTATTCACGAAATTTACAAACGTTTTAAAAAACCTTTACTTTAAAAAAATTCTTTTTTTGATTTCAATCATGATTTAGTATTCATTGTGACGCCACGTAACACACAATGTTACTATAAGCTGCCCTCGTCAGGCTCTGGTTCATTAAAATCCGATTATGCAATGTAAAGTATGAAATGAAGAAAAGTTCAGATGTGTCTAAAATGCACTATCTCATCGAAAATGTTTTTTTTCCTCCTTTGGATTTTTTACTTTGCTTCTATTTTTAACTTATAACATGGTAGGAAGATACTAACATGGATACTTATCTTACATAGGTGTAGAATTCTATGGACCCATGGAGCTCGAGCGCTTCCAATAATTTACACTTATATACAGTAAGTCAGAGCTGCCAACTACTACGGAATATAATTAGCCACTTTTTGTAAACAGTATATTTTTTAATTATTTTTTTCAAAATAGTAACCAGCTCGCGCGCGCAGCACAAAAATTTTGCTATATTTTAAGCCAAAAAATCATGTAGAAAAAGTGGTTAATTATATTTCGTAGTAGTTGGCAGCTATGAGTAAGTTATATGTACGTGAATCTGTGGCGTAGCCAGAAATTTTTCATGGGGGGGGGTGGTTACGACTTCTGCAACTCACATATATGTATACGGGTGTACGATAAGTTAGTGAAGAATATACATTTTGTATGGCAAAAAATTCCTCATGGGGGTGGTTATGACCCCCTAACCCCCACTTGGCTACGCCAAAGACGTGAATATATGTGGTTGTGGGGCCCGGCCCCCCCAATAATTTTGAAAACTTTACGCTTATGTTTTCAACTGACGAAATTTTTATTTTATATATATTAGTTTTTGAGTATAGACTTCACATGTAAGCCTGACACATATTTTGTAAAGAACACATTTTTTTTTTTTCGTCGTATGAATTCTCCAGTTTTAATATTCAGCACGAGTTTGTAAAAAGTGCTTTATTTCTCTTCACACAACCGTGATAGTTGTTCCAAAATAACGCAATGCAATACACTTGGGAAAAAATGCTGCAAGCTTAAAATTTGTAGAATAAAACTCAGTAATTTTGAAATCATGATCACGTATTGATAAATCGTGAAAATTGAGAGGGAAAAATAAAGCAAGTCCCGTAATCTAATAATCCATGGAGGTACACGTATCCGTTACACTGATTTGATACAGAAGAAAGCATATAAGAAAATGTTTTCGAACAATTTTACAGAAAACATCTCAAAATTACTTATCTTACAAAGTAAATAAACCGCAATTAAATCAATTTGAAAATTTAATTTGTCTAGCTCATCAGAGACACTAACGCATATCGTGTGCATTGCTAATGCAGTGCTGTAATAGTATGGTTTTATAAGAAGACAGTTGGCCTGAATTTTAGTCTCTTGTGAGTTTGGTTTAAAGTCGTGATTTAAAGCTAGTTTTTATTATACTCTTAATTATCAGAGTAAATCCTTAATTATCAGATTCAAAAGCTAAGTCACAGAAAAATAATGCAATTTTTAAAAGGATTCAGACAAATTTAATTGAAATCTCGTAAATGTGTTATCGTTAAATATTCTTAAAAACTGCTGTTTGAATGCAATCACTGTACTTTGCGAATATATTTTTTGCAGCAATTAATAAACATAAAATTAAGCCTAAGTTCATTTAATTAGTAAAGTAAATATTTCGTAACAGTACATTATCATTATTATTTTTAATTGTGCCTATACATTATAAAGCACATTGAAATATTAGAGTATTAAATGAAGGAGCATTATAATGAAAATTACTCAAAAATAAATTCACATATCAGCTAGAAATTCAATTTCAAAGCGCTTAAAAAGATAGTTCTAAGGATCTTGTAAGTGAAATTTGATTTTAATGCTTCACAGACTGTTACTAATGAGTTTTCACTCACATTTTCTGTTTTTTAAATAATATTTAAATCCATTAAATATTTCTATTTTCAGTTTCGTGAACAAATTTTTCTGAATAAAAGTTATAATTGCTCAGAGTTGTTTGCTAAGATTCGAAAATAATTTTTATCACGGCTAAAAATTTCATTAAAACTGATTGAATATGAACAAATAATAATTAAATAAGGAGGAAAAAAATTACTCAGTCTCATAAAACGTTGTTATTTTGCATGTTTCTGGAAGTATGTAAGGTAATTTGTAATTTCAGTTGATGCTTGATAGCGGAATCAAAGAATTTTCAACTTCAGGAATTAAAGGCTGATTTTCTTTTCTTGTTCCTTTTTTAATAAAATTTTCGGGAAAAAAATCATAAAGTGCTTAGGTTACGTCGGTCCTTTCATTTGTTCATTCATTTATTTGGGCTCTAATTACATTAAACGTGGGCTTTTTACGATCACCAACGTCGTAAACTGTGAAATAAAAAAAAAGTTCGGCAAAAGACAAAACAGCTTTGGCGGAAATATTAGCGAATGTACTTTATAATTATTTATTTGGAAAAAAAAAATCGAATTGTCAAAAATTTTAAAAAGGCCAGGGCAAACCCTGAAATATGCATCTATTGCGAGAAGATTGGTAATAACCGCTTTACGTCAGTTTGTTTAAAAAAAAAGCTGCTGTTTAGTTGTGTTAAAATTTTCAAATTTGTATTAATTCGAACTACAGTTTTGTTTCAATGCACCTAACGGACAAAGATTGCGAAAAATTTCGTAAATTAAATTTTGTTATTAATAAGTGGAACACAATTTATGAAAGACACACAAAAAAAAGCATGCAAACAATAAAGCATGCAAAATAAAAACGATTATTTGCAAAAAGCGTCATACGTTTAATAAATTCCTATACACATCACGATGTTACACGAGCAAACATAGTAATCCATTAAAAATAAATTTTAACATGAAAAATAATTTACTAAACAAGAGTAATGTTTAACAGCGAGACGTGGATAGTGTTTTCTGTGAAATACAGGAAGGATTAGTAAAGCGTTAACCCTTTAACGCGCAGTGTTCCCGCTCTGGGAACACCAAACTCTGACGTTTTGACTGTTGCCAGTCACGAATAATAGATTTGATTTCTATAAAAATAGTTGCGGGTGACATAGATGCACGAGAATCCTGTACTTTTTAGTACGTCATTTCCCGTCAAAAAATTGTCACGACTCTTTTTAACAGCACTGACATCTGCTCAAAAGTGGAAGAATGCAAGAACAGCTGGATAGATTGCCCAATGCTGAAAAAGGGGCAGTCGTTGCCATCGCTCGACTTAACTACCAGCAAGATGGCGGACGATCGAAACGTTTATCGCTTGCCACAGATCTAGAGACCGTTGGCTGTGTCGGCACAGCCAGCTGTGTCAAAAAAGGTTCTCTAGATTCTAGAGAAAGGTTCTCTAGCGTTGCCATCGCTCGACTTAACTACCAGCAAGAGGGCGGACGATCGAAACGTTTATCGCTTGCCACAGATCTAGAGACCGTTGGCTGTGCCGGCACAGCCAGCTGTGTGAAAAAAGGTTCTCTAGATTCTAGAGAAAGGTTCTCTAGCGTTGCCATCGCTCGACTTAACTACCAGCAAGAGGGCGGACGATCGAAACGTTTATCGCTTGCCACAGATCTAGAGACCGTTGGCTGTGCCGGCACAGCTAGCTGTGTCAAAAAAGGTTCTCTAGATCTGTGGCATGCGATGAACGTTTCGATCGTCCGCCATCTTGCTGGTATTTAAGTCGAGCGATGGCAACGCCTGCCCTTTTTTCAGCATTGGGAAAGGGTTGCGCCTCAAAGGGTTAACACTTGATTAATCTTGAAATAGAAATCTACTGTTCTTTGGGACAGAAGTCACACAACTAAACCAACTGCACGCAGAATTCCTGCTGTGCAGGGACAAAATCAATACCCCCCATCATTTTATGATCTGTTAAAACGAGACACTGGGAACACCAACTTTCTTTTTTTTATTGTTAAATTCTTGTCTTATTTATTTTTCAACAAAAGAGGTGAATTCGAATGGCGCCATGGGAAACTAGGTCGAATTATCCGCTAAAGAGTTATAGCTGAGAGTCGCGTTTCTTTGGATGCCTGCTGCCCTAGATCTTTGGCTCCGAGCCAACTACCCCGTAAAGAAGTGGCTATAGAACGGAAAAGACTTTCCATCGTTCTGGAAATTCTAATTCCTTCTTTTTTTTTGGGGGGGTTATATATTAAAAATAACTCGAGCAAGTGTTTACAAGCAGATTTTAGATTCTGGCTTCCGTTTACAGCGATTTTTTTGGGCTCCATAAATGTTTAATTCGAGGAGTTGAGTTTCAGACTTGTGGAACGTTATGCCAGAGAATCGTTCTATTTTCTGATGCGAGGTTTAATGTATGTTCTGACCGCAGTTTGCGTCTTACCAGATACATTAAATTAAATTATTTGGAAAAGTGTTATACTAGGTTACTCTTTTTGCGATATTCATTTTCAAAATGTATCTTTTTGACAAATTCTCCACTTTCAAAGTATACACTTATAGAGTGGCCGCCACTTAATTGGATCACTGGTCAATTAGATCAGCCGCTTTATCGAATCAAATCCATATATATATATATATATATATATATATATATATAATATATAATAGCTTACTTACGTAAAGTGAAATCCCAAGATAATCCAATGATAAAGTGAAAAAAATATAAAAAAATAAAAAAGTAGATAGCACATGGTGCCAATTAACGAGCTTATTTATATATATATATATATATGTAATGTATAAAAAGATAATTTGGGTTTTACTAGTTTGGGTATTGTTCAAGCGGGTACTTTCACTGTAAGTTTTGCTTTCCTGTCATACTTGCCACGCGCGCTCTGGAGCTATGTTTTATTTATTTTGTTATTTGTCAGACATCAGGCCGTCGATTCTGAGCTCTTTAGATGTACACGTGTCCCCACGCCCTTGTAGCCCCGGATGCGGGTCATGTTGGTAAATGTGTGTGGTTCGATCAGAGATAAGAGAGAGGCGGAGTTATGTCTTCGCAAACCACGTGGTGTGGTGAGCGTAAATACTCTCGCACATCGAAAATCGAGAGACTTCTGCCACTGGAACTGCTTAAAGAGTCCACGCTGATTCTTGTACCCGTCTCCCCTCCCCTCTTCTCATTCTAAATTGTAACTTAAATGTAATGTTCAATAAACCGTATTACCTGCCTTAACTCTGAAATTTTACTTGAAATATCTGACGTCACATATATATATATGTGTGTGTGTGTGTGTGTTTTATATAACCCATAGTTGCCCTCTTAAACTTAAGTGATAGGCATCTGGTTAAGATATGCATTTTCAACACGTGCGGCCAGAGCCTGTCAGTCTCGCCAGTTAACTCCGCCTCTTCTACATTATAGCAAATCAGGGCTTTGTTATTAATTTCTGGTCAAATGGGTGATTAGAGGGTGGTGCTATACCCTAGCGGAATGTTGCTGAACTATTCATTGTGAAGTTCCTGAACTTGGTGCGGTACTGGCTGTTCTCGCACTTAACATACTCACATAATGCGGAGGTATTTAAATATGCTCTTGTTTATAATTGTTCATAATTTGTTACTGTAAATAAAATACTCAAGATGGACGTTCTCTTTATTTCTGTACGTCACCCACTTCACGCAAGACATATATATTAATAACTTTAGGATGCTTATTGTTTTTTACTGATCGTGATGGATAAGGCACTGAACAAGGTTGATGGCTAATGTGTGAAGGTCCAAGTTTCTGGCCTACCGCACGGCTGTTAATCTAACGGTCTGGCGTTTTAGGCGGTCACATGAATATGCGTCATAACCAAGGGGATCGCCCCCCCCCCCACGATACAAAAGATATTAATGTAAAAGATCCTATTTTACTTCGATAAAATGAACGTATATGTCAATCTTCTAACTAACCGCCCCAACCGACAAACTTCCATTAATCCGCCGCTGGTCATAACCCTTTAAAAAGTCCTGTGCCCAAGGCAACCTTCCTGGCAGATTCCCCTCATGCAAGTTTGCCTTAACGCAATATACACTTATACTGATTTTCATATTCTAATGACTTCACTTTTTTCAAATTTTTACTTTCCGAACATGTACCATGTAAGGAAAGTATTGTAATCATGAAAAAATTCGATTTCGAGATTTTGGTGTTTTTACACGTTTTGAGGGCTTCTGAATCCATTTATGCTATTTTTAAGAGATGTATGTATGTATGTGTGTATGTGTGTGTGTGTATGTGTGTTTGTGTGTATGTGAGTGAACACGATAGCTCCTGAACGGAGCATTCGATTGAGCTCAAATTGGATATATATGTCATAAACCACCGTCGCAAGACCGCTATTGATTTTGGTGTGTATAGGACTTATAGTTTTTCTACAGGGCTACGACAAAGATTTCTTTTACATTATGGCCTATGGGGGGAATTTCTTGAAAGTGCGCTAGCGTTTAAACGATACATTCGATTGAGCTCAAATTCGGTATACATGTTATAAACCACCATCCTAAGACCGGTATTGATTTTGGTGTGTATAGGACTTAGTTCTCCTAAAGGGCTACGACAAAACTTTCTTTTATGTTATGGCATAATGGCATATGGGGAGAAATTCTTGAAAGTGCGCAAGCGTTTAAACGGTGCATTCGATTGAGTTTCAATTTGGTATATATGTTTGGATTATTCATCGATTAAAATTTATTTAAGTGCTTGGTAATGATCTTAATCGTAAGTGTTCGGAAAGTCGAGTGGAGTCGCTCCAGATTTTTTGGGTTGCTTACGGACCTTTTAATTTCATTTTATCTCTTTATTCTAAAATTCGGAACATTGACAGAGCTCGTAGATATGCGTGATTTATTATGCTACATTAGATGAAGAAGCTATTAAAAAATATCTGTACATACTTATGCTAATAAAAACTGGTACTTATGCTATTAAAAAATATCTGTACATACTATACTATATTTTCCGAAAAGAGTCTACTATATAAAAAAAACACGTTTTTAATGATACAGTTATATCTAAACAATGGATTCAAATTTTGATATACCTTTAAAGCAAGAAATGCACTGTTTTTCTCTTTTAAGAAAGATACTTGAAAAAATTGAAAGGCGAACGCTCACTCTCCACTGAGAGCGAATTTCACAATATCCTGAAATTTAATTTTAGGTATTTGTGTGTGTTATATTTTATGCACTCTTAAAAATTTGACGCAACATTTCACCAAAACATGGTAAAACACGGTACTTGAAAAGCTGGCTCCATAAGATGGTGAAAGCTTGTTCGAACATTTGGTGCTCAGTTTTAACCGTACTTTGGTGAAGCACCAAATGTTGGAACAAGGTTTCGCCATTTTAGGGAGCTAACTTTTCAAGTTCCATGTTTCACCATGTTTTGGTAAAATATAGCACCAAAATTATTAAGAGTGTATAGTAAGAATTTTAAAGATATCTTTTATTTTTCTTTGAGCGGAAAATAGAAAAAGGACATTTAAAGCGTCCTAATTCCATACTATGAACCAATGAATTTTAGAAAATCCCTTTTTACCGAGTACTTGTTTTAAATACCTCACATACATGCCAAATTCCATATTATTAACTTGAATACATTCGGCTATACGAGATACTGGTACTCAGAAAAGATGGCATTACTTATCAGGTCCACGTAATATATTAAGCTTTACTTTTTATAACATAGAATTCTTCTTTGTTGAAGATCTTTTTTATAGTATCTCAATTTTTGGATGAATCGAAATTATATAGAAAATTCTAGTTACAATAAGGATATTAAGATTGATGATACAGATTAAAGACATTCAATTTAAGCAAAGTGAATTCAGTTTATCTAGTTAAAATATAATCAAAATTAATAAAAAGAAAAAAATCGATTCATCTAGTCTATTCTTCATAATCATATGCTGAAAGAATAATATATTATCAGTCAATGTGTATGCAGAACTATTAAGAGACGTTTTACATAAAGATTATCTCATGGTATCAGTGTTACGATAAAGCAAATGGATTTTTAAAGAGCTTGATATCAGTCTTTCGGGAAATTTATTGATGTCACTTCTCAGTTCTGATTGCGGAGCATTAATTCTTTAGAAAGAGGTAATGTATCATATTTTCACCTAAATAATTATTTTATTTCACAACTTCGCACTGTTGCTTTAAAAAGAGCTGAAGCTGTACAGTACATGTTGACATTGGAGTTACTAAAAGCTTAAAAATTTTATTTATTTGAACAGACTGATTCATCATCCTAGTAGAAGTACTGTTACAGTATTGAAGTAAGAAGATTATAAATATCATTTTAATAAATTTAGAGTATGATATAATAAGTCAAATAATTAATTTAAATTTGTATTTTATTTGCATCAAAACATAATATCAATATAACATAACTGTATAACATAACAATATCATAACTGTATGCTGAATTAAAAGGGGTAAAATGTGTATTATTTTCAGAAATTACTTCGTAAACTCAAGGAAGTACTATGTATTGTTAACATACTTTATTCTTTGCACTAACAATAAAGCACATTTCTTAAGAATTTAATATATTTTAAGTAAAGGGTGTTCATACTTACAAAAATTAATATATAAATATTTTTTCTTTGCTATTTTATTTTAACACCAAACAGTAAATTTTAATTATTTCTCGGAAAGATGAAAAAATATGTAAGCTCATTATTGGAAATCTTCTTTAGATATTTTTAAAAAGCACACAATTTTTTTTATGAGAAGTATGAATGTCATAAATAGATCATCAGGGATTTTTAAGTAGACAATACATTTTTTTCATTTATCTATAAAAAATCTTCATTTAAACTATATAATAATTAATTTCTAATGCAATGTATTTGTGGGAATTTATCGAACATGGATTTCTAAAAATAATTTGAAACAACAAATTAAATATATGAATCTATGCACAATTCATGAAAACAAACTTATGTAAAAGTATGCAAAATTGTATTAAAATATATCCAAATACCGAATAATAAAATGGAAATTATTATATTTTAAAGTAAACGGGAAAAAATATCCAACAAATTAAAGCGTAATCGTACTGGTGGCACAGACAGTGGAAAGTATAAATGAAAAATCACTATTTCTTTTGAATATTAAACAACAAATAAATAACGCAGAAAAAACTTATATAACCTCAGATTGGTATAACTTATATATAACGCGATAAGATTAATTTTACTATTATTATTTTTTCCAAAGCTGTTCATTCTGCTAATAGATTACTTCTTTTATTTTGCATAGAAAATTTCATAAAATTCTTTCAATAATTTGAATGACCACTTGATCTTTACTTATAGTGCTATTTTTTATGAATTTTAAAATTCCGTGTACAGTAACGACCGTTTCATGAACATTTTAAATGATGTTTCTATTTTCTAATGTTATTTTTCATATCAGAATTTTTTTGGTTTGAGAGAATAAACATCCACGTTTACATGTGAAATTGCTGAATTCACGAGACTTAGGGCCTGATTAACGCACGGGCGGACTGGGCCATGGACCAGGGGGCGATGATTATTAGGGGCCCTTTTGTTTTTAGTTTTAATATTTTAATTAAAAATTTACAAATATTTCATAAAATATTACTTAGTGAAAATTGGCACAGTTTAGTTTTTTTATCTAACAAACATAGTAAAATCAAACAATGAATGATGTGTATTAGTCCTTATTTATATGCTAATGTAATTTACTGTAATGCATCAAAATTAAAAAAAAATTGTAATAGTATTAAAAGAGAGGGATAGGGTTCGAATGCATATTTAGCCCTAGGCCCAATTTTGGTTTGATCGGGCTCTGATGAGACTGAGAAAATGTTGTTTTGAATGCCTGTAAAACAACTTTCTCCTACGCGAATGCAACATAAACGTAGAAACTTTCGAGACTTGAACATTAAGATAATTTATTTGAATTACTACATGTTCAAAAGTTGCTTTAATCGTTATACAATGAATGATATTTAAAAAGAAATATTCTATTTCTGTAATTTTTAACTGATTTTTTTTTTAAAATTCAGTTTATAATACTATGTGTTAGATGTTATTGGGATCTGAAGGAAACAGGTTCTATGAATTTTGGGAACGGCAAGGACCGCATTATGAAGGCACTCATGATTCGAAGAAGAAATTCTTTTCCACAAGTTTTATTTATTATAGGAATTAAAAATGTGAGATGCTATTCTTATCATAACTAATATATACTATTGCCAGTGATACTACAGACTCGAACAAGGAATCCCTTATATTTTGCATGTTTTTTTTCGAGTATTTTGTTTGTAGCCAATGATTAGCAAACAAAATTTTTGTATATATTTACTAAGAAGCAGAATGAAAAATTTTAAATAATTTAAATGAAAAAAATTAAATGAAATGAGATAATTTAAATTAATTATTTCATAAATTATTATTTTAATTTAAATAAAATGAAAAAATACATGAATTGCTTAAATGTTATTGCATATGTTGCAGACTGATATATATATATAGATTTATTTAAATAGAATAAATAGTCGTTAATTTTTAACTGCATATTATGAATTAGGTTATGGGCTGGGAAGGACTAGTTATAAAATACAATTAGACTTGAAAGTACTAGGAGCTTCGAAGCCATTCTTCAGATTTTCTAACGCATTAGGAACATGCAAAGATGAATAAAAATATTTCATACAATTTTTAGTTTATTTTGTTGCATAAAAAACAGACTAAAATCTGTGTTTTAATTTAACAAAACGTTACATATTTGTATTAAATTTTATTTTATATACATGCTATTATATGATTAATTTATAATTCAAAATAGTAAAAACAAATCAGATGTAACTAAATAATAAAAATAATAATAATAATGCTAATAATAATAAAAAACTTTGTGTGGCTCATTTTTGTACTTTGTTTCAACCCCCTTATTCGTTCATTTCGCAGTTATATCACTCCGAACCTGTTGTCACAACAGCCTTTCTTTAGATTATATTTATACATCTCGGGATTTCATTTTAACATTTTTTTTCTCCCTTTGTAGAGGGATATTTTCAACATTTTATTCCGACTATTTTATTTATTTTTTAATTCTTAAAATAGCAACACTGCGTTCCCATTTAAGTTTTATGTTTGTTTTGGCTGATGATCATAGTTGCTTGCTTAAATAAATAAGTTTCTTCTTTTTTAATGAGGAACGAAAAGTTTAGTTTTCAAATTTGTTTTAGAATTAAAATCTTTTTGTATATTTGGAATACATTCAATAAATAATTAAAATAAGTGTGTTAAATTAAATGTAATATGATTATACTGTTGAACCTGTATTAAATTTCATTCTTCATTCGAGGACTTCTCCTTTAGATTAATTATTTAATTTATAGACCCAGGAGATAGATATTATACGTATTTCTCTCTTCGCCAGCAGGTTGTAGTACAAATGAAATTTTCCCCCAGGGGTTCGTTTTGAAACTTAAGGTTTTCTTTACATTCTTTTTTCAGAGAAAGTAAAATTGTGCTAAATAATAACAGACCACGAAAATGAGTCAAAATCGCTTGATTTAAGAACTGAAACAAGCAGAGTGCATACTAAAATATAAAGAAAAATCAAGGAAGCATTTTGTGAACTAGTGAAAATTATTTAGAAAAATCACAAGGAACAGTTCATATTTCTGATTACTTTCCTATATGGAGACATGGAATGCCCCATGACAATGTTTCCCGAAAGTGATTAAATAATAGCAACTGATCGCAAAATAAACGCTTTCTAACTAGTTACTAGAGACAAAATAAAATGAATGTGGAATTTTCAAAACCTCAGCTCTAAATAATTTTTGAAAAATTATATAAACGTTTCATAAATAAAGTAATAATTATATTTGTAAATTCTGTAGTTTTTATTCCTAAAAGACACTATCAATTTCTGCTCTTACCTATAGAAGTAACGAAAGATATTCCAAAAATTTTACGCAATCGGCGAAATAAATTTCATTTTATAAAGACAGATTTTCATGCTAAATGCATCAACATTCAAACACTTTTCAGCATAATATTATTTGCGCATATATTACATTTATAGCGAATTGTTAATCTCTTCTAACCTATATGTCCACGGCAGATATTATATCTATAGACGCATTGTAGCATGGCTCTTTGAATGTGTCGCTGCAGCCCAACGTTTGTGCAAGAGAAATGCTGCTCCACTGAGTCTTTGAGACAAAGGGATTGGACAGATTAAAGCACATGAGGTATTGATTGTAAAACTATTGCCCTAAAGCATCGCCACTACAGCTTACGCTTTGAGAATTATTTTGCTTCCTCTGTAAAAGATCGATAAATGTTTAATACACCATTTTCGAAAGAGAAGATTGTTTGAAGCCTCATTTACATGTATTATTATTGCACAAATATTGCATGAAATTGGCGCACGATTCTATCTAAAATGCGCGCTACACAGTAATTGTTACTAGGTGCATTGGTATTCTCTGTACGGTCTTGTGAATCAGTTTTCCATGCTATACGTATGGGACGTCAGATATTCCAGTAAAGTTCCAGAGTTAAGGCAGGTAATATGGTTTATTGATAATTACATTTAAGTTACAATTTAGAAGAGGGGAGGGGAGACGGGTACAAAAATCAGCGTGCACTCATTAAGCAGTTCCAGTGGCAGAAGTCTCACGAATTTCGATGTGCGGGTGTATTTACGCTCACACACCACGTGGTTTGCGAAGACATAACTCCGCCTCTCTCTTATCTCTAGTCGAACCACACACATTTACCAACATGACCCGCATCCGGGGCTACAAAGGCGTGGGGACACGTGTACACTAAAAAGAACACAGAATACAGGATCTTGTATCTGGCAACTAACTAAAGAAAGAAAACATAGCTCCAGAGCGCGCGTGGCAAGTATGACAGGAAAGCAAAACTTACAGTGAAAGTACCGCTTGAGCAGTACCCAAACTAGTAAAACCCAAATTACATTTTTATACATTACACGTATAACTTAAATAGAATATATGACACAGTACATAAACGGATATAAATGTCCAAAGGATAGATTAGCATTTGGAGCAGTTAACCCATCTGTGCCCAGACTGTGTTGGCATGATTTTTTCCAATCTTTAGTTGATGCCAGCAACAACAGATAAATTTCTGACATCAGTAGCATGAGCATGTGATATTTTCTTTAAAAAAAAGTGAATAAAAAGTGAAAATTTTATACTTAACCTAAGTAATTTCAAAGTATTTTGTGAAATTGAGAGCTAATACTCGTGAATTTAGGCTAAAAAAATTATATAAAGCTTACAGATTTTTGCAACTGACAGCAAAAATTCTAAAATCAACCCCCCCCCCCCGAAAAAGGGTGATAAGGCACAAATGGGTTAAGGCAATGCTCCGTGACTTTTTTATCGTAACGGACCTGCCAACGTTTGATAATTTCACCGCGGCCCGCTGACAGGGGACGGGGAAGTTGATTCATTACATTTTAGATTATTACTTTTGGTTACTGTTATTACTGTTACTACAATACAAAAAAGGGTCTCTAAAGTCTGTCGTCAAAAAGGGGCCTCTAGATCTATGGCACGCTATGAACGTTTCGAATGTCCGCCATCTTGGTGGGAGTTAAGTCGAGCGATGGCAACGGCTGCCCTTTTTTCAGCATTGGGCAATCTATCCAGCTGTTCTCGCATTCTTCCATTTTTCAGCAGATGTCAGTGCTGTATAAAAATAATCGTAGCCATCTTTTTTTACGGGAAATGACGTGCTAAAAAGTAAAGGATTCTCGTGGAGCTATGTCACCCGCCACTATTTTTATAGAAATCAAATCTATTCTTCGTGACTGGCAACAGTCAAAACGTCAGAGTTTGGTGTTCCCAGAGCGGGAGCACTGCGCGTTTTTAATCCAGATATAAAACTTGTTAAAATTCCCCGACAAATAAATCTTATTGAATAGATGTGTTTTCATATTAAAAATGGATTTTAAAATTAAAGAGATTATCATTTTGTCTCTTATTATTTATTTCTGAATATGTGTGCACATAAATACATTTTATTCTAGTTGCATGAAATTATTTTTATAACAATGTTTTCCTTCTTTCTTTCCTTTTTTTGAATGTTTTTAGTCGTACTCCTGCAAAAATCATTCATACTTGTTAAAAATTAAATACTATTTAATTAGAAAAATAAAATAAAGATATTCAGATTTGTGTGTGCTATAAGATGGTCAGTCTTACACATTAAATACTTGACGAACTCATAGTTAGTATATTTTATAACTGCAATCTCACATTCTTAAATTACTCATAGTATATTTTAATACAAATACTATACATAAGCAGTATTCATTACATTTTAGATTACACAAAAAATAAAGTGATTTAACATTTTAACTCAGTAGAACACTCCTGAGCTTATTTCTTTGCAATGAGTCGGTTCCATTTGGGGGCAATAGGAAACAATGACACCCAAAATGTGTTGCTTATATTCAGTTTATTACTTGTTTTGTTTTCGTTGCTTTCCCTGCAGAAAGCTCGCTCCACACAAACAGGCTGTCAGAAATAGAATTTGGGACAGCCTGTGGAATTCAGAAGTCAGAAACGGAATTTGGGATTAAAGGGACAGAAATTTTAATTCATAATCTTGAAATGTCTAATTAACAAAAAAAAAAACTGATTTAAAATAGTTACAAGGTTTCTTCTGTTACAAAGCCATAAAAGTTTAAAAGCGACAAAGCCCGAAAGAAGTATATTACAGAAAATTAAATGGGAATAATTTAATGAATAATCTTGAAATGTCTAATTAATAAAAAAAAACTAATTTAAAATAGTTACAAAGCCATAAAAGTGTAAAAGCGACAAAGCCCGAAAGAAGTATATTACAGAAAATTAAATGGGAATAATTTAATGAATAATCTTCAAATGTCTAATTAATAAAAAAAACTAATTTAAAATAGTTACAAGATTTCTTCTGTTACAAAGCCATAAAAGTTTAAAAGCGACAAAGCCCGAAAGAAGTATATTACAGAAAATTAAATGGGAATAATTTAATGAATAATCTTGAAATGTCTAATTAATAAAAAAAACTAATTTAAAATAGTTACAAGATTTCTTCAGTTACAAAGCCATAAAAGTTTAAAAGCGACAAAGCCCGAAAGAAGTATATTACAGAAAATTAAATGGGAATAATTTAATGAATAATCTTGAAATGTCTAATTAATAAAAAAAAACTAATTTAAAATAGTTACAAGATTTCTTCTGTTACAAAGCCATAAAAGTTTAAAAGCGACAAAGCCCGAAAGAAGTATATTACAGAAAATTAAATGGGAATAATTTAATGAATAATCTTGAAATGTCTAATTAATAAAAAAAAACTAATTTAAAATAGTTACAAGATTTCTTCTGTTACAAAGCCATAAAAGTTTAAAAGCGACAAAGCCCGAAAGAAGTATATTACAGAAAATTAAATGGGAATAATTTAATGAATAATCTTGAAATGTCTAATTAATAAAAAAAACTGATTTAAAACAGTTACAAGATTTCTTCTGTTACAAAGCCATAAAATTTTAAAAGCGACAAAGCCCGAAAGAAGTATATTACAGAAAATTAAATGGGAATAATTTAATGTTCCTTGGGCGGACCGGTATCATTTGATCTACGGGCCGGTGCCGGACCATGGAACGGGGTTAGGAGACCATTGGGTTAAAGCACGGAAAGAAAGATAGATAGAGATCATGAAAATTTTATTATTAAGGAAATGTAAATTTCCATATTGAAATCACGATGTATTGACGTATTTTATCTTCTTCACACCCGACAGAAATCTCACGTTTCAAATTAAAAGGGAATCTCATAATTGTTTTTTCCAATCTCATAAGCATAATTGTTTTTGAATCTCATAATTCTCATAATTGCTTTCTATTTGTCGTTTTATTTTTTAAAAACGACAAATAGAAAGCGAAATTTCAAATAAAAGCCTAACTATCAATCTCTGTTTTAGAAGTAAAAAGTTGTTATCGCCCATAAGAGAAGACTTTCAGGATACTTTTAACGGTGTAGTTCGAAATAACCATGCGATTTTGGTACATAAATACAAATAGACTAATTATGTCATGACCTTCAAAATTTTTAGAATGCCTCTTTACAATCTGTACTATACACTGCAATCAGTGATAAAACCCTATCAGTTGCGTGACTTTCAGGAAAAATTCTTAAAAATAGACATTTTAGTAGGATGTGTCACTTTCTGAAACTTTTTTGCTGTGCGATTCCATGTTACAGAATGTTTTCTGAAAGTTTTATAAAAGGCCCCGCTGTTTCATTTATTACGGAGTGCAGGGGCGTAGCCAAAGGGGGTTAGGGGGGTCATAACCCCCGTAAGGAATTTGTTGCCATACAAAATGTATATTCTTCACTACATTATCACACACACGTATACATATATATGAGTTGTAGTAGTCGTAACACCCTCCCCCCACCCCCATGAAAAATTTCTGGCTACGCCCCTGACGGAGTGTAATACAGCTTATAAAGAATTATCCTAAATTTTTTCGAGTCCCTTGGACAATTAGTTTATTTCAATTTGCGTACCTAGACCTTGAAAGAGATTTTGTTTCTTCGAAATACACCCTTAAAAATATCGACGAGATATTAGGAGAAAGAATTTTCTCCTATCAATTATGATTATGAATTTTCTCCTATCAATGTGTAGGATTTACAAATTCATAAGCGTTAAAAACATTTATTCAAAATTAAAGTACCGAAGCTTATGTACTCCTAACTCTATATCTCTGTTTTAGTAATAATACGTTGTCATCGCCCATAAACGACGTTTTCAGGATACTTTTAAAGGTTCAGCTACACGAGTTTACAAGCTACACGAGTTTTTTCAGCTACACTGTTTTCAGCTACACGAGTTACAAGTTCTTTTCAGCTACACGAATTTCGTAAAAAATCAGAAAATATTCACTAATTCAACATTGTAAATTGTTTAATTCAACTTAAGTTAATTGTTAATATAAGTTTTGATTAATTCAAATTAGTAAGTTGGTAATACATGATGTAAAAAAAATACACATCCATGTGTTCACCTTAATGCTGAAAAAAATACTCATATAAAATTCAGAACTACAAAAATCTTAAAGAATCGTTTTTATACAGTGCAGGCAAAAATGTTCACATATGTGGATCTCTGGACCGAAGAGGTTACACATCATACTTTCATCAACAACTCTAACTGTATAATTTTAAAACGCCGCCGTTATTTTAATATGTAACACTTTAAATGTAGCAACAATCGATTACATAAAGGATTAATACTGGCTGTAGACGAATGGTATCTGCAACCAGTAAAACAGGGAAACGATTCATGTCTGGTCTTTTGGCCCGGGACCAAAATCCCAGAAAAAGAATTGCGACATAAAATAATTATGATAGTAATGCATTACTGTCAGTGGACGTTTATTAAATCCAAACAAATAGCTCTGTTGCAATCAGATTAGAGAGAATGAGTATAATGAATTGATCTAATACATGCGCATGAACATTACTAATTTGCATTGACAGAATTATCTTGTCAAATTTATCACATGTATCAAGATAACAGAGCAGTCAAAGATTAACCAATTTATAGGAAACGGTGTCGTTCATACATTTGACTGTAAATACCAGTGTCGAATACCGAAGAGTTCTAAAAATAATTTTTAAAAATCTGATTTAAAAGACGTCCATAATACAGTCAACTCCGGATATAGTGATCCCGGATATAGTGAAATTTCGGCTATAGTGAACGCAAACCATTAGTCCAGATTCACATGTAGTATCTCTGTTCATTATAGGCACACTTCGGTTTTCGTGAACTTCGGATATAGTGGAGGAAATTTGATAGTCTCCAGAGGTTCACTATTATCGGAGTTGACTTATTTCTTGCATTGACTGGCTATTTGAGTGTGTGTCTCTGTGTGTATGAAAACGCTCTTAGAAATCAGTTCACGAAGCTAATTTTGAAAGCACGCTATTATTCTTAGCCTAATATAAAATATTTTCAAAGATATTTTAAATCAAATTAAATGTGATTAAAAGACACTGCATAAAATCCACAGCAAAAGCAAATAAAAATACGTAAAACGTAAAATATATTTAGGCTCCACACAGAGTCAGGTGGAAGAATACGATAGAAATGCATTGATGTAGAAGACTACCCAATGCTTCAAAAAAAGGACAGCCTATGCCATACTTGATTTAACTACCAGCAACCTGGCGGCCGATCGAATCGTTCATTCGAGTATCACAGATCTAGAGACCCTTTTTCGCCGCAGCTGGCTCACATATCTAGAGACCATTTGTTTGACACAGCTGACTGTAGCTGCGTCAAAAAATGGTCTCTAGATCTGTGGCACTCGATGAACGATTCGATAGACCGCCATGTTGCCGGTAGTTAACTCGAGCGATGGCATCAACTGCCCATTTTCTAGCATTAGGAAATGGTTGTTCTTCAAAGAGTTAACTCAGGGCCTTCGCAATTCCAAATCTGGCAACTGGAGAAAATGATTATCATCAGGCTTCATCTCTACTTCGCCGAAAGAGCAAGGTGCTCCATACGTCATCCAGAGTTTGTGTGTGTGTGTGTGTGTGTGTCATGTTTGTAGCAATACCTTTGAAAAAACGTCTACAGATCTCAATCTTCTAAATCTCTTCAAGAAAATTGCAGATTTTATCAGGTTGTAACGAAAGTTTTCCGCCGTATCTGCCTGAAAAACTAACTTCTAACTCCTTAGATAACTGTATTTGAACTTTCGGCACCAAACCTGCACAGTGTCACATTATACAACAATAGTACTTAAAGCTGTACTCATAATTTGTTGATATTCTAGAGCTGACTTTTTGCAACACAACTGGAAGTTAATGATGGTTCTAATCCTCTAGAGCTATAGTTCCATTTGGAGACACCTTGTACTTAATGATAACTATATTTTTCAGAGATTTCACAACACAGTGTTATAAAGTAAGCCTCTTTCTTTCAAATGTCAAAAATAGTTCGACAAAATATGAGCAAATACGCCAACGCGAACTGTGTTCTAACGATGTTTGCGGGTGGCGGGAAACTTTCGTTGCAACCTAATAGTAACTAGACATGTCCATTTTCAAGAACCGTTAGAAATTTTGTGCAACACACAGCGTTATAAAGTACATGACAAATGCAATTCTGGGTGACGTATGAAACACCTTGCCCGCTCATAGAATTACGTATAGATGAAGCCAATACATCGAAACGTTTTCATCGCGTGCCACAGATCTAGAGACCCTTTTTTGACTCAGCTGGCTGTGCCGCACAAAAAAAGTCTGTCGTCTGACTCTAAAGTCTGTCGTCAAAAAGGGGCCTCTAGATCTGTGGCACGCGATGAACGTTTCGAAGGTCCGCCATCTTGGTGGTAGTTAAGTCGAGCGATGGCAACGGGTGCCCTTTTTTCAGCATGGGGCAATCTATCCAGCTGTTCTCGCATTCTTCCATTTTTCAGCAGATGTCAGTGCTGTTTAAAAATAATCGTAGCCGTTTTTTTACGGGAAATGACGTGCTAAAAAGTAAAGGATTCTCGTGGAGCTATGTCACCCGCCACTATTTTTATAGAAATCAAATCTATTCTTCGTGACTGGCAACAGTCAAAACGTCAGAGTTTGGTGTTCCCAGAGCGGGAGCACTGCGCGTTTTTAATCCAGATATAAAACTTATTAAAATTCCCCGAGAAATAAATCGTCTTGAATGGATGTGTTTTCATATTAAAAATGGATTTTAAAATTAAAGAGATTATCATTTTGTCTCTTATTATTTATTTCTGATTATGTGTGCACATAAATACATTTTATTCTAGTTGCATGAAATTATTTTTATAACAATGTTTTCCTTCTTTCTTTCCTTTTTTTGAACGTTTTTAGTCGTACTCCTGCAAAAATCATTCATACTTGTTAAAAATTAAATACTATTTAATTAGAAAAATAAAATAAAGATATTCAGATTTGTGTGTGCTATAAGATGGTCAGTCTTACACATTAAATACTTGACGAACTCATAGTTAGTATATTTTATAACTGCAATCTCACATTCTTAAATTACTCATAGTATATTTTAATAGAATTGATACATAAGCAGTATTTCTTTCCGCCTGAACTGAGAGATAGATTTAAAGTCTGTATTATTTACAACAGAATAGAGTTTAAAATTTATTCAGCAAAATACTCATGCACGTATACAAAATCTCCGTTCTGCATCAGTAAATCAATAACCTGATAATTTCTACCGGAAATAATGTAAGGTTATTATTCATTCGAGATTTTCATTAATCACTGATTTTGCTTTATATGTAAAATTTTGAATAAAAAATATATTTATAAACTACACTATAATCCAAAGTTATTAAATATATCGAAAGTGTATTACCCAAGAGAAATTAATGAATATTGGACAGATACCAGCATTACGAGAAAATAAATGGATCATGTCAGAAAAAAACATGGCTTGTAGTACAGGACAAAGGAACTATAAATAATTGCTTTTAAGCGTAATTGTGTTATCGAGAAGTGCAGCATCACAGATACCATAGATTTTGCCAAGGTCGAAATAGCGAACATGTTTTTTAGGGATTTATGATTAATAACACTTTTTTTGGTTCATTAAAGGATTATTAACAATTCAGCACAGTATTCCAATGCAGTACATTTATAGACAAAGGAGGACCTTAATGTAAGAAAAATAAGAAATTTTAACTTGAGGATATGAAAGTAAGTTAAATTTTACATTAAGTAGAAATATATGTTAAGCATCACATCGTTACTTACTACCAAGTTATTTGAGTTTTCAAATAATTTTCTGATGACAGAAACAAGGTTTTCCAAAGGAACTTACCTAAAAGAAGAAAAAAAAATGTGTTAAAATAAACAAAGTATAATATTACGTGACTAGTGTGAAAGTGAAAATGTAGCACAAACATGTACAGCAGAAAGAGAAAAAAACATATGTAGTTATACAGGGTGTCTACCGCTCCGGAAAATCCGGAAAGTCTGGAAAAAGCCGGGAAATTGGAAAATGGGTCCGGAAAGTCTGGAAAAAAACGGGAAATTGGATAATGGGTCCGGAAAATTCACCAAAAGAATCATTTTTTTTTTCGGTATCCCTTTTTTTTAACCCTTCCTATTTTTCAGACTGGAAACCGACAAGCAACTGCAACGCATTTTTCGGACCGCGAAAGTATCAAGCCATGTGTTTGCATAAGGAGGGAAAAATGGGGTCTCATCCATCGTGACGGGAGGGTAAAAAAGCTGTCGTCAGCGCGTGATCACCCGTCTGGTTTGCAATAGAATTTCATTCATTGTTTATTTATTTTAACTCAGCGTTCTGGATTTGAAGTGTAGAAAGACGAAAGTGGCTAAAATTTGTACTAGAAGTATCGTGGACGGAATTAGTAGATGATCATACGTGATTTATTCAATCATTTTATTTCCCACGTACGTATTTATTTTTATTGCTTAATATTTCTCAATATTTATGTATGCATGCTCGCATATAACACAAGCAATTGGCCCCTTTTTTTCTTAGAAAGTGTGCGCTCTTTGAGTTTCGTTTTATTTTTTGAATTTAAAGTATTGGATAGTGTTCAATTTGGAGGACTTATCTCTTCATTAGAATGGTTGCTGAAAGTGTGTCGACCGGGCCTCCCAGCAGATATTTTAAAACATTAATATTAACTCTAATAACAATAACATTTAAAATACCCCCCCCCCCCGGAAATGGAAACTTATATACGCTTCTGTCCTTCTACCTCCCAAAAGTCAGGAAAAAGTCGGGAAAAAGTCAGGAAATGGACTTTCAGAAATTTGGTAGACACCCTGTTATAAAAACAGTGTGTCCACTTTTAAATTGACCGACCTTCTTAACACTGCTAATAGTACTACTCCAGCATTTCACCACAGAAAGGTGCTAAATTAGCTGCATCCTTTCTATGGAGAGAAGTTGGGCCATAAATTGGTGCTTAAACTGATGAGTGAATCCAAATCGTGGTGAAATCGTACTCCTAGTGAAGATAGCAGCTAACTCAGCACCATTCCATGGTGAAATGTTGAATTATTTCTATTAACAGTGAACTGTCAGTCTCCGAAGAATATTTCCAGTTGCAAAAAGGGTCAAAATTAGATGCGTATGGATAACAATTGAGCGTAGAAATGGGCAAATAATGTAAAATTATTTTCACGATAATAAGTTCCAATAAGCTTTAAATTCACGATAGGTAAGCTTCACGATATAAAGTTCCAATAAGCTTTAAATTCACGATAGGTAAGCTTCACGATATAAAGTTCCAATAAGCTTTAAATTATAAAAAATAAAATTTCGATAGGAAGGTTTTCAATTGTTAAGAAATAAGATCCAAATTACTAACAAGCTTTAATATCAAAAAATATTTTATGACACTTTGTTACAAATCATTTAAATTACAGGTGCGTTGCAGTGAATTCTGGAATGAAGTGAACGGAGTTTTACGTCACTGCAGCTTGGAGAGTTGAATGTTTAAAGCGAAAAAAAAAAACTCTAGTAAAAAGAATCCACATAATTTAAGTTTGTATACAGTACCTAGGTGCCTACATCCTTATTTAAGGAAATGCTGTCAGTATAGAAGCATTGTAAACAAAAAAGCGTTCGTTATTTGTATAATTAATATTCAACGAAGTTTGAAACATGTCTTTTAGTGACTTAAATAAATTTAAACACGTGGTTATTTACATAATTTCAGGCACCGTACGCAAAATAAAATACAGAACGAAAAGGCTATTTCGTTTAGAAAATCACTCGGAAATCAAACAAGTGTCTACAAGCTGTCAATATCTGCTGAACTCGTGAACAAGAGACATCAGCCATGATATACCGCTGAATACGCCAAAAAGGTATGGGTATAATAAGAGGTAATAATATAAAAAAAAATTAAAGTTAATTTTCTTAGGTGAACCAAGAAAAGTTTTATTTTAGTTACTTTAAGTTAAAATTAATTAATTAATGCAGGGCCGTTTGTAAAGCAAGGGTAGATACCGTTAATCCAGTTTGTTTGTTTAGTTTATTGCTTCCACTCATCTTTAATCCCACGCAACAGGATCTAAAATTAAATTGAATTAATGAACTAATATTTGAAAAAACTGCAGAGTCATCCACTACAAGTTTAATAAAATGGATTTGAACTTTAGTGGATGAATAAAAAGTATTTTATTAACGATTGAAAATTTGAACGAGATATATAAATATATATAGGGAGAATGTGAACTAATAGTTAGGAATTGAAAAAAGTATGTGGTTTTGTTACGTGAACCATCATCTGACTTCTCAGTTGATCATTATCGTTAGTAGGCCTAAGATGTGGTTTCAGCATGATAGGGAGTCAGTCCATAAAGTAGCTTCCTTCCAAACACGTCGACGTGTTTGGATAACTACTAATATGTTTCAAGACAAAAATTACATTTTATGGCGGTTTGTGGTACAATTGATCTCCTCAATCGCCGGGTCTAAAACCTCTAGAATTTTTTCTTTGGAGATTTTTTGAAAGAAGGTCTATCAAATAGAATAAGTAAGTCGAGTACACAGTTAATAGAAGTAGTTCAATATCTCACCATGCATTATATTTACATGCAAATCAGCTGCAGCCCTTCTATGGAGGAACGTTGAACCATGATTTGGTGATTAAACTAATCAAAGAACGAAATCATGGTTCAACGTTTCTCCATAGAAAGGTTGCAGCCAATTTATATCTATTGTATGGCGAAATGTTTAACTACTTCTACTAAAATTGTAGGGCGATATATTTCCATCTCCATTATTGTGTACGGTCCCACTGTGTCTGTTAAAACTTCGAACTCGGAATACTGGTCGTACCGTGAATACTGGTCGTAGCAATATCGAACTTTTTGTACGTGCAGTATTTTTGTATAAGCAAGATTTCTGAAAGTATGAATGTAGGAAACTTGGGCTGTATACAAATTTGGAGCGTATTTTTTCATCAAAATATTTTTTCGCTTGGAACTTTCAATATCTGCATTTTGCATCTAATTTTGGCCTTTTTTGTGACTGGAAGTATGCATCTAGAAATATCACGTTCAACGAAAGTAAATGTTCCTTAAGTTAAACACTGTGGATAAATGCGGAAAACATTTTGCTTTGTCTTTCAATAGAGAGTTAAATTGAGTAGTTCGACAATTTAGAGGGCAGCATTCCATATTTCTTTAAAAAAATTACAAGGAAATTCTCAAATGAAACAAGTTTCCGTAGTTCGAGAATGAAATTAAATTTCATTTAGAGGGACACAAACAAATTTATTAAAAAATTTCTTTCGAAATTACCGTCTTAAAATTAACAATATGCTGACTATAACATCATGCTTAAGAGACAAATTTTAATAAAAATACTATGTGTAAAATAAGCCCACGAATATTGTATTTGAACTTTTAAGATAGGTCAGTAGAAAATGTGATATCAAAATAAAATATGCTATTAAAGAAATAAAAATGATAATTAATGAAGAATTTTTCTTTAGCAGTATAAATCTAGCAATGCTTGTATTCGATAAATGCATTTACATAGAAATAATCAAGAGTTAAAAGTATCCATTACAAACTTTACAGATACAGTCATTACATATTGCTGTTAGTGAAATATTTATATTATAGTTAAATATTTTGCTAGCCTGTTTCGTAACACGTAAACACAATATTGAAATAACAACGAGCACGCGATATTCAAAATTTATACTATTATTCCGATAGTTAATGGCATTTAATCAATAATCTTGATTAGATTTCTTAAAAAATACTATTTATTTTCCAGGAAAACGATTTTCGATAAAATAATACTAAAGTGAAAATTTGGGTTACAAAATGAAAATATGCAACATATATCATGCTAGTAAAATAAAATTTCGTAAAACTTTCCTTACTTATTATTTCTGTTTTTACTTAATTGGTTAGCGGTTCATTATAACTTAACGAAATTAATTAATTTTTGCTAGGAAAATGTGTCTAGGATAAATGTGTCTTTGTCTATCTATGGTGATTAGATAGACAAAGTAAGCACTGATAACTGTTTGTATATTTTTTTCTTTAAACCAACTTTTCATTACTTGAACAGTTGAATTAAGTACATAATTTCATTAATAATCTTAAACTTTAAATAATTAGCATGAAATATTGCGCAGTAATAACATAAAAACTATTATTATGAAAACATTAAACTAATACTGGCCGTTTCCATCACATTCTCGTTTATGTTTATGCCTGAAGTGCTAAATAAATTTTGGAAATCAGAAGTATGAAGATTTTATCTTTTTATAATGTAGATGATCGAAAGATTAGGTCTTGTCATATTTTCATCCCTAAACATTTTGTGGTCGTCAAATTTATCATTCGTGAATTTAAGATATAGAATGACACATATATTTTTGTAACCAACATCAAAAATGCTAACGTTGGAGTATCCGTAGAAAGGTACTAATTTTTTAAAATGTTTCATATAAAGGACGAGTCATGAAAAAACAGCGGTAACTGGCTTCCTTTTAAATGATGCTTTAATGCACGCATAGGCAACTTCCGGCCAGCGGGCGAGATGTGGCCCCTCCCGGGCTTTTCATCCGGCCCGCAGGACACATAAAAACCCCGCCGACCTACTGTTCGGAGTTTTCCGTCGTTTTCTCTGCAACTTCGCGTAAATGCGAGTTAGGATCCCTTTGAAAGTCCCCCACGGAAGACAATTCCCACCCCCCCAACCTCAGCCTAGATCCCTCGAGCACAAAATTGGCCGTAACACTGCATTTCTATTTCCAATTTAAAAATCCCATATGAATCCCAATTATATAGCCCGCGACTTGGCTAATATCCTAAAGTTTGGCCCGTAACTTTCCAAAGGTTAAACAAACCTGCTTTAATGGATAGTATTGAAAATCATTGTTTTAATAAAAGAAAATTATTAAAGGAACTATATGTTATGAAATTGGAAGATTTTTTGAATTAGAAGGTGGGGGCAGATTTTCTGGGTCCAATGACTATCAGAGAAATAGGTAGGGAAAATTTCCGGGGGATTCCAAGGCTTATATTTCAATATGCTAGATTTTGCAATACACCTCTACAAATAGCTATATATGTGCCTGAACGTTACCTTGGCTACGGCATCGATGTCGATCCGTCATTGCACTCCCACTGTTTAACTCATTCGTGCTTGACCATTACAGTCGTAAACTCTAATTTTTTCTGGTGCACTTGAGCATTACATAGATATTCGAAATTGAAATTTACCGAAACTAGGAATTATTTTTATTCAAAAGTATATGAATAAATATTTAAATATTAATATGTGCTACTTTGTAATCACCGAGTTTTCATGGATATCAATTATTTTATTTATGAAAATGAATAAAAAGAAAATTAAATAATTTTAATATTTTGCAACTGTAGAAATAATGTTAAAATTTGCTTTCCCTGAAAAGATGTTTTAAGCACGAATGTGTTAATTACAGATTTGTGCAAAAATGGGGCTTTAATTTTTGTGGATTCTAATAATGCAATAAGTTACTGCGAAATTTAAAATTATTGATTGAAAATTTGAATAAATAGTTAATATCCAAACTCAAAATACCTTCTCAAAACAGATCCGAACAGAAAACTTTCGAAGATGTTTGATCTCACTAATGCATGAATAATCGCAAAAGTTTCGCATCGATTTTTATGTAAAGAATGGCGTCAATATTCATTACTAATGTTCTTTAGGAGGTTAAAAATAGCGCTATATTTAACTAAAATCACAATTCGCACAGCATTAATGATGGGTTCATTTCATCTGTTCCGAAATCCTTTCATTTCATTCCCAATGGTACGAGCCTTTAACGAATGGACATGAATTATTAATACCGTAGTGACAATATCGCAGCGTCATTATAGTTGCTGCAGGCGTTCTCTGTTTTGAATTACTCTCCCTAATTAAAAGAGATTTGCATGTACTCTATGGCAAATGGATGTACATGCTTTAAGGTTTCTAATAGAACTCTTTATATAATAAATGCATTAATAAATATGCTTAAAGGAACTTTATGCATGAATTGAGGCAGCAGCATATTCAGATCCAATATCTAATAAAAATATTTAGATCTTTAATTAGCGAGATTTAATTCAGGAAATTCTATTTAATAAACACATTACTTTTTGAAAAAAAGTTGTGTTAATTTTTAAAATGAGTTTTGTTTTACTTACAACTCGCAAAGGTACAATGTCAAAGATTATTAACTTATAGGTAGGAATATATTATTCACAAAAGAAAGTACTTGGTAGTGAATTAGCTTGAATTCATTTAAATTTATAAAGTATTGGCTTAATAAATGAGGATATCAAAAAGAATCAATCACAGACCGTTAAAAGGTATTTTTCGCTCTAAAACATTAACGATAAGGAAATGAGTATTTAATTAACAGAAAGGAAAACTGATTAGGTGCACAGTATACTGCTATTTTGTCCATGCCAATGAAACTGTAAATCAGAAAACCATGGCGAAGTCACTCAAATAACAGAAACTAATAGAAAAACAAATAAATTGCGTTCTCATACCTCGGGTTTCTTACTCTTGTAAGATTTCTTAGCGACTGTGATAAATTATTAATCAAAATATAGGATTAGAATTAAACATACACCATAAGAAAACTTAATCGTTTGCTAAAAAAAATAAAAGTGGTAAGAAATCGTACAAAATCTGCTGGTCAGTGGAAGAAAAATATTTACAATCCAATATTACCAAACCTAAATTACATTAAACTAAATCTAAAATATCCCACCAAACGAAATTACTTTAAAACTAAATCTAAAAGATTATTCTAACCTAAATTTAACAGTTCAATGCATAAAAATAAGTTCTTTTTTATTAACAGTAATCCATAAACGTACTATAACATTTTTTTAACTTAAATAATGCTCTTTTTAAAATTTATCTATTGTACTTTATGTGCAGCAACTTAAAGATAATAGATTTTCAAAAGATCAATTTCAAGCACATATCTAGGATTAAAATTTTGGACGGCTTAAAACGTTCTACAATATTTATCGAGGTATCACAGAAATCGATTTGTTCAAAGAGGAACATAAATACGTTTTCAAGAGAGATATTCGATTGCACAAATATACGCATTGCGTATTTGAGACACATTTAGAGCATAAAATAAAACTAACTGATACTGATTCATTTCACATTAAAATGAGAAAAACAGCTTCATTTTATTAAGAGTAATTGCATTGCATTTTAAGTGGACAACTCCATCTATTTTGAAGTTGATTTAAGAAAATTTACAGTAACTACATTTCATTTAGAAAATGTGCGAGAAAATCGAACAGTAACGATTATTATTGAGCAACGTTATTTTTTTTATGTTTGGTTTCAAAGCGTCCAATTTTAAAAAGTTACGATGTCTTTGTTTTATGATAACATTGGGATACACTAAGAAGCACCCATACAAAAGAAGATTAAAATAAGTACGAAATCAAATAATTGTTGGTAAAAATGAGAATTGGCTCTTTCTCTGTCTCAGGTGAACTATGAAAAAGGACTAAAGCACAAAAAAAGAATTTGTTCCTAAGGGTTAGGTACAGAAATGTTACTACATCACATGACTAGAATAATGTGCTGTATGTTGTTTTGAAGCTCCCCTGTGATTTATCTCTATTCCAATTGTAGATCTTCAAACTGAAGAACTTTCCTTATAGGCCTAAATTTCTATAAAATGAGGAGCATCAAAACAAATCTCAATTCAAACTCACACCACCGATTGCAACTTTCTTTGGAGATTATATCAGAAGAGTTCTTACCCGTATAGCAAATTTGTGCCTAAATTTTGGCAAAAAAAATTATATTCTTCTTTATTCGTATGTTTATTTTAATAATACACAATTTGGGTTGCCAAAAAAGGTTATTTTCATTTATTTCTGATAATTTTATAATTTCTTGTCCAGTACAATTTACTCAGCTATATTAATCTCAAAATATTTCATTGTCAGTGCAAAACATGCCGTTTAATAACAAGAGATGACCTCTATGCTCTTTGAAAAATGCAAAAATTCAAAATAAAAATACTATCATTTGATTTTCGATTTTTAAAATATTGCCTTTTGAAAAATAATAACTATGATTCTTCTTATTAAAAAAGGAGATTTTAATGACCATGAAGTAATTAAAAAAACATTTTTTTAAAGAAACTTCATCGATCACACGCAGAATGAAAACACGTAATTTCTTATAAATAAACATCAATTATAATTAGCTGTGTATAATTATTTTTCCTTAAAATAGCCATTACTTAAAAGGCAGAAGCTCCTTATATGAATATATGTATAGTTTCTTATTTAGCTTAAATTTGTTTCATTGTAACGAAATATATTACACGTATTGAATAAATGTTAAACGTTCTATACTCACAAGAATTTAAGAACATCTACTTACAGTAATCTTCAATTACAGAAACATTTTTGAAGATAAATGTGTTATTTATACGCATAATACTGAATAATAGAATAAATAATTAAAAAATATGGCAACATTTAAAAATATTCTGTTGAATTATCATTTCTCTAACACTTTTTACAGCGTTGATTTGTTTGCTTCTAAAGAAATATGCAAAATGCCATGAAAAAAAAAAATCAGACGGCAGCTTGTTTTTTTGAATCTTATTGAAAAATAAGGAAGAAAAAAAACCTTTCCTGAAAAGCAATAATGAGTACAATAAAGGAATATTTTCTGTAACGTTTTTGCGACGAAGAAAACTCAAATACACTACTGGCCAAAAGTATTGCAAGTTTCAGAAATCTAACCCTTTTCAAGATTAAGCCCATTCTCCCCCGTCCAAAATTAAAAATCAATATAATTGATATTTTTAATGTCAACATGTTAAATTAATAACTTCGAAGACAAGATAGCATTAAGTTAAAGAAGAAAAATAATTATTTAATATATTTAAAAAATATATAGGTTTTTATAGAAATTATAATCCATTTTGGCTAGCCAGAATAAAATTAAATAAAGAACTAATTTCAAGGTTATTCATTTTTTATGGGCTTATTCTTGAAACGATGGTTAGCTTTCTCAAACTTGCAATACTTTTGACCAGTAGTGTAGGTTAAGCAAACTATTGTCCATAGAGTGTGATGTATCGATATTGTCCGGATAAATTCACAATTCACGCAATATACACGAATTTTGACAAATACAAATTTTGTAGCAATCTACACATAATCATATTATACGAGTTAGAGCATGGATGGACAGATGGATATATAAACTGAAATCATAAACATTTTTTGAATTTCTTAATAAGTGCTAATAATGTAAATTCTTCTGTCGTTCCTTTGGGCTTTGTGAGGAATGGAGTGAAGTGGTCAAGCTTAGGCCAAAAGCACTTTTTAAGACTGTCATTAGAGCCTAATTTATGAGAGTTAGTTCTTGTAAAAGAACCATAAGCTACATACATTATTTTCAAAGTAGGGCATCCAATTGTAAACCTAAAATATTTCTTAATTTTGTTTTATTTGGAATTGGAAAACCATATTAATGAAGTGTGTCAAAAGAACATTCAGGACTATCTCCCACCACGGATGGCAATTTTCTCAAAGAGGATATCAGAAAACTCGTCTACCCTTATAGCAAATGTCCAAATCTTGATGATGCCGATGTCTAAAAGTCATGATGGGATACAATAACTGCATATAAAATGTGATTTATTGGAATTATTTGGTGTGTTCTTTCAAAAGAACTATTCATGCTTTGTGAAAGTCACCTGCGTGCAAACTACCATTCCTAGTTGTTTATGACCATGGTGCTGAGATTTCCTGTATATAAAATTTTCAAAAAAGTTCTTGTAAAAGATAACACTAATTCGGTGGGAATTCAAAGATATGAGGGCCAATCCATAAGTAATTGTTTCTTGCTTATAATTTTATTTGCCTGACGATGCCTTTTTATTAGCCTTCAGTGTAGTCCTTTTTCCCAATACACACTTCCAGCGACTTGGAAGATTTTCAATTGCATCCAATACACCATTTTTTTTTCTGTCAGTCGAGAGGTTCGGGTAACGTCAGCTGAATGCCAACCAGAAATGGGGAACGAAAGCCTCGCATAGATTCTTTCAACTTTGGGAATAAGTCTGGTGGACTCATGTAACGACTTTAAAGCCACGTGAAGTAACTTTTCTCAACTGTAACTGAGTCGCTGTTCCATTACGACATGGGCCGTGTGCTGCTAAGCATTGTCTTGTAGAATTAGCCTCGAGAAAATAAGATTTTTTTTTTTTTTGGGGGGGGGGGAGCATTTATATTTTCAGTTGTTGAAGGAAAGAATTATGATGTAGTCCTGTAATAAAACTATTTCGTTTTTTCTCTGATCTTCCTTTCTGTCGCAGTTTCCCAAGGCATTTGGCATATGAACAAAGATGATCAAGCAGTTAATACTCCGTAAGGAAGCTTGGATAAAGAAAGGACTACACTGAATGCTTGAAAAGGTATATTACTAACGAAGTAAACACATAATTTAAAAACAAAAATGTGCGCATTAATTTTGAAATGCTACCTCCATATTTATGGCATTTTTGACGCAGCTGGCTGTGCGGTGGCACAGCCAGCTGCGTCAAAAAAGGGTCTCTAGATCTGTGGCACGCGATGAACGTTTCGATCGTCCGCCATCTTGCTGGTAGTTAAGTCGAGCGATGGCAACGGCTGCGCTTTTTTCAGCATTGGGCAATCTATGCAGCTGTTCTCGCATTCTTCCATTTTTCAGCAGATGTCAGTGCTGTTAAAAATGATCGTGACCATTTTTTGACGGGAGATGACGTGCTAAAAAGTAAAGGATTCACGTGGAGCTATGTCACCCGTAACTATTTTTATAGAAATCCAATGTATTCTTCGTGACTGGCAACAGTCAAAACGTCAGAGTTTGGCGTTCCCAGAGCGTAAACACTGCGCGTTAAAGGGTTAAAAGGTATATTACTAACCAAATAAACGTACAATTTAAAAACAAAAATGTGCACATTAATTTTGAAATGCTCCCCTTCATATTTATAGCATTAAGAGGACGATAAGACAGACAGAGAAACCGAAATCATAAAATCTTTTCAGATTTGTTGAAACTGTATTAAGAAAACGTTAACACCAGCTGCCGTGACGTCATTTTTAATAATCAATTCGAATTATTAAAATTCGTTCTAATCAAAGTCCTCGACAAGAAAAGCATAAATTCATTTCGTTTAACTTTTCTCCTCCGCACTCCAGTCCCATTCATCTAGTACTCATTAACCGCTCCCTGTATTAATGAGCTGTACGACGCCGAAAGGGGGGGGGGAGGGATACTAGAGTCCCCAATCAAAGAGACTCGGCCGTTTCCAATTCAAATGGTTCCGACAGGATGCTGACTCCCAACCTCGAGCCATTACTCCTTAGAGAGTTTCATCCACAGATGAGGCTAATTGCATCCGAATTTCGAATCCTGCGGTGTTTTGCTTTGCTTTGCTTCCGTAGTCATTCCAAGCCCTATTTTGCATTCTAAGTGATTAAAGTAACGACTGGTGATTTCTTTTATTTATTTTTATAGCTTCTCAAAATTGGGATTAACCCGTTAACGGTCGTATTATCTTCAAGAAAACGGTCATAAAAGTGTCTATTTTTTTATTCCAGAAAATTGTATAAAAATAAGTGCATGTGAAATATATGTATTCATTTTAAGGTTTTGGACATTTTTTTTTTTTTTAGAGCGAAAGGAAAAAAAAAAGTTTAATTGCTATGAAATGTGTGTTTTGTGGTAAGCAGGGAATCATTAAAAATATATGTTTTAAACACTAAAGGAGAATTTTATAAAGCTTACTTTATATTTTTATTTACAATATTTTTACTTTATATATTTATAATTTTTACTTTATATATTTATTACAATTTTATTTATTTACAATATATGTATTCATTTTAAGGTTTTGGACATTTTTTTTTTTTTTTTTTTTTAGAGCGAAAGGAAAAAAAAAAGTTTAATTGCTAGGAAATGTGTGTTTTGTGGTAAGCGGGGAATCATTAAAAATATATGTTTTAAACACTAAAGGAGAATTTTATAAAGCTTACTTTATATATTTATTTACAATATTTTTACTTTATATATTTATAATTTTTACTTTATATATTTATTACAATTTTATTTATTTACAATATATGTATTCATTTTAAGGTTTTGGACATTTTTTTTTTTTTTTTTTTAGAGCGAAAGGAAAAAAAAAAAGTTTAATTGCTAGGAAATGTGTGTTTTGTGGTAAGCAGGGAATCATTAAAAATATATGTTTTAAACACTAAAGGAGAATTTTATAAAGCTTACTTTATATATTTATTTACAATATTTTTACTATATTTATAATTTTTACTTTATATTTTTATTACAATTTTATTTATTTACAATATATGTATTCATTTTAAGGTTTTGGACATTTTTTTTTTTTTTTTTTTTTTTTTAGAGCGAAAGGAAAAAAAAAGTTGAATTGCTAGGAAATGTGTGTTTTGTGGTAAGCGGGGAATCATTAAAAATATATGTTTTAAACACTAAAGGAGAATTTTATAAAGCTTACTTTAAAATGAGTAAATGTTTGCAACGTTTCTTTGAACATAAGTAAAAAAAGTGAGCTAAGATTGCACGATGCATATCACAAATACACGTATTGGAGGATGGTTACCCTCTCTTTAAAGATAAATTACCTGCGAATTAACTTAAAAATAGTCTAGTAACGTTATCTGTTGTGTAAAATGAAATATAAAAAATTCGTGCATTGGAACTTAAATGCGTTCTCATCTTTCCTTCACATAACATTTGAACAATATTGCCCGAAAATATGACGGCACGAGAAATAGAGGGCGAAAGCTTAGCCCGTGATTTTGATGGGGGCGAGGCTTAAGGGGTTAAAAAAATTGTTGCTGAAACAGTTTTTATAGTCATTGAGTGAGGAAGCAAATCATAAACAATATAATGTGACAAAAAGCTTTGCAATAATGCAAACAATCTTCCTTTTATACTCAGTTTCGAAATATCATAATTTTAGAAGAAGAGGATTGTGGTAACATTATGAGATTCTGTTTCCGTTTTCAAACTTGTATAATAAATAATCGTTTAAATTTAAAAAAAAAATAATTTATTCGACGGAGATTATACGGACATACATAAAAGTGTAAATTTCTCAATTTCATTTCGAAACTAGAATACTTGCAACGGCTAAAGTTACCAAGTTTATAATTGTGTAAGATTGCGGTTTAAAAATTTTGAGGAATTATATGTTGGATCTCAGCAAATATGTTTAGTTTTACATTTCGACAATGGGAACATGTACCTTGCAGAAGTCTCTTTCCTGTTTCCTAAAAGGTTTTCCTGGTTTCGGACATGATTCAGGAAATTTAATTTTTTTTTTGAATGAATCAAGCTTTGTTTGTCACTGTACTTTACTATCTTTGAGATAGCATTACCGTTTTTTTTTTTTTTTTTTTTTTTTTTTTTTTAAGGACATACCAAGACATATAACTTTGCATCTCATTGTTGGAATTCTTATGATCATTTCAGTTTTCTATAAACTGAGGGTCTTGCTATGGGTAATCTTCTCTCATCCCTTTTATATGATACTAGCTGAAGTACCCGTTCTTCGCACGGGAATGAATGGACTTTTTGATATTACGATTTGTGGTGATTACTATTCATTGTAATAAACAGATATAGCAAAGTGGATATCGCGTTATATTGTGTCCAATAATCATGCATACCAAATTGCAAGGCAATCGTTTGTACGGTGCAGAAGGCCATGCGGCGTAGCGCAATCTAGTGGCGAGTTTTAGCAAAACGGATACGGCGAAAATATTTTATGCATTCAGATATCGATGTATACGAATTTTCATGACTATCGGCTGGACAGTCCTGAAGTTCATGTGTTGACGCGACATCTAGTGGCAAGTTATAGGAAAATGGATAGCGCCAAACTCTTCCCCGTGTTCAAATATCTATGTATACCTATTTTCATAGCGATCATTTGCACAGTCAAGAAGTGATACACTGCAGGGCCATCCAGTGGTTCAATAAAGTAATGATTTGCTACAGCGCCGTCAAGTGGCGAGTTATAGCAAAATGGATAACGCCAAAATATTCTCATTGTTCAAATAGCTATGTATACTGATTTTCATAGCGACCGTGTTCAACTATCTATGTATACCAATTTTCATAACGATCATTTGCACAGTCAAGAAGTGATACACTGCAGGGCCATCTAGTAGTTAATTAAAGTAATGATTTGCTACAGCGCCGTCAAGTGGCGAGTTATAGCAAAATGGATAACGCCAAAATATTCTCATTGTTCAAATAGCTATGTATACTGATTTTCATAGCGACCGTTTGAATGGTCAAGAATTTGGCCTGCTGCAGCGTCATCTAGTAGCGAGTTAAAATAATAATGCATTGCAGTGTCATCTAGTGGTGAGTAACATCAAAAGGAACGCAGTTAGAATATATTCTTCGTGCTCAAATGTGTAAGTATAAAAAAATTTATGCCGATTGGTCGAACGGTATAGAAGTTGATGCTTTTCAGCGCCATTTAGCGGCAAGTTACAGCAAAATGGATAATGAAAAATATTCTCCGTGTTCTAATATTCGCGTGTACCAAATTTCATCGAAATCGGTTGGACGATATTCGCATAGCAAACGGCTAAACGGAATAGAATTCGACGTTCTGCTGCGCCACCTGGTGGCAAGTTAGAGGAAAACGGATAGCATAAAAAGCTTCTCCATGATAAAAGACTTAGGTGAACCAAATTTCATGGTGCAACGGTGCTCAACGGTGCTGGAGTTTTTCAACCTCATACACTCATACCAACATTCATTTTTATCTATAACCAGTGTCATTATATATCCCAGTCTCAAGTAAAATCCAGTTTCAAATCTAAGCCTCGCCAAAGTGCCAACATACGCCAGTTTGCAAGCGTTTTTTCAGGAAATCATTCGAAGCATTGACTTAGCAGCAATAATATATGGGAAATGGTTCGACCGCGAAAAAGTAAAGCAAGCCTTTATTTGAAAAGTTGAATCCCTTAATACAGCCGATTTTTTTAAAATGATCAACTATAACGTGTTTTATTCATCATTACTCCGATGTAGTAAATGAGAAGATTTCAATTTTCTGGAATTTGGCGGAATTCCCCCAACTTAAATCAATGTACTCATTTGGCGAGAATTCTGGAGATAGATCAATTGAAATCCCTTAATAACTGCATTATTTCTTCACGGATCATTAAAATTTAACGCTGTATTCTAATAAAACCTTTGCACTTGTTTTCAAAAATCTATTTCCTTAAGCTCTCAATAAATTGCGCCAAGCCAAAATCTGTGCAAACCGCTAGAACTCACTTTCACAAAATCGGCATTTGAGCCATTTTATTTTTTCGCCAAACTAAAATAATTTACACATTAGCCTCGGAAATCTTCAATTCTTATTGTTTTGCGTGTAAAGCATTACATTCCTGCTCTGATTTCCCATGCACACGATATTATAATTAAAAAAAAAAAATAACCTTACGAATATAAACTAACAAAAAAAAATCATTATTATTCTTTTATTTTTACTTTGAGAATTTAAAACATTTTATTCGGCAAAATCGCCACACATGGCAACCACGATCTTTATTTCACACTTTTTTCACTACAGGGGTTACAATTACGGAAAGCTTTTTTGCGTGAATAGCATAAAAAATCTCTTAAATTCCGGGAACGGGTGGACTTTCAAAGTTTTAAAGTGGACTACGATTTATTCTATATTATTTTACATATCTGTGCTAAATTTCAGGCCGATAGGTTCATTTTTGTGGATTTGTATGCGAACGACATTTTATTCGGCAAAATCGCCAGACATGGCAACCACGATCCTTATTTCACACTTTTTTCACTACAGGGGTTACAATTACGGAAAGCTTTTTGCGTGAAGAGCATAAAAAATCTCTTAAATTCCGGGAACGGGTGGACTTTCAAAGTTTTAAAGTGGACTATGAGATATTCTATATTATTTTACATATCTGTACTAAATTTCAGGCCGATAGGTCCATTTTTGTGGATTTGTATACGAATCAAATCCACAAACAAACAAACAAACAAACAGAATTTCATTTTTATTTATAAGATTTATATGCATTGTTTTGAAGCGAAACTCTTGAAGGACTGTAATTTTTCGTGCTGGGTCGGATATGTTGACGATACTTTCGTTTTGTAGATTTCAATGGCTAGCTTTCTAATTTATTTTCAATTGTTAATTCAGTCGATCCATGTATCCAGTTTACTTTAGAAGAGGAGTGCAACAATTCTTTACTTTCTCTGGATGTTCTTGTTTCTATGAATCCCAACGGTTTTCTTACTTATGCTTTCCGCAGCCCCTTTTCTATCTCTTTAGCTCACATTACTAGCAAAAACTTTGCTATTTACACCTACGTGTTCCGTGCTATCAAACTCTTTCTGAATTCAGTAAATCTAACTCTTTCTCCCCTCAGTACTGTTAATTTATACTATCTTTAATTTCAACTGTATGCTACAAAACTTCTAAACGTCTCAAACATTTCGGTTCCGAAGTCATCTTTAAACCGGCGAATATGCTTAAATTCTCTTCCCTTCAAAAACGCCATTTCTACTGAGAATCGTTGGGTTGTCTATTATATTCCTTGTGAAGCTTGTGATTTGGGCTATATTGGTCAGAGGAGAAGAGCTCTAAAATTTAGTCTCAAAGTGCATGAGCTATGGGTTTCTAAGGATGAGCTTTCCAAATCTTGCCTCACATTGTTCGAATTCTAAACATCATTTTCAGTTCTCTAAAGCTAAGATTTCGTGCACTCCTCAGTCTTCGTCCCATGAAGACTTTTTTAAAGGTTTTTCCATTACCCAACACTCGAAGCAACGGTTCTTTCATTCTATTTATTCGTTCTAATTAGAAACAGTTGTTGTAAGGCTATTTTTACTTTCTTCCTAAATTATTTCCCTTCTCCCACCTTTTTCATCATTAACTAATTTATTCGTTGTTGCTGTGC
Source organism: Cheiracanthium punctorium (assembly GCA_038373885.1). NCBI lineage: Eukaryota > Metazoa > Arthropoda > Arachnida > Araneae > Cheiracanthiidae > Cheiracanthium > Cheiracanthium punctorium. The sequence goes on from JAWZYV010016235.1 coordinate 245,222, forward strand.
GTATTTTTATGTATTTAACTTATATTTTAAATCCTTAAAAAAAAGAAGTCCCGTCCTGTTTATATATTTAGATTTTTTTTAAATGTTAGGTGTTGTTTCTGCTGTTATTTTGTTGTTCTATTTTCTGCCGCTTTCACAGGTTCTTTTATTTTATTTATTTATCTATATTTTCATAATTATTTTTCTAGATTTTATTTTTATCCACCCCCTTCTCTTCTTCTCCTTGGTTTCTTGTGTTTTTTTCCTTTTTTCAGTGGCAACTCTCTCGCTTCGTTTTAGCTTTCTGTTTACTTTTTCAGCCCCAATCTGTGTATGGACAATTGCTGAAGAAGGGCGACAATTTTTTCATCTGAAAAATGTCTCCAGTACGATAACTAGCATTTATGTGTGATTTTCGTAAAAGCTTGATTATTTATTATTTTAAACACGTTCCTTTTGAGTGTTTTTCCCCCTTTTCATTACTAACATTGTTTAAGAATAAGGTAAAGCTGTAGGATAGACATCTCTTGAACAAAAGATATAATTAATGGAAAGTGCTTCCTTAACCCTTTGAGGCGCAACCCTTTCCCAATGCTGAAAAAAGGGCAGACGGTGCCATCGCTCGACTTAACTACCAGCAATGTGGCGGACGATCGAAGCGCTCATCACGTGCCACAGCTCTAGAGACCCTTTTTTGACGCAGTTGCACAGCCAGCTGTCGTCAAAAAAGAGTCTCTCGATCTATGGCACGCGATGAACCTTTCGATCATCCGCCATATTGCTGGTAGTTAAGTCGAGCGATGGCAACGGCTGCCCTTTTTTCAGCATTGGACAATCTCTCCAGCTGTTCTCGCATTCTTCCATTTTTCAGCAGATGTCAACATATGTTAAAAATAATCGTGACCACTTTTTTACGGGAAATGACGTGCTGAAAAGTAAAGGATTCTCGTGGAGCTATGTCCCCCGCAACTATTTTTATAGAAATCAAATCTATTCTTCGTGACTGGCAACAGTCAAAATGTCAGAGTTTGGTGTTCCCAGAGTGGGAACACTGCGCGTTAAAGGATTAATGTTCCTTTCCTCTATCAGCGTGCAATGAAAATGTTTTTGTTCAGATGGATACTCTGCTGTAAAAAAAAGAGAAGAAAATCCTAATCATAATACACAGGCAAGAGATTCTGTTTATATCTGTTGATCGTAACTTACGATTATTTCCTATCTAAGAAAATGCATGATGTACGGCCTTATTCATGTCCCAGAGGAAATCAAAATAAAAGTATCTGCGATGCATAGCTGATGCCTATCAAAATCTTAGGTACATAAGAAAAGATTATGAAGCAGATGTTTTGGGCTGAATATTAATGCAGCCCAAAACCTTCTACGGTAATTGCATATAATTTCTAGAAAATATAGTAAATAGCTATTTAGAAGCTTGTCTGCCGCTAATTTTTGTAAATATAATATTTTTCAAGTGACTGTCAACATGTCATTTATTGACTGTGACATTTATTGGTTCTAACACTTTCAGTGTTACCATTCTGCACGCTATATGTTTTAAGAAATTGTTCAAATGTTTCAAATTGCATAAAGTTTATAGTGACATATCGCACATGGTTGTTTTTTTAAAGAATTTTTTAAAGATAAACGCGGTTTTCAAATCGAAAATTCTTCAACAACCCCAACAACGACGGTTGATGGACGTATCTTTACGCTTTTCCCCCAAATCACACAAGGTGTTACGCTTCAAGGAAGAAAAACTGAGTGAACTCAAATCAACTAGGCGGTATCGTCAATATTTGGCGACAAAGCGCCAATCCCTATGTTAAAACCCAAAACACCTCACCTCGTGTTCTTGTTAACTGATTTTCATGAAACGCAGTTAAAATTTTTGTTAATGAACGCGTAGAAAACGAATTTGAGCCTAAATTTAATCCCTGAAGAGCAGATCATCCCCTCAAAATTCGTAACAAAGAAAACACTTTTTAGCATGCGACATTTCAACTGTCATCGATATGCAGTTTATCTATGACTACGATGAAAAAGCATTAATGTCCAGTGAAAAATAATACTTCAATGAAAATCGCCTTCATAATTTGAATAAAGTCTCATCAATAAATTACAGTCTGTGATAATCTTTTCCGACAAGTTATTGCTTCTTGTTACTTCGTTTGTCTGGCGCAGCTTTCATTAGATTTCTGATGGTGAAACACCACGTCTGCTGCGTTGATATGCATAATTTCTGATAACGTGTCTGATATATCAAACAAGATGCCCCGGGCAAAAACGAAAAGATAACCTTTCTAGGTCCTCGGAGAATATACTCCTTACATTACATATATATATCTTTACCCTTTAATGGGATGGGTTATTTAGATATGCGGCTGGTGTTTCCAGATAAACAATAATATTTCCTGATGGAGAGTGGGTGGCGATTTTGTTCCCTTTCGAATGACTGTCAGCAGATATTGGAAGAAAATATATTGAATTATTGTCTTATCTGGGAGGCAATTAGTAAGAGAATTTATTGCATTTTTCAGTGCGAAAAGAATTGTTTAATATATATGATGGAGTGTTTTCGGTATTGCTGTTATTTTAAGCTTCTGGTTGCCAAACGTTTGGTACAAATTTATTGCCAGAGGTATTTTACCGTCTAGCATTATAAAAAGTTATGTTTCGTATGATTCAGAATTTAGATAGAGTGGAATAATTGATAATAAAACCGTAACACTATGCTATTGATTTTTAAGATTTTTAATCCGAGTTTAATTTTTTGAAAATATTGTATTCTATATTTGTCCGTTTTTCTAATATCAGCCGAATGTACAAAATAATATAGCCGAACTAATTCCGTAAAATATTTTATTCCAATGAAAATAAAATAATTGTAAAATAAAATTGTATTTTTCGAATTCCCAAAACAACGCCAAATATAAATATAAAACTGTTTCCAAATATCAAATATGAGGCATTTATTTCAGAACATATTTTTCTTAGCTTAAATCAAATAACTTATTGTCCTTATATCATCGCTATGGCAAATTAGATACCAGAAGTAAATAGTAGCACATATATGAGTAGCACATAATTCTAAAGAGTATATAATTTAGAATTTATTTTGTATGTGGATAACTTTATTTCAGAATAATCGAAAAATGAAAAATAAATAAATAAATAAGATAAAACTTGTATTACTTTTTAACCTTTTTCTTAAATTAAAGTATGCAAGACATAGTCAAGCTCTCATTTAAGATAGCTTCTAGTGCAGTTCAAACTAATGTTGTCAGATTACCATTACAAAAGTTTACACATGAGCAATTGTTGTAGTTTCTATAGTTCTAAGAAAAATAATCAAACCAGAATACATGTAACAAGTGAAAATGTGAAAGAAAATAACGATTTGTAATAATTTTAGACACAAAATATTATAAAAGTTTTTAGATGTTGATTTTTTTTTTACCTTTTTATCTGCTGATTTATTAAAACATAATAATTTATCAACTGTTAAGAAGTTTAAAAAAATATATTTAGGCTACAAAAATTGTTTTGCTATGGAGAAACCACACAAAACATATTCCCTATAGCGCAGTATTTCTTCCTCTCGCACGTGCGATCGGCTAAATGGCCTTGTGAATCGCTCTCTGAGAAAAGACCCGGAGAGCGCTGGGGAGAAACGTGGCGCTGCTGATATCTTTCCGTTCGCACATTTTCACTGTGCACAGCGAATATTTTTTTGCGGTTATGTCTTCGGATTCTCCCTCGGTTTGTTATGTTTTTGTAGGTTCATTTTCTTATTGTTTTCTTCTTTTTTTATCATTTTTCACTACTACACTATTTCTTACAAACCAGTGTAAATAATTAAGATAGGAGAAAAATCAGTGTTTCGCAGCTGAAGCTATGGGGAAGCTTTCCCCAGGTTCACATCCCATATTTTTTATGAATGCGAAACCCAGGCCGTGAAGAAAGAACAAGACTTTATAGTGGCAATCACATTTTATTGCAATATCAACACATAACGTTAAAATGATCAAGTCCTACGGTGGCTGAGCAGACCCCTCACAAAAAAAACGCAGGTTTGACAACTGCTAAGGCGTGAATGATGACGAGAAACGCAAGCTAAGAGGTTAGTACAGAACCAAAACACGCCACAAGGGCATGCCAAACAAAATGCAAAATTAACTTGACGCCATTAGACGTCAAGAACATTTCCATATAATTATTTTTGAATCCCAGTCTCGCCAACAGGATAAAACAAACAATCTAGCAGCTAAATTGTAACCCAAAATGAAAGCCAATGTTATTTATAGATTTGATACCATATATGGTCATAAACAAATCATGAGAACAGAAATGCTAGGATTTACCAATGCAAAAGTGAAATAAAAAGGAAAAATAAATGAGAACGGAAGATTGCTTTTAAATACGGTAGGTGCAGAAATAAAAACTTTACAGGCGAAGGGAAGAGAAAATCCAAATCGAAAGTGCAAAGAATAAATTTTGAACACAGATTAAATTTAGAAATAATTAACAATTAAGTAATTGATAATTAAAAAAAGATATGTGATCATCTGCATCACAGAAGCAATCACATTTTTCAATATTATCCTTTGAAAAATGATTGAAATGAAATGAATCAAGGCAATACCTTTTGCTAAGACGTATGTTGGTGACGAAATGTCAGAGCAAGGATTACTAGTGTTCTTTCAATTGCGTGAATTGCTTTGCTTTGACTGCTAGAAACGCAAATATGTTTCAACGTGTAAGTTGCGTCGTATCTGCGTACTTCATTTCCGAAATTTATTCTGTGAACCTCCCATTAAATAACCCACGAGCCGCCACTGCCGCAGTTTTTGCTTAAAGGAGCGTTACTAATGGCAACACTGAACGAATGATAAGCATAGTGGCCTCAAATGGGCGTGTCTGTCCAAGAAAGAACCTTTGGAATTCTGAAATACGGATGATCACACACTGAAGTGTCAAATTCTGACTGTGCACTTCAGTATGGGATCTCAAGATATATGCAAGAGGTTTCAAGTGTAAGGGCTATGGTCGGAACTGTTCTGGCAGAGAATCAGATTCAGCACTTACAGCTAGGGTTGCCAACCGCCCCGTGAGAGCCGGGACGTCCCGTTTCTAGGGCTTTACAGGACGCGTCCCGCGAATGGTGTGTGCAGGATGCCCAGTGTCCCGTTTTTTGAATAGAATAATTAATTTAATAATTTGATAAATTAGAAGAAATTTTGAACATTAAGTTTCTCTTAAAAATAAATATAATTTAAGCAGAAGTGATTGTTACTTTAAATTTATTTTCCAAATAGGTAACTTTATGATATCAGTAAAAGTAGTTTAATAGTTTATGTTTTTTTTATAAATAATTATCATAATAATAAAAAAAATCATAATCTTGATAGAATATATAATTTAAGACTTGAAGTTTCTTTTATACAAGTATATTATTGATACCTATTTACAGGCTGTTTTAATTATTTCTTACATGCCAAAGGAAACAGGTTTTGCTTTTGTTTGTGAAAGGAATTAAAAAGTTAATTTCTTTATTTGCTAATTATAGTACTATTTGTTCTGGTTATAGAGACAGAGTCCATAATAATTAAGGATAATTTTTCATTAGTTTGCCTGATTGTTTAAATTTTTGTTAACTATGTTTCATGTATAATGATACCAAAGTAAAACATAATATTCAATAAAGGTATCTAAAATGTAAAAATTACATATGGTTTTAATTGTTTTTCTCGCCTTTCGATGAGTAAGCTGGGTCCCACTTTTTTGAGTCACGTCCCGAATTTTAATCCCGAAAGTCCCGTAAATTCGTGCATTAAAGTTGGCAAGACTACTTACAGCCGACGTTGGTGTAAGAGTTTCCAAACAAGCCGTCTACAAGAGATTCAACCATTTAGGCTCTTACAGTGGATAGTTTACATTCCCCTCGCGTCTGCTCATATGTGCACTAGTTGGAACATCAGCGATGAAATTAGGGATATTGGGTCAATGTGATTTTCTGGGAATAGTCCCACTTTCATCTGAAAACTCATTCTAGTCGAATAACGATATAGAGGGAACTACGGGAAATCATTTTCACCCGAGAAACATCACGGCTAGACATGAAGTTATGATGCGGGCAAGCATCACTCATTGAAAAATGTATCAGGTTGTAACGAAAGTTTTCCGCCAAATCTGCTTGAAAAACTAACTTCTAACTTCTTAGATAACTGTTTTTGAACTTTCGGTACCAAACCTGCACAGTGTCACGTGATACAACAATAGTATTTAAAGCTGTACTCATTATTCGTTGATATTCTGCAGCTGACTTTTTGCAACACAACTGGAAGTAAATGATGGTTCTAATCTTCTAGAGTGATAGTTCCATTTGAGACACCTTGTACTTAATGATAACTATATTTTTTTACAGATTTCATAACACAGTGTTATAAAGTAAGTCTCTTTCTTTCAAATGCGAAAAATCGTTTGACAAAATAGGAGCGAATACGCCAACGCGAACTGTGTACTGACGATGTTTACGAGGGCGGGAAACTTTCGTTACAACCTAATAATTAGAATGCACTGGTAAATATTTCACCAGCAGGCTGTATAGGTTTCAAACGCTTCACATTTCAAGTTCATTTGTTGTAGTTGTAGAACAAGAAGGCGAAAAAATTACAAAATGATGTAAAATTTAAAGTCTTGGTAACGAAAATGAGCACATCTCTGATAAAGAGATGTGCATATTACATGATGACATGATGACATATTACATGATTACATATGACATGATAGCATACTACAGCTAAACCCACTCTTACGTTTTCGGCAAAACAAACTTAATCCCTTGTGGACGGATTTATTTGAAGAAATTCCTGCATTTGAAACATCCAGATATCATGTCTATGTCCAGATCGAGCCAAAAAGTGGCTAAATTCGCAACCCTGACTGGAAGAAACGCCCTCCTACAACTGTCACAAATCTCTTGTCATGAACAAGAATTTGCATGTTTAGTTTTGTTCTAATTTGAATGACGAAAAACTTTTCATCCGTTACTTAGACAAAGCAAGACCATGAGGCAACGTACTCGGCAAATGTAGCCAAGGGTTTAAGCTTCTCTGAGAGATTTTAGATCTCAACTACGATCTGATATTGAATATTTCGTATAATTTGACTAGGTTTAACGAGAACATATTTAACTTTTTTATAACTTAACGTCCCCGAGGAATGTCAGATCTGTTTCATTTTTATCAATTCAAGAAAACATTAAATACATTATGTAATTTTACATTTTTCTTTCTAATACACTATATTAAAATGTGATGCATACAACCCACATCATAAAAATTTCATGTACTGATCATGTACTAATATCATGTAGATACCGATTTTGAAATATTTCATACTGAAAGAAAAGACTAAAATAGAAAAAAAAAATGCCCATACTGTATAGCTGCAAAATTATAGAGCTATCTAATAAATATGCAGTTTCTTTTTTATGTAAAAATGTATAGTAAAGTTTGAGATCACAACCCATTTGTAATGTTATAGCATGCGTGCCAATTCGTTGCGCAGCTTGTCTAGCTACAGCTACCAGAAATGAGTGCACACTATATTAAACTGCAGAGAAAAAATAGCTTTCTATTTCCATTTCTTTTCCCTAAAATGTGAACCGAGTTTCTTTTCAGACGTTTCTTTAGATAATAAAAGCAACCATTATCACATTTTACACTTTTTCTTATTTTACAACAGTTACGCATGCGTTATCAGCCATTCCAACTAAGATTTCCTGTATTAGTTACATAGTTATTAATTATGAACTATTTTAAATTATATTATTTTGATTATAAAAGTACAATCATGCTATATATTATGCTCTATTTATCCTGAAAAAATTAAGCGTTGTTCAAAATAACAAAGTTGTTTGATGAACGATAAAATAATAAAGTATCTCATGAAAAGACGAGCGACATTTCAGTATCGGATTAAATAAAAATAAATTGCCGGTATTGTTACAATTTTTATTACGTCCACTTTTAAATAATCAGGTGTATTTACCAAAACTAAATTCTACGGTATGTTAAAGGGTGGGGGGGGGGAGAGGGATGCATTTCTCTCTCTCTAAAACATTGCTTTAAATAGCAATGTTTTTATTATTTTTGAAAATTATTTTCCCCAGGAAATTTAAATGAATTCATTTAATATTTAAATAAATTACTAAAAAAATAATGATACTATAGATTTCAATAAAATATTATAGTTACTGAACTACATTTATTGTTGTTTAGTCTGAAACATTTATTTTTGTTCAGAATTTTTTAGCAGTATACTTCATACCCTACACATTTTATAGTTAAAAGATTGTGCATGTATAACAATGAGCTGAGTGAAAAAAATTATATTAAGGGACATTTCAGTTTAATTTTAATACTTAGAATACTTTTAAAGAAAACATTTTCATTTTTGATGCAAAACAGTAAACTAACTATAAAAAATTTATAATGACATATTTTAAATAATGAGTAACTGACAGAATTGTCATTTTTTTTACATAAGATTTAAACGAATGGATTTTTAATAGCTTTTTAATTATACAAAAGGTGTACCTAAACATAATATTTATATTTGTAACATTTTGGAGCAACAATTTGAGAGATATTTTTTTTAAAAAAGGCCACTTTTCCCTCCTTTTTACACGTCTATCTACCTTCGAGAACGATTTTCAAAGTGTCCAGAAATTGATCATTAGGTATTTTAAGTGTTGTATTCTACAGCAAGAATATTATAGATGTCTCTTTTGGGGATTTGAGATCACGTGCATATGTGTAAATAACGATTTTGGCCCCCCCTAACCCGTCGTAGGTTACGAATTTTGAAAAATGTTGTCCAATCATGCACCGATGTTAAAAAACTCACATAAATGAGAAATTTCGCATTATTAGATTCAGCAGTTTTGGCTTAACGGCTTAATATCTTAAAAGTGGACCTGTTTTTTTTTATATAAAATAGACAAAGAATTTCTCTCAAGTATCTCAAATAGTAGGACTTTTAAGAAGAATTTTTAAAAAGCTTGGAATTATAGCATATTAAGGACCCGTACGAACCCAGATTATTCTCCATATTTTTCTTATTTAGTTTTTGCTTACTTTTATCTTCATGTTCAGAGTAACAAGTTTTTTAGTTATGTTCCATGTTTCTAAATATATTAAAATAGGAGGTCTTGTGTTTAGAATACAGAGAATGTATAGCGTGTAAAAGTATGTGATCAAAATTTAAAATAGTTTTTTAATATTTAAATGCACATTCAAATAATTTAAACTGTTGCATATATGAAATACAGCGCACTTCCTCTCTTCCGCAGCCCTATAATCTGGAAATACCTATAATCCGCCATACATATGCAGTTTTTTCCCTTGCTTTTTTGCTCTTTCCAACATGGTAACCAATCGTTAAAGTGTTCTTTGCCCCCCCTCTTGAGTAGTCTTTGCCCCCCCCCCTGGGAAATATTCTGCCGGCACTAGGCAAAAGAATACCTACTAATAAGCTGCTGGACAAAATTGTCAAGTGCAATTTCAAATGTTATTAAATAACTAAAACATATAACTTTTTAAATTGAAAAAAAATGTTTTATATTTTTTTTCATATATTATTACAAAATAACTATTATGACCACTTTGGTTTCAGGTCTGTCTAATTATATGTGTACTATTGCTATATTTTTGTTAGTAAAAAACACATTTTTTTCCAAACACATTTTTTTTGTGTTAACCAAATGGCTTATAATCTGCAAAATTCTATAATCCGCGAAACCCTGAGTCCCAACCTGTACGGATTAGAGAGAGTGTCTTGTAATACTATATCCTGGATAAATATTTCAAACAGTGTGTAATGGAGCGAAAGAAATCTCCTTAATAAAGTGATAAAGTTTAATTACTCCAATTAGGTTCAGGTTTATATGTAAACGCATATATATACTCATCGAGCTATTACGTTATGTCAGTAATGTTATTTCAATAATTACCAATGTTCCATGATAACACAGTAGAGCAGTGTACCGCACATAATCGCTTCCACTTCGGTCTAGTATCCTAGTGTTGTTTCATTTTGTATCCAAGGCGACAGTCACGGTGTATTGTCCCCCCTATCATTATAAGTACAGAGATATAGTTTGCATTATTAATAGGGAGAAGACTGACACTGATCATAGAGAACAGCTCGGTATATAGTAGACGTACACAAGTATGAATAGGAAGCTGCAAAGCGGGGTAAAGTAAATGACATGAAGGAACATTAATTTGGACCGTACATAAATTGACAACAGTAGTATAACAGTATGCCACCTTTAAAAGGGAGTCAATTATTCCTGTAACGTATCACTGCTGAAATGCATGATGAACAGTAAAATATGCTATAAGGTATAATGATAACCAATATAATGTGAAGTGACTTGATTTCATGTATAAAAATATCTAAGTAATTTTTCTTCGTTTCTTGTTCATTGAAATTTGGATTACTAATTTTGAACAGAAAAAAAAAAATCTATATAATTAAATATAAGTTAAAAAAATCGAAATGTCTCTTTTTCAAAGAAAGATTAAAACATAAAATGATTTTAGAGAGAATTTCTAAGCTGGAATACTTTTTGCAGCATAAAACGCCACCCTGGCTTACTGATCAACCGAAGCAGAACAAAGGGGGATTCATCTAATATTACTTTATTTCAAATGTAGATAGATGTATAACTTATAAAAGCTTGAGATGCTTACTACTTATTTATATGTGAGGTCAAGAAGTGTTATAAGCTCGCAGATAAATTATATACTATTTTACATTTAAATTATGTTCTAGTTTCTGTTACTGGATATTTGGAAGACTCATGCCGTTAATCTGGGAGACAAGTTGAAATGTTTATGAAAATTTATTTATTAACCTTTTAATCCAGCTTTTAACAAAAACATATTAAAATAAAAAAAAACATTTTCTTTACTTATATTTATTTTATTAATTAAAATAAACTCATCAGATTGACTAATATATAAGAACATATTATAATGTAGTAATGAAAAAGGAAATTTCTGACCATGAAGAAAAATAATTTAGTGTTAGATTTCATTCCAAGAAAGAAATGAGTGAAAATATGGTACCGTACGAAACTGAAAAAGCAAATAAAATCTTTTTTTTAAAGTAGAGACATGTGTAAACAAAAATTATTTAGGGAATTACATAGAAATTACATAGAAATGAATGATAACTAGAGGAATAAAGTTTTTAAAAAATGTCTTAGTGGGATTTCATTGTAACTGAAAGAAAGGTTGTTCCTACATTGGTGCCCAAAATTAAGGTTACAAATACGAAATCAGTGTTAACTAAAAAAATATGTTTATTGGAACAAAATTTGCCACAGAAATGTAATATTATAGGAGAAAGCATAAGGCAACATAACATTACCAAAAAAAAAGTGAATTATTAGTTAATATAGAGGTTGCATCAAAAGCAGTTAAGTCATAATTCATTGTATCTCTGTAAAGGAGCATCTTAAATGAAATAAGGCCACCAGTCACTGCTATTAAAAAGCCTCACAACGAACCGTCACACTGTTAATAAAGGCGACGAGAAACGCGCGCAGCAATAAATACTCTTTTTAGAAAAGCGAGGCTTTTAACATTTGTAGTCTCTAGAAGGGGTGTGAACGTTGATCAATGGCTTTCTTAGACCATCCTAAACATGGTGCATGGGATTGAGATCCAAAGACTTCACTTACTAATCCATGCTGTGAACATTCGCTGATCCAGCAATATCATCAACAATCTGAGCTCTGCGTGGCCTCACATTATCGTCTATGAAAGGAAATTCGGGCCTGCAGTACCTCGAGAAAAACCTCACAACACCTTCAAGAACCACATTCCCATAGCACAGTGCTGAGACACAATTCAAATAAAAGTTCTGCAGTAGTATAGGGCTGCCCAACACGATGCTGCCCTATAGACAAGTATTCCCCTGCCACCAAGTTGATAAATTTCCGTTTCTGTTGGAAGAATGATACAGGGTTCTTCCTTCGCTGAAAATAAAGATTCGCCAAGAATCACTCTGTATGCTTAATCTTGGCACACTATTAAAAAAATTTGGTACCGATTCTTTGTGTATCCAAGAATGCCATATTCGGCATCACGACAAACACAATGTCGTGAGCCTTGCACTCAAACGGAGACAAACTAAAAATTTCAATGGGAAGAAAAAATCCCCCCTCCCCCAGAAATTTCGCTGGCAGGTGTTTGAGCATCCACCCTGTAGTATTGATCTTGCTCCCAGTGACATGCACCTGAAGAAATTCTTGTCCCGGCATCACTTTCCCATCAACGAAGGCTACAGCTGTTGCACGCTGGCTTCATTGACAATGGACAGACTTCTGTGACCCTGGATTACAAAAACTTACGGTATGACAATTGTTACAATTCCGGTGATCTAATGATGAGACGAGTAGGTGTAATTTTGCTGTGGCAATAAATCTTTTAGGTAATTTTTTGATCCTTTTGACTGACGGTAGGAAACTTACTTTCAGTACGACCCTCGTACAAATTTTATTAGTTTTACTAGAGGAATTATTGTGAAAAACGCCCTTGTAACTTCAATTCTGGACACCAGTGTACATAAAATGTATTTATTACATTCTGGATTTTTTTGCTTTAACAAATGTTTTTATGACAGCCATATTTTCATCATAATCCGTGTATAATCTATTAAATCTAAGCTTAAGAAACATTGCAGAAGGAAAATAATTCAAAATCAGTCATTTATTGTAATTTATTTTTCTTGCTACTTTCTTTCTGTAAATAGAACGAGGAGGTTTGAAACGAGGCACTTTTCCGTTCTGTAATCCTACAATCATTAAATAGAACTCTAAAAAAAAAACCCTTTTTGGTTAGAAAAAAGGAGTATTTCAAAAAGCTGCATTTTAGTTGGTCTGCCTCCACAAATCGATATTTACTTCACGGTCGATGAGAAATGTGATGGACAGAGCGGTCTTTCAACCATCAACAGAGCAATAAATGTGAGTTATTTTTACAACTCTTTCCAATAATTTCAACTCTATTCATTTTAGATATGAATTATGAGAGGGGGAACATCGATCCGATGCCACGTTATCTTTTCATAAAGGTATTGAAATAGTCTCAAATTTACGCCCGTGACGGCTTTGTCGATATTGCGTTGTGAGCAATGAATCTAAATCGTGCAATATGAAAGGTTTGTTTTGAAAATGCCATGATATTTTACTTTTAAAACAAACTGAAGTTAGCTGAAACACAAAGGAATATTGCACACAAAGTTTTGCTTTATTGAGATCAAAATTGGATCTCCATGCTTTCACTGCAGATGAAAATACCAAATTTAACCACTTCTGTCCTGAATATTGAATAGAGCAAATAAAAAATCGATGATTGATTAGATGTGCTTCAGTATATGTAAGTATCTTAAATATGAAATAGTATAACAGTCAACCATTTACCAAACTAGTTAAGAAATGTTCTAATAATAGGACACGAGGCTGTAATTGTGCAAAATAAGAAAAAAGAGTTTTAGAGTTATTTTGTATGAAACATTTTGAAACAATTTTTTGTGCGTGAAAATATGAAAATACTTCACACTTCCCATGCATTTTGATTGCATGCATCCATTCATTCATGCATTCATAAAGATACATTTAATTTTTTCTTCAAATGGCTTGACACGTCCATTATCTTCTCTGCTGGAGATTTTCTGCCATCTACAGTGCAAAAATGATAACGTTCTGCTATTCTTGCATGTGTTATTAGTAGGACGCTGGGTTTGGGTGTTAAAATTCTTGAAAATGAAGAATATAGAGTAATGCAAAGATGTCTTCCAATATTAATACGTCAGGGCCGAAGGCGGTTAAGCTGTTATTTTTGCTCTGAATTCGGATAAATTCGATTAAGTTACCATATTCATATTCAACCCAATTTAAAAAATATTCAAGAAAACTTAACTTTTAATTAAAAAAAAACACGAACTCATTTTCTCTCCAACAGCCAGTAGTTCTTTGCTAAAATGGAAATGGCTCATTCCGTGGTGACTGACGTTAGAATTTGACTACATTTGTAGCCTTTGAAATTCACCAGTGGCTTGAAATATATATATTTATTTATTTAAATTGATCAAGAGTATCATAAATAAGTACTATACTGTTATCCATTCTCAATATAAAATATCTTTCTTTTTTTCAAAAAACGTGACTGATGTAACACAGAAGAATCTTCTACGTAACATCAGTCACGCTTTTTGATTTCCCTTAATTTAAAAAAAAACTTGGTGGAATTTATTGTGCTAAAAAACTATGGAGAATTATATTAATATATATTGTGCTACAAAAGATATTAAAAAAAACTGTGAATAATTAATAACAGTATAGTTCTTATTTATGATACTCTTGATCAATTTAAATAAATAAATATATATATTTCAAGCCACTGGTGAATTTCAAAGGTTATAAATGTAGTAAAATTGTAACGTCAGTCACCATGGAATGACCCAAATGCTCATGAATTCAGCTCTGAAGTGCTTTAACAACTGAAGCGCATGATTACACATGAAAGAATATTTGAAGTGCTTCAAATATCACAGTCAGAGGAACATATTTAAAGTAAATTAAATTTTCAGTCTTAACAAATTAAATTTTCAGTGAACCGGATAAAATCAGAAATAAAACATGTTTTTCAAACATATTAAAATGAATCTTAATGCTGAGAGGTACACTTTGTTTTTAATCTATTAAATTGAAAAAAAATGTTTGTTTATAGTTAACATTACCTTTTTCTCTTTGATTTGGCACAATAAATTCGTGTCACAAGAGGATGAACTGTAGTAAAAGAATTACGAAAAGGTATTGTATTCCGGGAAGTATTTCGTCTTTGAACTACAAAGAAATTATGTTCTCGAATGTCTTTCATATCTCAATCTGATCACTTCCATCGAATTAAGTATTTTTATTTTTGTAACGAACGAACAAAAATGTTTTGTTCACATTTACGGATCTTTCTTTCATTATTTTTATCAGAAATGAATTTATTTTTATTACTATAGTCGTCACTAATCTTGACAGAAATTACAAATTATTAAAATTATTATATTACTAGTTTGAATTATAATCCTATAAACTGCGCCTCACATAATAAAATGTTTCGTAGTTAAATTTATAAAAATTACCCCTGTAATATGATGCATTATCATAATTAAACCGCGGATTTATATGCAATTGTATATTCGCTTATTCAAGTGCATATTTCAGGTGTTAAGGATTTCACATTAATGTGCATAAAAATCAATATTTTCTCTTTTGGAAACATATTTCTTTCGATTTTGAATTGAATTAACTTTTTTACCTTCATTTGAGTAATTTTTCATTCTTTGCGGATTTATATAATGCATGCACACAATGGGCAGTTCTAGAACATAGAATAATGGAGTTAGAAGGTTGGAGTGTTGCCCTATTATACCATGAGAAAAAAGTCTTGTTATTGAAAATTTAGAAAAACGTTTGGTGTGTGTTGCAACGAAAATTACTGAAAGTCAAATAGTTTTATAACATAATTAATCACATATTTTATATCACTAATATTGTAAAATAATAATAATAATAGTAATTTTCTCTAACCGATAAACAGCATTTAATTAATAATCTTTCTTGAAATTAAAAAGGAAAGAAAATGTACTATAAATTTGACCGTATGTGCGAGAACTTACTTTTAAGCCATTACATTATTTTTTTCTGCCATTTAATGCATATTTTCAGAGCGTTCTATGCATAGTTGCATGCATATTTTGCCATCTTTTAAGTACTGTAATCCGCTGTCTAGTTATCATAGTACCACATTTAGTTGCTATCAGATATCACCCATTTCAGCTGAAGAATGCTATTTCTAGAAAAGAGTTTAATTATAACCATCCTGTAAACCGCAATCTACTAAACTTATTTTTTACTTCATCATTATTTTAAACCCCGGTCACTTTGCAAGTGCTGAAATGCATATCACGACACGGTTTATTAAATTTGAACAAACAAAACAACTCGTTAGTACTCCATGACTTCCTGTTAGAAATTACCTGCTTCCCCTAATTACACGAAGTAATATTGTACACAGTGTCTGAAAGTCTGCCAAGAATTCGCTATAACTTGCGTGTAGGGAGAATTTCACAGCATTTAGATGTCTGTTTTGCCGCAGATGAAGTGTAATAGGAGAAAAATTTGTTTCAAACAAAGAAAATAAAGTTTTATATCATGTGCATTTATACGTGCAAACATTATACTACAATTTCTTTACCACTGAGACTACTCTTGAAACTGTCTGCTGCCGTTAAGTAAATTACTTTAGCAAGTATTTTTTTTAATTGCATTACGTGCTTTGTGGTTTTGTCAGACAAGTTAATTACTTGTAGAAAGCTGAGTGAGAAAATGCGTGCACTTTTGTACAAGTTCTAAGAAATCCTCGACCTGTTGAATTTTATCTGTTAAATAATGGACAATATTGCGGAATTATAGGAGAATTTTTTTTTAAACTTTAATTATATCTTTTTAACAGTTGCAAAAATGAATTCACAGTAAAAATATGTTTCGAAATTTTTACTTATGAGGATATGTAATATTATTATACTTTTATTTAAAATTAATTTGAAATATTCTGTTACGATATTAAAATTCAACCAAAATTTTAATTTTTCGAGAAATGTTGTTCAGTTTTAGGAGTTGTGACAAATTACATTTTAGAGAAACTGGGATATTTTTTTCGGTTTAAATTAAATTCAGTAGTATGTTTCTGCAAAGCAAATATGTAGTATCAATCTCACACTCATTAATTATCATACCATTCAATTATCATACCAATGAGCTTTTCTGTCTCATATTTAGGATGTTTTTACCTTTCAATAACAATTTAATTTTTTTCAGAGGTCTCTCATCTACATATCTACCTTAACTTTCAACATTTCAGTACAAGAATTGTTTGTTATTTTTGAGATATTTTGATTTACCGAGACTCGCTTATTAAGAATACATAATTTAATTACTGTATAGTGAAAACTAGGCAATTTGGTGCTTGGGAATTTCATCACTATTCAGCTGTTGTTTTACTATATGTGAAAATTATGCATTTACTAACGTGGTAGAATTAAAGTAAAAATTTCCATTAATATTTAATTTGCATTTTCCTTTTTTAAAAACTCTTTATACTTTTACACAAACTATGAAATATTCAGGATGTCCAAAAACGTGGTAACGAGTGTTAATTATTTATCTTTAGAGATAAATAATGTAACTTGAACAGTTATGAGAAATTGATGACATGTGTGACGTCACTTTCATCAGTCCCATATATTATATCTGGAAATAGAAAGGCTTCAATTTCTTATTGTTCGTTAGATTGCTCATGATCTCATTGTTATTTTCGTAAAAAAGTTATTGCTATAAAATAAAATAGAGGTGTATTTTCTCATCTATAATAAAAAAAGAGGTTTTGTTTTAATGCAGTAACTGAAAGCTAAGATTATTTGTGTAATTTATTAATTTTTCTTTAAAACAGTCCAGTTAAAAACAGTTTCTTTAGTCCAGTCTTTTTGTGCAAATGGTCACTTGGAGAAAAATCACGGGAATTGAGAATCAACTTGATGTATATGATTTGTGTATGTGCGTGTGGAAGGGGTGTTGGTAGTGGAATTTTCTTTAGAGTGACGAATAGATATACAGGGTGTTCCGAAAACAAACAACTATTGGTTTTATCCCTTAAATATTGGTTTTAAACAGTTACAATAAATTACAAATGTTCGTCAAAAATGGTACAGACTTTTATGGTATCGAATAAATTTTCTGGAGATTAATTCTAAATAAATACAACATTAAAATTTTTAAAAGTTCAGCGTAGAATAAAAATTACTAATTAGTAAAACGTGTCCCATACATGAATGAGATGATTTACAAAATCAACAATCAGCATTTTATCCTTAAAAGTGTCGGAAATATGAAAAAATATATATGCAGACTTAAATCATTTTTATGGCTTTCGAGAGGAAAAAAATCCCTTTGGATGAATGCATTTCAAGAGGCACATTGCAAAAAAAATAAAGATTGCATTAATGCACAGTGCTTTTGCTATTATTGGTATTGTAAAGCCCTCACCAATTTAAAAAAAAATCTCTGAGCCTTTTTATAATGAAACGCTTAAACGGTTAAACTTTGAATATTATCTAATTAATGTTTGGAGCACATATTACTAACTGGGAACCTTTTATACGGGCCTCGATAAAAATGTAAACTTTTTATTTACATTTAATTAATTGAAAATTTTAATCGATACCATAAAATCCTGTATCTTTTTTTACGCAACTTTTTAATTTATTGTATATGTCTATGAATATTTAAAGAATGATATCCTAATAGTCAGTGTTTATAAAAGAAGCTTTGGGGTGCTATCAAAAACTTAGGTGTGTATTGAAGGGAGAGGAACAAGGGGCTTCCGCACAGTGGACTATTGATTTGTCCATTTGTAATTGGGAAAATGCTTGCTTAACTGATTCATTTCAATTCCTTATTGATTCTGCTCAACTTATTCTTCTATATTTCATTTAATTTTTTAAAAATCTACCTCAATAAAGAAATTAATTAAGTTCAAACAGTAGAAGGCGTACCAGACTGCGTCTAGCTGGTCATATGTGGGAAGAGCCCTGGCATTGCAGTAAAACATATTTTTATTTTTAATCTTTTCAAAATTATTTTGTATGATAAAAAATTCAGAAACTAAAGTTCATTTAACGTTTTTGATACGCGATTGCATTAAAAGTACCGTATTTAAATACAACGGACACAGTTAAATGGACAATTGGAAGTTACAAAGTTTAAGTGTGACAAACAATTTGTCAATGCAATAAAATACTGTTATATTACATTAAACTAAATTAATAATTTTTATTTAATGTGTAAAAGTAAACGTATGATAAAACTATGAAAAGTAAAACAAGAAAAATAACTGAAATCGATGTGCATATTTTTAGAGACTGAAAAAAAAAATAATTTCACAAAGTTCGTATAAGTACAGGAATACTTAAATATATTGATGTGTTGCTGATTGGGCATACTTATAAGAAAAAGGAATTAGTTGTGGAAAATTAAAAAAAAAATACAACAGCTGATTTTAGACAAAATTAATTTTTTCGATAAAATATTGTAGTATCACACACACACACAAAAAAAAAAAATCTATAAAATTTCACAAAAGAAGATTAAAGAATTGAATGACGTTGCAGATAGCTCTGCGCGTGTGTAAAAGAAATCTTTAATACATAACATGGTTGCAGATATGTGTGCGTAATTCTGTTTAAAATTTCTTTTGGGCATATTCTGTTTCAAAAAGACATTCTATTTAGTGGTAATAATATCGTTTCAGAACACCGATAAATTGACCTCGTGAAATAATCGTTATAGCTGTATTTTACTTTGTCAGCTATAACGACATGATTGACTAAATGTTACATAGCTGTCTTATGTAACATTCAGTCAGGCATTTAAAGAATGTGTTAGCAAGAAACGAGGGCTAAATCAATGTTATTGGTTAATATCGCACGAATGAGCGTTATGTAGTATTGACAGTAATTGACTTTTTCAATATTATTATTTCGTGAAACTAAATCATCTCTTGTTTGTTATTTCTTTTTTAAATATAATTGCATTACGTCGATAGCAAATAATGAAATTGTTTAGGGACTGACCCACATTGCAAACAGTCTTTTGTTTAAACATTATAGTAATAATTGGATATTGACATTTAAAAAATAGTGTCTGCTTATACACTCTATATGTTGAAAATATTTAAACTGAAAGCTAATACTAGCAATAATACTACTGAAATAATCTGAATCTCAAATGAATAATTTATGTAAGCAGATTTAAATATATATATATATATATATATAAAGATCGAAAGAAGGATCACGTGTGTTATTTAGCAAAAAATGTTGTCATTTTATAAAACATAGATTCACAAGATAAAGCATACATGGATCTATAATACTCAAATTATTATTACAACAATGTTTTAAAATCCGTTGTACAATCATAGAATAAATGTTTAAAATATGCAGATTTATTATTATTATTACATAGTCGATAATGACTTGCAGAAATGTTGTGAAAATGCATAATTTTTTCCGTCATTGAAAATTAGAATTGTATTTAATCGAAGTCGTAGTTTACTACAGCCTTATAAGAAAATTACACAGGAAAACATTTTTATGAAAGGATTTTACTATACCAAGCAGTTAACTTGCGAATGTTTCTTAAATGTACTGTAAAATTTATTACATAGTTCAGGGAAGAAAATTCAGCATAACTATATATTTTCATGAGCTGTAAAGTTATTAATCAACTAACCACATTATGATATATATATTTTATAAATATTTATCTGGTAATTTTCATGAAATATTTTGAATTTTTAATATTTATTGAATACTGGAAATTTTTTATACTACATTACATTATAGAAAAGCAATATTTAAGAATATGGGGAAATTTTTAAGCTATTGGCCTTTTTTATTGCAACTTTTGCAACAAGAGTAAAAATGAGATCCAATGCGTGGCGCACTTAAATTCACTACTCAACCCATGTTTTACCTGTTTGATCTCATCATTAGAATGACGTAAAGTAGAAGACTGTCCTTCTTTGACCGTTGTTGCTTCCGAATTATGGTTCTTTGAACTCTCCGCCGGAACCCAGTGATTGCGCATGCGCAACACTCTGTCCCCAGCCAGAAGCATCACCTTCTATCAAAGGAAGAGCCTTCTCCGTCGCGTTTCTCTAATGATGAGAGTGAACAGGATAAACATAGGTTCAATCTTAAAAACGAATAAATAAAAAAAAATAAGAATAATCAATCTCTGATGATGCCCTACCATGGCAGAGTGGATAAGACACTCAAAATGGTAGGGGGCTCAAGGGGGCTCAAGGGGGCTCAAGTCTGAAGGTCCAGCGTTCTGGCCTATCGCCTAGCTGTCGATCCAACGGTATGGAGTTTTGGCAGATTTTCTCCAGATGTAACGGGAATACGCATTACATTTTCTTAAATCCACCAACCAAAGCACCTCCTTTTACAGGCAGTTGCCCATCGTGTAGGCTTGTGGTAACACAAAGCACTGGGTCCCTCTCTGATAATATGTTTCGTCTTACTAATCCCACTTGCACGGGACCAGGGCCCGGTGGACATACGTTACGAATTTTTAGCGTACAAATCCTACTGAAAAATAAAATACTCGTGTCTCAAAAACCTTTGATGAAGAAGGTAAATCTGTTCTAATGCGGAAAAAACAAGATTAGCAAACACTAATGAGATTTAATGCCGCAAACTGGTTTCGGTAAATATGACTTACCATCATCTGTGTATGGATTTCCGCACATTCCCGCACTGATGTTGGTAAGTCATACTTACCGATATCGGTCAGCGGCATTCACTGTCATTGGTGTTTGCTAACGTTTTTCTTTGCGCGTTATTCATCTGGCTATGAATTTCATAACTCTGCTTTAGTTTTCAAACAGCGAATACACAACATTTCAAGTCGTATATTTAACTGTATCACGTGATTTCTCTGTATACATTAAGAAAGAATTTCAGAGTTACATGTACATTACTTTAAAATAATTCTGATTATTAAACACTTGCAATTTTTTGGATGGAAGTTTTATCACGTAAAAGATTTTGTATATATGACTTTCGATAAATTTAAAGTGCACTAATTCTGAAGCATTTAACCCGTAAGCAGGCGCGCTGGGGTAAATCTCACCCCAGCGACTTTTTTTCTTCGTAAAATGGGAGAAATTTTTTTAGAACAAGCTTGCCCCGTCTTCTACCTTTCAAAGTCAAGGTCTAGTTGGGGTGGGTGAAGGAATTTCGTTTCTTTGTTATCCGGAAGGGAAGAAAATTCCACTTTGGGATTAAATACTCCCGTGCGACTAACAACTGTTCATTACGTTGTTAACGTAAACTAAGTATAAACTAAATGTAAATTAACAATAAATTGACGTTACACTACTGGTATGTATTGATAAAAGGTTATTAAATGAAATTAATATCATACTTATAAAGTAATTAGTGTTTTTAGGTATAAAGCATATCATATGCGATTTTCTTCTCAGAAAGCATGGTATTTAAAGAAAATGCCAGAAAATCTCTAAATAAATATAACAAGCACGATTTCTTCCCATGAAACATCACAGAATTGATGTATTTTATAAGTCCACAAATTTGTTTTTAAAGCGTTTTTAGTCAAAAATATAAAGAAGACAAAATGGGGTAAGATTTACCCCATGCGACTGCTTAAGTTACAAAAGTAGACGCGCGTGCTTACGGGTTAAAAAACTTTTCCGGGAAAAAAAAAAATTAGATTTTCTGGGGTTGGATAGGGGGAGGGGGAGCTTCATAAAAACATGCCCTGGGGCCCAAAAATCCTGTCTGCTGCCCTCCACCTTGAAAATTCACTGGAAAACTTAAATTTCAAACGTAAATTTTATGCTGAAAAAGAAACTGAGCACGAAATTTGACAAAAAAAAAAAAAAAAAAATTCGTCTTACCGGGTAAAAGTCGATCCGTTGTCCTGTCGTTGTCGCTCAGGGTGTAGGAAGTCGGAGACATGGGGCTCAGGGTAGAGTCGTCGGGCGTTTTAGCCTCAGTCACTTCAAATTTACTTTCTTTCGTTTCCGCCATTTCGTCACAATGAATCAAGTCACAGCTCGTGCAGTTGTCAGTTATTAGTCTTCTATCGTTTTATGGAAAATAGAGTGTGTACTCATACCGCAATGCAGATTTGTTGTGTCTTTATTTCTCTTGGTGCTTTCAAATCAGTTTTTTTTTTCGGTGGTGTAGCAGGCGCACTGTAAGTTTTTTTTTTTTATATAAAGTTTGCAGTCGATGGGTATTTTTTCAAGTGCTTTGCTAGAGTCGTTTCACGACACACGATGTGCAATATTATTTTGTTCAGAAATGAGTGTTGTTAAATTCTGTAGAGAGTCTTTTGAGATGAACACAGGCGAGTTTGCTCAAGTATATGCACGTGCGAACAGGGGTTGTATCCTTTGTATTTTACAATACAACTATCAGTACTTTATTAGTGCTAGAACGAATGAGTAGCGGTTGCAGTGGTGGATTGTCGTGTAACAATATTGAGTTTTTTTTTTCCAGATCCAGTCTGCTGGCAGTCTGTGCACCTAACATGAAAGGTCTGTTTTTAACAGTGTAAAAACTCACATGCGACGGTGGAAAAAAAAAACCCGCTCTTTAATCCGCCTGCACACACACTAGAAACCACAACCACATGGGGACGAACCAAAAAAACCGTCTTGCAAAAAAAAAAAAAAAAGATCGTTTGCCAACCACGGTCAGTCACACGCAACTCCCAAAAACGCAAAGAAAAGAAATAACAAACGTGCAGCAGCACTACTACTCCACTCTCTCTCACACACACACGCTGCGAGCAGAAGAAGAGGAAGATGAAGAACAAGACACGACTCTCTCCTCTTACAATCCTCCGGGATGCTGGAGAGCCAAGTGATGGGGAGCTCTGGCAGCCGAACGTCTAGGAATGGGTGTAGTTAGAGAGAACCTCCCTCGGAACAGAGACCCGGCTTGGCTCTTTGCCGATTTCGGAAAGGAGATGCTCCGCTGCTGGCTGGCTGGCTGGCTGCTTTTGCACAAAGACTACAAAGCGGCATCAGGCAGCGCCATCCCCCCCCCCCCCCGCGACATGTGCAAAAGCTCACTCAGAGATCGATCCCGCTCTCCAGTTTTCGTTCTTGGATCTCTTTTGGAACTCGCGCTGGAATTATCGATTCGAACCACAGGGGTGGCGGGTTAGGAAAGATTGTGGCATGGTGGCTTGCGTTTCCTAATCTTATTTCCTGAATGCTTTTTCTTCTTTTTTTTTATATGTGCAGAAGTTCATGCTTTCGTTAAAATAACCCGACTTGTAAGAAACAATCGCTTGGAAGTTTCCATCTCTTATCCTCCGCTGCTGTTAGAATTCTTTTTGCATCTTTCCTGTTCGCCTTAGGTGCGAGATACACGGAAATAAATCAATATAGCTAATTTTAGAAATCAGGTACCTATTTTGAGATGTTTAGGGTTATTGGACTACGCGATTCACAAGGTGCAAGTCACTGTTATAGCTCCTGGAATGCGCTTGAATCTGAAATTCAACACGCTATTTAGGAAGATTTTGATTGCGGCCTAAAATATTAGTTCGAATAGCTTGTAAATGGCTGAGCAAAAAATATAACAGATCGATGAAAATCTACTAATATAATTGAGAATATCTGGGATTTTTGAAAATTCCAGTATAAAACATCTTTAAACTGTATAATCTTAAGCTTATCGAATTTATTACAAAACTGCTATCACCTAATATGCTTAATATTGGATAGTTCAAAACTGAGATGGAATAAATTTTATGCTTTCACATTTCTTAATTATTTATGAATTTAAAAAATATCCTTAGTCAGAATGTTGCATATTTGTTTCCCGTTCAGAACTGTGAAATTTGTATTTTTGACATGCTTCACTGCTATGTAAAATAGATTACGTAAATTTTACTCTCCAAATAAAATATGTTAAAATGAAGCTTCTTCATAAGTGTTTCATTTAATAGCATTTTAGACTGCATAACAATACTTCATGATTATTTTCTTTTTCAGAAAATTTGAAATCTGTAACTTTTTTTGCAGTACGAATTACCTAAAATGTTTAAATATATTTTTATTCCAAAAGATTCGGATGCGAACTTAATGATTAGAGTTCAATATATTTCTATAAAATCTTAAAATGTATTATAATATATATTTTCTATAATCACCATAGTAATACATAAACTATCAATATTTGAGAAATCATGTACTTTTCTTAGTAATTTTTAACTCATTTATTTTTCGTCTATAACTGATTTGATATTAAAGCATTTTATACACAAATATTGATATAAAAACAATCTGATGATAGTTCTACCATTACTATCTGAATTATTAAAAATTAAATATTTAAATCATTTTGAGCATAATATATAATTTATTTTCTTATTTTACGAATGAAAAATAGGCTTTTGAAAATTAATGCATATTTATAAATTATGTGAATGCTTACTTTAGTTAGTAACCTGAAAAATAAATTGTTTGAATAGGAAAAATAGTACTTTCCAAAACGTATGTAATAATGTTAAATTAGTTTTTTAAAATGATTTTTAATTGAGTTTTGTCACTCCACAACTATGGAAATATATGCCTGTTAATTTTATCTACTATGTTTCTGAATTTCACAGCATAATATATATTTTCTGTGGTTCTTTAGCTTAAGAAAGGCTTCTTAAAAGTTCTCTACGCAAATTTAACTAAAAGCTAACAGGTTTTTGACTTCAGATTATTTTTTATTTTTATGCAAAAAATTGTAGTCAGGAATGTTCAATGTAACATGTAGTTTTATGATGGAAAATGTGCAACATTAAATGTCATATACTGTCTCTAAGCGTGAACTAATTAATAAAAGTTGATATTTTTCTTCTATAATTTTTTATTTCATATATTCGCTTGAGTATCCATTTTTACTATTTATTTTTATTTCACTTTATTTCTTTTAAAAATTGCAAATGCACATCAATTTCATCAAATATATTTAAAAAAATAGATTTTCATTTTTTTTTGACTGAATATTGAAACTCTACACTCATCTTGCTAGATTATTATTCACATCTTGTTAAATAAACATACTCATCTTGTTAAACAATCTTTGCAAACAATGATACTGCTTAAATGTAGTAGTCATTTTAACTGCTAATCCCAAACACTGCATGTCTTAAAATTTGCAACATTGTCTTTATATTTATGAGTTGGAATTACATAATACAGTTTCTTAAATGTTTGTATTCAAATAAAATTTCTTACAACATCATCTATTTGCATAAACTTAAGCAATTTTAAAATGTTTAGCTTGCTTGCTTACAAGTTTTGCAGAGATCCAGAAATGCGTAGCTTTCATTTCAATGGCAAAATACAAGACTTACCATTTTCCTCTCAAAACATATTACCGATATATCAGAGTAGAAAGCACTGTTTTTCACAAATAGCGTGTGAGATAGCTTCTAGAATAATTTTCTCTCTCTGAAATTCTTTTTTTCTCACCCTTCTATCATATTTACGCATTTTCATCAAGGCTTATTCAGGATTCAAGTTGTAAGAAAAGGAGCACATTCTAATTAGATGTTTTTTTCCCCAACCTAAAACTGTTTTCTCCTTTCAGTACTGCACGTTAGAATGATAAGAGCAGATGATTTCGGAATAGCCGACTAGTGACGTGAAACAATGACGTCACAGAATGAGTGGCAGGCTGTAGCGGCAAACAGAGCGCCTGTCTGTCATAGTTATTGGACTATTACTACGGGGGAGAAAAATGTTCTGCCGTAAGAATACGCCAGATGGATAGGTGTGCCCTGTCCAAAGGTACTGTCTGGTCACGAAACGAAACGCTGTATGTTAACAGCAGAAGTAGGGAGGTTTATTTTTTATTTTTTAAGGTATTCGACCCCATTAAGATGCCTTTTTATGAGCAAATTTAAAATGCTCAATATGGAAAAGGGAAATTTATTTGCGATGCTCTAATCTTGTAATAAAATGTGAATGCTGTTAAATCTTATGTAAAAAAAAACCGTGAAGGTAGTTTTTTTCGGTGAAACTACGTCGAGATTAATTATAGAAAACCATTACTTTAAGTTGTAATTTAAATTTATAATAATTTATCAGCTACGAAATACGAACGTTTGATGCTATGAATTCATGAATTTAATGCACAGTTTACAATCATTCTTAAAAATACATTTTTGAAATTTTGCTTAATTTAAAAATGTTTGTACGGCCAAAAAAACTGAAAGGTTGCAAAACTGAGCTGAGTTACAATTTATTGAACCTTAGAGGTAAAACTACGTATACAGAACACAAAATAAATCAATAAAAGTCAGAAAATCTGAAACAGTTTCAGATTTTAAATACGCACTAAAGTGCTATATATTAAAACCGTATCATAATTTATCCGTCGTCCCTATTTTTCTTCCTTATTACATTAAGTTGGAAAGTGCATCAGTATTCATGAGTCTGCCACATTTGTCTTCCTTGTTTCATAAAACCCATCTTTGGAATCGAAATCTATCTTAAAATCGCCACCTAAAACTATTTTACAATCTTCACCGAGTATATTACAACTATACTTCCCCGTTTCAAATATTAGTTCGAATGTGCATCATAATGATGGGTGTGCCGTGTTTGTCTTTCTTGGGTTGATTCCTACCTTAACGCCCCGACTCACTGCAAGGTAGCAATAGTTAAACATATGCAGTTACCATTATGCATTTTTGCATTTATGTGGCAATCGTAATTTAGAATTAAAATGGCGATTTGGAAAAACATGTAAGTACAGCATTTCGATACATTTTATTTATTTGGGTTGCTAATTAATATAGTTTTAATGATTAAGTGTCTTCAAATTCCTTAACTGGTGCGTTTATCGCTCATTTGTTCACTTTAGTTTTCATATAGGTCTTTTGGGAGCGTTGAAACTTGTGCATTACTCCTAGAGACCCATGACAGCGAAGCTCACCAAAGTGCAAGGATTTTTTAGGTTGGCAAGAGTGGGGGCGTTAAAATAGGAATTAACTCTTTCTTGTACCATAAAACACATCTTTGAAATCGAAATCTATCTTAACATCGCCTACTGAAACTGTTTAACAAACTTTGCCAGGCATCAGGGGCTTAGGAAAGGGGGGGTTAGGGGGTCATAACCCCCCATGAGTAATTTTTTGCCTTACAAAATGTATATTCTTCACTACATTATCACACACACGTATGCATATATATGAGTTGTAGTAGTCGTAACCCCCCCCCTTGAAAAATTTCTGGCTACGCCCCTGCCAGGCATATTCCACTATATCACCTAGACATTTTAATTACTGTTTGGAATGGGCATCATAATACACGAGTGTACCATATTTGTCTTCTTTGTTCTATAAAACACTTCTTCGGAATAGAAATCTACATAAAAATCGCTTACCAAAACTGTTTAACAATTTTTGCCAGGCAGAGTCAAACTATACTTCACCTTTACAAATACCATTTAGAAAGTGTATCATAATCTATGAATGTACCGTATTTGTCTTCTCTGCTCTATAAAACACTTCTTCGAAAGTAAGATCTATATTGAAATCTCCTACTAAAACTATTTTACAGTATTCGCCAGGCGTTTTCTAACTATACTCGAAATATATTTATAATGCGTTGTCACGTTTTGGCACCCAATTATCAATAGTTGCAAACCTTGTGCAACTTTCAACATTTTATTACCCCCCCCCCCTTCTCTCGATGTTATCTGGCAAACACATTATATCTTCAAAACTTGTCGACAAGATGGCGTAGACAAAATAGCGTAGACAAAAATCCATAGACAAAATTCTCGTGCTGAGAGAAATAGCACCCTAGTGCTAATAAATAGATAACAATCTGAGCCTGAATGTCATACCTTGAGTTCTATTTATCACAGAAATAAAAAGCTCATGCATGTACTTGAATTTTAATATATTACAGATTTTTCTATCTAAATTTTAACTTTTAGAGAGAGTGTCATCTACATATTTATTTTTAACTTTAATTTGAATTTTTCAGGAGAAAAGAAACTCCCAAAATTTTTACAGCCTCAATGTTTTCTGGAACCTTGTTTACCATAATTGTCAAACTTCGTCGCTATAAGATGAAAATAGAGCAACTTCGGAACTGCATCAAGATATTTAAGTCTACTTTTAGGAAAGTGAACATAATAATTCGCCTAGTGGTACTATCTTACACACAGCTGACGAAAGTACGATTATATATGAATTAACACTTTCAAAACTATAATGTATCGAATGGAAGCAAAAATTTTTTCAAGGGTATGAAGAACACTGATTTTAATGAAAATGAATTTTATGCGTGCAACAGTTTACGATTTTTGAAATAAGATCTATAATTCATAATTAGAATGAAAATAATATATTCCTCAAAACGTCATTACCGCTGTTTTGGGGCTTTTATAGTTTGAAATGAAAACGGAATGTATTCAGTATTTTAGGAGTTTAAGGTTTTAAAATTTGTCTTAGACTATTTTTCGAAAATTCATCTAAATTCTGGTATAAGTGAAAAAAATAGGATTACCATTGGATTTTCAAAATTTATGTTCCGTTTTATCATGTAGAATAGACCGAGGGCAGTTGGAACAATTTTGACAATTTGCTTCACATATAAAGTTCTCTATAAGCAAAAATCGCATAAGTTTAGCACCAATTGATAGATCATTTCTTACTATTTCAGATGACTAACGTAACGAAATTGTAAGTCTAAATTCTGAATTTAATTATATTGTTAATTGACCTAGGCAAATCTCAGTTGTTACTATAAATCTTAAATAAATAAACACCTCTTCTAATTACATTTTGACTTTTAAATTGTTAAATTTGAGGAAATGTGATTTTACATCATAATTAACAAGTATGACATTAATTAAGGCAAAAAAAAAATCACATTTTTACAAATCTAAGAAACCTAACCGAATTTTAGTTACTTATAAATACTAAAACCAGTCTCATTTTTCTTCTCTAAAAGTTTAAGTTTTTAAGAATAACTTCACAAATGTTTATTACAAGGAAAGAAAAAATATAAATCACGCCAAACACACTGATTGCAAAACACTTTCCAACACAAAAATTACTTTTGTGCTAAATTTGGCGATACATTGTCGTCATATTTGGACTCTATTAAAAATCTTTAATGTTATTTCTGTTTTTAAAATAAAGATTAAGCTGATTCAGACGTTTGTTGTGTTGTGCTTGAATTGGATGAGTGTCCCTTAAACACCATACACCGTAATGTAATGGAATTCTTTTCAGTACTTCTGTAGATAACTATAATTTCTACGGACGTACTTTTCGACGGAGAGCATTATTTTGTAATCCTTAATAGCATACCTCAATTTTATTTTGCTCGAAACAGCCGTGTATCTCTAAAATACGCTATAAAGAATGATTGAATATAGAGGATAATGTGTTTTAATTCTTTTGGGTGTTCTTGTAAAAGAACTATTAATAAAATACACATTTCATTTGGGTACAATGGAGAGCACACAGGAATAACATCCTTAAATTTCGTTGTAAACGGATTCATAGTTACGGTAGTTACAGCATAATGGTCGTATGGTAAAATTTTTTTGGTTCAACATAGTTGCAAGTTCCAATATTACTTCGTTTGAAAACTATCTGGAGAAATTAACCAGGACGAACTAAGTGAACTAACTTTAATTTCTTTTACAGCAATCAAAAACGTGACGTCATAAACTAACAATTGAGTGAGACTGATAAAGCCTCACACAAATTTGTCATATTAAAATAAATTATCAATTTGTGCGATTTTAAATAGCTCCTCAAGATTACACGGTATGATATTTTTCACAGGATTGAAATAAACTATTTTCTTCTACTGAATCATGGCTGATTTAAATAAGAAAATGTTTAATATAAACATTTTTTGCATATCAAACGACAGCTGTTTGTTATTTTCATCATTTTTCAACAGTTGTCTTACTACTAACTGAGCATTAAGCAATCCTCCATAACCTGTTACAGGCTAATGTTCCCAATTGGGAACATCCAATAAAAATTAAAAAAAAAAGAAACTTTTGCAATATTGACTTGAAAAAATTAGCTGGTAAAGTTAAAAGATGACTTGATTTTTCTAAGCAGAAGTTAGATTTCTATCATTATTCGGAAAATGTAAAAAAAAAATCATGAAAATAGCTTTTCATAATTTTTTTCAGAGCTATCTTGATACCCTACCCCCCTTCCTTTCAAACTTAATTGATGTCTTAATTTAAATTTAAAAATAAATATTTTAACAATTCTTAATACTTTACTTATTATTAAACTACCCAACAGTATATTCAGTTTTGAAACCAATGTAAATTATAGTCAGAAATGACCCATGATCCCAATTGTAAACACAGTGAAATTGTATAAAATCCCCTCCCATTTAAATGACTAATATCCTTTAATTAACACATTTGAAGACAAAATATGCAAAAAATAATTTAAACTTTGCCTGGATCTCAATGCGGTTAATTAATATGTCCCTCGGTAGTTTCAACGTGGAAACTGCCAGAATGTTTTTTTTTTTTACCTGCATAGTACTTATTGCACTCAAGTATTTCCCATGGTATCTTTTACTAATAAGAAATGCTTTTGAGTAAAGTGCCATGTAATAATTACATAGTTATGTGATAGTTATTATATAATTAGAAACGCCTGATACAATTTTCTTTTCTTCCTGCTTTACTAGTATTTCCTTTTATGCAACATACTCCAAGATCTTATGGCGAATTGCCTTAAATTCAAATTCTTGTTTCTTTGCATTCTTTAGTCCCCAGAAACAGCTAAGTTTATGAGTTATTTCTCAGAGTTTTACGTGTTCAGCCGTAGAAAGAAAAATTCATTTGAACGAATGTTGGACATTTTCCTTTATGTATTTTTTATTAAAATTTTCTTCAAGGAAAATATTTCGTATATAAGGTAAACAAAGGATAGAGGATTTTTCTAAATTAAAAAACTTACAAGAGGAATTTATTAAAACCATCTAAACTGAAAAAATTACTATTTATAATGCTAGATAGATCCAATATTAGGAATCTAATACATAACACTTACACAAAAACCCCCACACACACTTACTTCCCCCCCCCCCCCCAAAAAAAAAGAGAGACAGAGAGAGGGGGGGGGGAATATTTTTTTTTTTAATGAAAAAGTGCTGTTTTTTTTACCCTTTAACCCATTTGTCCCTGGATATTTTTGCGACTTTCTTCGATTTTTACTGATAACAGAAATAATAGATAAATTTCTGATGTCAACTTCTTCAACAATGGATGATTCCTTTTAAAATCATTATGCATAAAAATCGAAATATCAACATCCTACTTGGTCATGTTAAAATATTTTGTAGAGTTAAGGCTCAATACTCATGAATAAAGGCTAGGAAAAATAAGTAACATTTTCGATTAATAGCGAGAATGCCGTCCCAAAAAAGGGACACTAGGCATAAATGGGTTAACGCGCAGTGTTCCCGCTCTGGGAACACCAAACTCTGCCGTTTTGACTGTTGCCAGTCACGAAGAACAGATTGGATTTCTATAAAAATAGTTGCGGGTGACAGAGCTCCACGAGAATCCTTTACTTTTTAGCACGCGATTTCCCGTAAAAAAATGGTCACGATTATTTTTAACAGCACTGACATCTTCTGAAAAATGGAAGAATGCGAGAACAGCTGAATAGATTGCCCAATGCTGAAAAAAGGGCAGCCGTTGCCATCATCGCGTGCCACAGATCTAGAGACCCTTTTTTGACGCAGCTGGCTGTGCGGCACCGCCAGCTGCCGTAAAAAAGGATCTCTATATAAGGTCTGTGGCACGCGATGAACGTTTCGATCGTCCGCCCTCTTGCTGGTAGTTAAGTCGAGCGATGGCAACGGTTGCCTTTTTTTCAGCATTGGGAAAGGGTTGCGCCTCAAAGGGTTAACCTAGACAATGATATACCGGCGGTCCGAAATCAATCATCCCATTTTAAAGGGGTCTATACAGACGAAATTATTGCTGAGAAAGTTATGAAACTTTGTGCAGGACATAATGAATGTGTAGGAATTGTTTGAGCGAATAAAGAAAAAATGATTTCAAATGTTCACCACCAGACGGCGTTTTTTTAATGAATTACACTTCCCCTTTCCCCAGACCTCAATCCATGCGACTTTTGGCTTTGGGGTAGTTTGAAGCATTAAGTCGTCGTCATCATTCAAGAACTTAGCCTGATCTTAAAGACAACTTTTCACAACACGTTCTTAACATTTCCCAGAAGACAAAGCGGTCAGCTTGTTTGTTTGTGGGTGATTACGGCACCGCTACGCTCGGGCGATCTGCCAAGGATGGGGGGGTGGTGCCTTGGTAATAGGACTTTCTGAGGGGTTTCAAACGAGTATTCACGTTGCTTCTGGAGAAAACTTACCAAAGCTCAAGAGCGCTAGGTCGACAGTTGCCCGATAGGATCCGAACCCGGGTCCTCCACATCTCGGCCGTCTACCATTTTTGTTCATGAACATGCTTTGTTGTAATATTCGTAAATTATCATAAATGTATGCTAAGTGGGTAATTTATTAAAACAACATTCCCTGGTGGCGAACATTTAAATTGTTTTTTTTTTTTTTTAAAAAAAAACATACCTTCATTATATTCTTATACAAAATTTCGTAACTTTCTCCACAATAGTTAAACTTTAAACTAGACAAGTTTAAAAAAAAAGGTCGTTTATTTTCGAACACCCTGTATATACGATTAAGATTATACGATTAAATTTCCCTGCATTTCTTAACCAAAAATTACGAAAGGTTTTCTCTTCGAATAAGTAAGAAAGCATTATTTAGATTTTAATTATTTACAGAATTAAACAACAAAATTTCAAGCGTAATTAACTTTTAGAGTATATTTACTCAGTGAAATGGTATAAATTTCACTCTATCTTCTAGGAAGATAATCGATTCGATTCCAACTCTCAGACAAGTATGCAATCATCTTCCGATAGCAGAAATAATAAAATTGTTTCCGGTTGCTATGGAAACAATAGGCTATAATGCGACGCAAAAATTACTTTTATATATTTAATCGTCTGTGAATGACACAGCGAGGACATTTTGAGCTAATCAATAACACGAGAAAAAATTTAATTTACTCAACATGTTTTAGGAATAATTTAAGGAATTATAATATATCTATTTATTCATAAGTTAATAAAATGCTCATTTAAATAGTAGTAAAGTGCAAATCGATTTTCACACTTTTAGATGAATTCAATATTAAATTGTGTGTAATTAACAGCCCTTTTTATTGTTTTCCTCATAGCGTGTTACTCGAAATTATATGGACACGGGATTTTTTGCAAAAACAGTTTTAAAATGACGCTATAATTACGAATTAATTAGCATATGAAATCATACCATAAATTTACTACAAGAAAAAAATCTAGTATGTGCTTAACAAAACTTTTGTAAAAAATGAATAAAGAAATAGAAAGCAAAATAGGCTGTGCCATAAATAGTTGCATTTTTCGAGTATTTAGTATTTAAATTCAAATTTTCGATCCACTAATTAAAGTTATATTGAAAATCCTATGAGGCATGCCTTGAATTAATGTTTGGAGTATTATTTACAGCTATGGGAACCAACTCTTGTGTACATTTTAGCTTTGATTCTTGAATACTCGGTCGATAACTGAAGACCATGAACGTACGCTTCCAGTGCAAGTACTCCTGAAAGATTTTCAATTGGATTCAAGTCTGAGCTGATGGCTGTCCATTCTTCAACAACCACTTAATCCTGTGTGAAACAAGATTTTGTTGAGTAGGAGTTGTGAATTGACGCATTGTAATGCTCGGATTTCCAGTTGTCCTCACTTTATATGTTTCCACTTGGAAGTAGATGACTTTTGGGTGTATTTCGATAATTCTAAGTGCATTGTCGGCCATCAAGGACAGCAATATTCAATGTTCTGTTGAAACAGAATGCGCCCCACATCACGAGTGAAAATATTTTCCCTGTTGACTGAAGAACTCGAGAGGTTCTCGCCGCAGATTGTGCTACTAGTATCATGCTAAAAGACATATGTAGGTCGTAGATCTACAAGACCATGGGAAATTTTTTTCGTCTCTGTAGAAAACATGTTACACGTCACTCTTTCAATCGATGTTTTTTATAGCGCAACGAACTCGTTCCTTCCTATGATGCATTTTCAATATAAGTATCCAACATATTTTGTGCTGTTTATGAAATTTGCTTGCCTATACGCATGCAACGGTGAAAAGTAGATCTCAAAACTGGAACAGCTAAAGTTCTCGCAATTTCAAGAACAGGCTTTTTTTTGTGGTTTAAACTTGAATTTGTTTAGTAATGTCAAAACCTTAAACATTTTACGTATTCGAATGCCTAATTTTAGTTAGATGAGCTGCATATAATTGAACGTTGTGTGGTATTTTACAAATTAAATTTTACAAGATATATACATCTATGGAATTTAGAGTTCAGAACGCAGAATATACAAGTTTTATTTTTTTATACGATGGTTCTAAGAATGAACCCTATCATTGTCCATGTATATGTTGGACAGCTTATTTGCCTGTCTGTATAATTTTGAGAGTTTTTATATAGTAATCAAATGAAATGTAAGATAAAACTTACCTATTATAAGGGCAATAACTCCTTTATTAAAAAAGACAAACTTTAAAATTTAAATAAATATATAATTTTACATAATCTAACTACATACAATACCCTTAAGAAAAATTCTAAGACAGATCTATATCCCCAGTTCCAATTGCCACTGAAATAAGCTTCTTAAACGTAAGATAGTGATTTAGTGTTGTCTACATTCTAGACAAAATTTAACTTTTTGGGGGTTTTGCTAGAGGTTAATTTTCGCTCTGTTTTGAACTTCCAAATACACACAAACTATTACTTTTATTGATTCTTTCGACTTATTGAGTCTCGTTTACAGTTTGTATCAAAATTTACCGCTCTATTGTGAAGCTTTACAAGTTTGTACCTGAGGACTTTTTATTAGAAAGCTGAACAAAAAAGTGTTTTTAACGACGTAATCTAACATACAAAGATAACTTAAGGCTCAAGTTATACTATTAATATTTTGAAAATTACTGGTCTAAATGGTGTTAAATTGTGTATTCTAGATTTTTAAACACTAATGTGTATTCTAGATTATGCGTAAACTGACTCTTATGAAAATAAAATTTATGTATTCAACATTTTTTGACGCTTTATTTAACAATTCATAATTACAATCGAGTCCTTCTAATTTGTGTTGATCGAGATTGACACTGACTCGAATAACTGAAAATTTAAATTATGCAGACTGCATTATAAAATCGAAGAGAAAAATGCAGTTTTATGTTCAGTACGTGCAGATGATAAGGGAAAGATCAAATAGCGAAAACATAATGATCACACATATTTGTAAAAATAAAAAAAAACATTTCAAATAGCATCACATTTACTTTATTTAATGTTTTAAAAATGAATCTAAAGTTGTTTATTTTTTAGGAAAAAGTTCAGCTCTAATGACTTCACTTTTTTCACATTTTTTGAGTTGCTTACAGACCTTTTAATTTCATTTTATCTCTTTATTCTAAAATTCGGAACATTAACAGAGCTCGTAGAGATGCGTGATTTATTATGCTACTTTAGATGAAGAAGCTATTAAAAAATATCTGTACATACTTATGCTATTAAAAACTCGTACTTATGCTATTAAAAAATATCTATACATACTACACTATATTTTCCGAAAAGAGTCTACTATATAAAAAAATCTGGAGTAACTCCACTCGACTTTCCGAACACTTACGATTAAGATCATTAGCAAGCATTTAAATAAATTTTAATCGATGAATCATTCAAACATATATACCAAATTGAAGCTCGATCGAATGTGCCGTTTAAACACTAGCGCACTTTCAAGAATTTCTCCCCATAGTCCATAATGTAAAAGAAATATTTGTCGTAGCCCTGTAGAAAAACTATAAGTCCTATAAACATCAAAATCAATACCGGTCTTACGATGGTGGTTTATAACATGTATACCCAAATTGAGCTCAATCTAATGTACCGTTTAAACGCTAGCGCACTTTCAAGAATCCCCCCCCCCTCCTAGGCCATAATATAAAAGAAATTTTTGCCGTAGCCCTGTAGAAAAGCTATAAGTCCTATACACATCAAAATCAATACTGGTCTTACGATGGTGGTTTATAGTATATATACCCAATTTTAGCTCAATTGAATGTGCCGTTTAAACGTTAGTGCACTTTCAAGAATTTCCTCCCATAGGCCATAATGTAAAAGAAATCTTTGTCTTAGCCCTGTTGAAAAACTATACGTTCACTCTCATACACACACACACACACACACACACACACACACACATACATACATACATGCATCTCTTAAAAATAGCATAAATGAATTCGGAAGATCTCAAAACGTGTCAATACACCAAAATCTCGACGTCGAATTTTTTCATGTTTACAATACATGTTCGGAAAGTAAAAATGTTTAAAATAAAATAGGAAAAAAAAACTTACGTTGTGCAAAAATTCCTCTCATTACACATTTTAAAACTGTATATGATTCTACAAAAAATATACCAGTTAGAAAACTGTGCGCCATACATTAATGAAGTGACGTAGAAAATTTCAAGGCTTTCATCATGAAATGCCTCTGAGATATCTAAACAGAGATGATCAGGGGCTATACATGAACTTGAATGTAACGTTTGATGTTAGAGTTGAAAGAAAATTATTTTCTTTCGTAATTTCTGTACTACCTCTAAAATGTGATCATCCGGCGGGATTTTTCCAATGAGAGGCATTTAAAAGTAATTTAAGTCTTCATATTTTTATCCTCATATCTCTGACACCTTTTAGAATATAATTCTAAATTTTTTTACACCACTTCATAAGTGTATGGGGCATATTTTACTAAATGCTACTTTTTTTTTGTACGTGGGTCGTATACAAATTTAAAAAGTTTCACTTTTTGAAAATTAACGAGAGAAATTTTTAGTTGGGTAATCTTTTTTGTTATCCTATGTTTATCTTCATATCTCTGACACTTTTTAGGATATAGTTTTCAAATTTTGTACATCACCTCATTAGAGTGTGGAGGACATATGACTAATTGCTTTTTTTGAACAGAAATATTTTCATATACAAATTTTAAAAAATGTCACTTTTTGAAAATTAACGAGCGGATTTTTTTTCTTAGTGCAGTTCTTTTTTAAGCTTATTTTAACATTTTTTTTTCACTTTACATTGTCTACTTATCTGTAATAAGAAAAAAGATTAAAACGAGTTACCCCCTTTTTGTTACACCCTGTATATAGGTCTTCTTGCTACTCTTAGTCAGAGACTATTTGATTTATTTTCCCTGAACCTAAAACGTGTATAAAAACTAATTTAAACTTTGTTAGTATTTTTAAATACTTTTAAAAATATTAATATTAATTCATACACTCTAAGAATTTTTAATAAATATGCTTACAAACTGTGAAAAAAAAAAGTAGAGTGCTTTCAGTACCAAGAAAAGCACTTAGTATTTCTTCTTGGAGGAAATTTGTGTTTTTAGTCTTTCAGATGAAAGGGAAATACTTCCGAAACCTCACAAAAATATGAAAGAGTAGATTGTGTGGGTGGTGGGAAGCTGTATTTGCAATGAAGAAGAAATGCCATGATATATTTTTATACTTTCATTTCACAATGTGAGTAAAATTCATTTACTGCTATCATACACTGAGAACTCTTGTAAAAAAACATGTAAGGGGATAGAAGAGGAACCAAGATGGTCTGGAATCACATATCAGTATGGGTTGGAAACATAGTTTTCATTTACCTGTAAATGATCACTTTAATGATCCCCATTTCAATAATAAATCCTGTTGATAATCAATTTTAGTCTAGGGCTTTCTACGAAGATCTATTAATGCATGGCAAGCAATGGTTGGAAGGTTCACTATCATTTCAAAGTGATTATTAACAGCTACATGAGGACGATTTTTTCGACTCCACATTGCTATGTGATTCTGAACCGTCTTGGTTCCTCCTATCACCACTTACATGTTCCTTGGAATTTTCAGAATCCGTGGACACCTTATTCGAAACTCCGGTTTAGGAGGAGATAGCCGAACAAGTTCTTGTCAGCGGCGGCGACAGAGGACGTTACTTTTTTTTAGAATAGAGAGATTCCACACGTTTTCAAAAATTCCCCATTTTGTAACCAATAAGGATACAAATTTCTTTTTAGTATGTTGATATTTTTGTATTTATTTAATTCTGTATCTGAATACTATTTTGTATACGGATTAAAATTTCCGGCTTTTTTGGAGAAAAAGACAGTGTTTCAGTAGTAGTCTTTAAGCATTTCCCAGTAAAAACAGTTGGCGGGATTTGCACCTGGCTAACAGAAAAATAACATAGTTCCCCACCACATAAGTTATTAAATTGCATTGTTATATTAATAAGAAACTTAAATACCAAGGAAGCATCAGTCAATGGAACAGGAATGCGCATCAAGTTTATACATCGTAATGCTATTGATTGCGAAGTTTGAACTGGAACCTGGGGAAATAAAAGAATTTTAATTCCACTTAGAAAATATTCTGGTACTATTTTACCATATCCTTTAAAAAACTCAATTTCCAAATATACCTGCATTTGCGATGACAGTAAATAAATCTCAAGGACAATCCTTCGAAAAAAGGGCAAATTTATTGAGGCAGAAAGGTTTCATACATGGCCAGTGGTACGCCTCAGCAAGTAGAATTGAATCATTCGACTTTTTAAGATTTTATAACTCCAAGCATAATGGGCCTTTAGCCGAGGATAGGTCCAGTCTCAATTTTCGAAGGGGGCCACTAGACTTTTTAGGTTAGCTTAAATTGTTCAAAATGCAAACCGAATGTGTGAAATCCGAGGTCGGTAGAGGGAGATGACCCTATGACCCATTCGCTGGAGCTGCCTTTGCATTTAGTAAAATATGATAGTTTTTACAAAACAACCGTCTTCACAAAAAAGTGTGGTGGTTGTAAAGTGAAACTGTACAAAAGTGGTCACTAAAGACAGATAGTCTCTTAGCCAAGGTGGTCACATTAGTAGGTTCCAGTGTATATGGAATGGTGAGACATATTCTTTAGAGAACAACTTTATTCACACTCAAATATATAAAAAAAAAATGTTTTATGGTCAAATTTCATCCACTGGCAGACAACTAGTATTTTTTAATTTATGAGTGTTTCTAATGAATTATTTTTTAAGTTTACATTTTCAAGTATCTCAAAGTGTCTGCAATATATACAAGCAAGACATTTCTCAGTTCACATAAGATGTTGAAAGATGTGTAAAACTCGTGACACAATCCCCAAGAAAAGTTTATGGAACTAAGTCTAGGGTTGGTTTTAGAAGAATGACTATGCTATCAAAATGAAATATGTCAAGCTAAGCCCATAAATCAGATTTCAAAGTATCTTTAGCTAAGAATGACTCGAAATGGGCATGTACAGTTGTGTTAACACACGCAGACAACATGATTTTCTTGGATTTTACAACTGTTCACTTAAAAACTGAGTATCATCAATTACATATACACATATTACTAATACGCATAATACACATGTTACTATGTGTTTTAAAATAATTGGATTTGAAATTTGTATTCAATAAAGGAAAAAAAATATGTAAGTTAGTATATTTTCCCCCTTAAACTGTAATCTACAAAATGTAAATGTTTACCAAAGTCTCATTAAGTTTGTAGGGAATGTACGACCTGAAAATGTTGCTGGATTTAAATAATGTTTAAGCATTATTTTTTGTGGTTCGAATACATAACAATATGAGCTAGCACTTTCAGAAACAGGCTAATTTAAAAAGATAAAAATTACCGTCCAATTGTAAAGCAAAAGCGCGATCGGCGCCGACATTTACCGATATTATTTCTTTTTGATATCTTTTTAGTCACCCCTTATTCTCAACATTTCCTTAGTATTAGGAGTTGAAAAAAAGAATTTCGTTTTTTTATTCGACCCACCCTACTACACAACAGCGGTTGGAAGCGTTTCCCCTTATAATAATAAGAAATGGCACAAGTATGACATTTGTAAAATTGAAATAGAATAAAATCTGGTTGTAGTAAACTGGGATCGGCAAATTTCGTTCACTGTATTCATATTTCCTTAAAAACGAACTGTTCT
The DNA here is from genome assembly GCA_038373885.1 of Cheiracanthium punctorium. Classification (NCBI taxonomy): domain Eukaryota; kingdom Metazoa; phylum Arthropoda; class Arachnida; order Araneae; family Cheiracanthiidae; genus Cheiracanthium; species Cheiracanthium punctorium. The sequence goes on from JAWZYV010016235.1 coordinate 286,131, forward strand.
TTCTTATACTTAACGAAATGAACTAATGAGCAAAAAAAACTAAATACTTGAGTAAAAAAATAGTATTTTGTGCCCGCAATTAATACTTTGTAAATAAATCGGCCCTATTAATCGTTTACTTTGTTAATGGAAAAAGTTTGTCATTTCATCATAAAATGCTGCTTGATTAACTGCAACTTTTCTATGGAAAAAAGTTTATTGATATCGTTGATAAATGTACCCAGAAAACGCACACAGGTTCTCTTAACGTCTATTAACGTTCAAAAAACGTCTTCTGAACGCTAATAGACGTTCAGAGAACCTGTGGGTGTTTGCTGGCTATGCACGAAACCATAGAGCAACCATTCTCCCAAGTGTAGATACCTTTTAACCCTTTAACGCGCAGTGTTCTCGCTCTGGTAACACCAAACTCTGACGTTTTGACTGTTGCCAGTCACGAAGAATAGATTGGATTTCTATAAAAATAGTTGCGGTGACATAGCTCCACGAGAATCCTTTACTTTTTAGCACGTCATTTCCCGTCAAAAATTTTTCATGATTATTTTTTACAGCACTGACATCTGCTGAAAAATGGACGAATGCGAGAACAACTGGATAGACTTCCCAATGCTGAAAAACGGGCAGCCGTTGCCATCGCTCGACTTAACGACCAGTAAGATGGCGGACGATTGGAACGTTCATCGCGTGCCACCGATGCTGTGCCACCAGCTGGATGTGCGGCACAGCCAGCTGTCGTCGAAAACGGATCTCTAGATCTGTGGCACGCGATGAACGTTTCGATCGTCCGCCATCTTGCTGGTCGTTAAGTCGAGCGATGACAACGGTTGCCCTTTTTTCAGCAGTGGGAAAGGGTCCGTCTCTAAGGGTAAACAGTGTTTACGTACCGTTTTAAAAGGGACAGGGCGAATTTATTAAAAAGGGCAATTTCTATTGGCGTTTGCCTCTTTTTTCCTGACACCCCGCTAAAAAATATGGATGTATTTTTTATTTCGATCTATGAACAACGGCAGGGTGCATTGGCATAAAGGCGGGCATAGCGCAATGCCCTTTCAAAAACGAGAAATGCGAACACTGTTTTTTTAAACGAAATAAATGTAGTTTTCCTGAATGAATAACCAATACGCAGCACTGTGAGATGATTTTTTTCAACATTAGAATAACATGTTGTTTTCAAAAAACTTTTAATCATGATTGAAGGGTTTACTGCAGAAAGGAATGGCTCGAACTCACGTTTTCGGAAAACTGTAAAAAAAAGTTTGAGGAATCGGCACAAACCAGCGAGACTGACAGTTTCATATCTTGAGTAACACGAGAGCTAACGATTGCAGCTACATCTTTTTGATACGAAACGACAGATATTTTCTTTTAAACTGAAAAATACTACATCTGACTCCAAACTCCCGTGGGATGGAGCTACTGCATATTTACAGAAAATCCTTCACTTTAGATTCTAATTCTAATTGACACTATTGTTTAGCTATCACTGTATCCAAAATGACAAAAATTATTATAACTCACATAAAAAACATTTTTTCAATTTTAAAACAGTAAAACTTGGAGTATCGTAGCATTAAACCTGTCGTCGGTGATTTGTTACCGTCACATCAAATATGTCTCTTGGCTTCCGCTCAGTAAATTTTACGCCTCACTGTTATGTTGTTTTGATCCTTATCACTTCACTTCCGGGAGTACTTGGCAAGATGCCGTCTATCCATTACATTGTTTGACAAGTAATTTAGAAGTGACTCTATGGTGTAGTTTTATTCGTTTAATTACCGTGTAATTTATGTATTAAACTGTGCTTTAAACAGTCTCTGACTGAATGACTGAAATAAACAAGCATGCTTAAAGAAAATGAGTTTATATATAAGTTGTAAAAAATTTAATAATTTTTTTCAAAGTTTTGTGTTTACGCTACCAATTACAAATAGAGAAATTTTAAGGCACGCACTTTTCTTGGTATCCATATGATATAAATAATGTAAAAAAAACCAAAAAATATTGTTAGCGTGCGTAAGTTTATTTTACTTCACGCACGCTGAAATTGATATTAAAATGATAAAATTGTAGTAGAATTAGGAAACAAATTTTTTGCAAATAAATATAAATTGTAAATATACTTTAGTATAAATAAGGGTAACTAATGAACTTAATAGGTGTAGGTAGATCATGTATAGCGACACACACACACTACACACAAACAAAAGAACCGAACCAAAAGGGTGGTTTGAGATCTAATTAGCGCAGAGGCAAATGAGAAATATGGTTTGAATTTGGTAAACACGCTCTATATTGTTTTTGTAGATAGCATTTTTCGTCCTGAGGGACCATCTAGATATTATAAAGCAGAAGACAAGCCTTGGAAGTTAAATAGTAACTATCTTTTCACGTAATACTTAAAGTGAGCATGACAAGTAACAAATAAATGCAATAAGCATCGTTTTTGTGGTAGGTATCATCGAATTGTTCCAGGTTTGGTAGAAATTTATTGATGTACGCATCGTGAATTGATCGCTGCGCCCTCAACTTTCTGAATGAATGACGCCGACACAAGCTTCCATGAAATGGCGATCCACACACTTTCTTTTACTTCGCATGACCAGCGTATCTCGCATTGCCGGCGTACTTCCTATTTTGGCTTTGTGGAAAATATTGCTCTCCGACATATCAAGTGAGAAAATTTGAAATAATTTTTTATCATCCAAAATGACTGAGGTATCATTTGAAAAGTATTTCAAGTTGAGATTTTCGTTTTTTCAAGATGCTTGGCGGTGTATCTCAGAGCTCGTTAACATTGGTGTTTCCGGGAGCTATTTTCTTTTATTTGATGAACTTTAATACGAGAAAGACCGAATTTTTGCGACAATCATTGTGTCGATAGGCCAATTATGTTCATGGTGTTTAACCCGTAAGCACACACGTCTACTTTTGTAACTTAAGCAGTCGCATGGGGTAAATCTTACCCCATTTTGTCTTCTTAATATTTTTGACTAAAAACGTTTTAAAAACAAATTTGTGGACTTATAACATAAAATACATCAGTTCTGTTACGTTTCATGGGAAGAAATCGTGCTTTTTATATTTATTTAGAGATTTTCTGGCAGTTTCTTTAAATATCATGCTTTCTGAGAAGAAAATCGCATAGGATATGCTTTATACCTAAAAACACTAATTACTTTATTAATATGATATTAATTTCATTTAATAGCCTTTTGTCAATACATACCAGTAGTGTAACGTCAATTTATAGTTAATTTACATTTAGTTTATACTTAGTTTACGTTAACAACGTAATGAAACGTTGTTAGTCGCACGGGAGTATTTAATCCCAAAGTGGAATTTTCTTCCCTTCCGGATAACAAAGAAACGAAATTCCTTCACCCACCCCAACTAGACCTTGACTTTGAAAGGTAGAAGACGGGGCAAACTTGTTCTCAAAAAATGTCTCCCATTTTACGAAGAAAAAAAGTCGCTGGGGTGAGATTTACCCCAACGCGCCTGCTTACGGGTTAAGAAAACAAATTTAGTGTGTGTTTTTTTTTAATTTCAGACTCCTAACTTTCCCTGCACTTCTTAGTGATATGATAAATTATTGCTCGGGAGACTAACTGATCTTTTTAAAATCGTTGACAATTTGTTTTGTCGATAATTTCCCAATACGACTAAAAATAGTTTCATGCAACTCGCATAACTATGCATTGGCAATGCAAATGTTAACATTAGCAATGCAAATGTTAAACCAAACTGTCTTTCACAGTAAAGAGAAGAGTTGTTACACCTCCTATGGCAATTTATTGCAGTGGTACTTCCTAGTACCTTTGGTGCGAAATTCAAATCTGCCTTAAGACCTTTGTGAAACCCGTAAATTAATAAATTTATAGTATATATGCTCCGATACATCACATAACCTAATAAAATAGTTATGTGCACACATAATTTGTTTTTCTTCTACAGAATTGATCGATAATAAGAAAACTGTAATATAAAGAAACTGGAGTCTAGTATGAAACTGAATAATTGATTAAATAATGGATCAAATTTGATTTAAAACCCAATTTGTATGATCTGTATTATAAAATGAAATCGATTTACAAAAAAAATTTAAATTATCCCACTTTATACAACTGTGTTATTAAATATGCCCATTAATTTAATATTACATACAACTGACGAAAAAATTAAATATTAAACATAGTTTAAATATTCTTTTATATATTAGCCTAAACTATTTCATGAAAGCAAACATAATCTTGATCTCTAAAAAATTATTGTTTAAAACAACTCGCAGTTTTTATTTGTTTTCTTTGAAAGTAGCGTTGAGATAATGTACCGAAGAAAATTACTGTTTTCAACATAATATTAAGCACAAAAATGGGCACATTTTAAGCAAATTTCAAAAGTTTTGATAACAGTGCTTACGTTTGAGGATTTTTAGTTCTTTTTATTCCATGGGAAATGCAGATAAAAATATCTCAAGAAATATAATGCTGCATTTTGCATAAGGCCATAATTATTCTAATCCAATATATTTTCAAATGATTTCGCATTAAACTGAAAGTTTTAAAAAGTAAAAAAATCCATCCCATCTAAGAGAAGTTCTAGAATTTCGAATGAGCCAGAAATATCCATCAATTATGTCTGAAATGGCTGAGATTCATAATAGTTAGGAAGAATTTAAAAAGAAAAGTAATCGAAAGCACACACACATAGTATTATTATAGTAAATAATAAGAGGGCTATTCTTTTTATTTGTAGGAAAAAAATAATACTTTGTTACGTTATCAGAGATCAGTCTTTCAGAAAGTAATTCTTTTAGGAATAGATAAAATGAAGTCTGCCGCCTGGGTTGTGTACTGGTAAGAAAGCCATTCTACTGCACCACGGATCCGGGTTCGATTCTCGTCACGGGATTGGGTGTCATTTCTTCCGTCAATTCATAGGAGGCAATTCTCGTCCACCTATTAGGTGCCTCCGTAATAAAGAGACCGGTAATTCTGGCTTTGATAGTGGCCAATGCCCATAAATGTCAAGTTCCCGCTTTCAGATAAAAATGAAGACTCCTTTAATTGGTTATTTTCAATTAATTTATTTAATGTTGTTCGTTCCTCCCGTTTTTTAAAGCGAAACTCTCTGTACTTTTATCCAGAACTGGCTGTATCTTTTATTCAATAATCTGTGACTGTATTTTCATTTAAAAAAAAATCTTACAAATTTTTTTTTGTTTTTCAGCATATTTATTTTTTTTTCTATAGGGGGAATAGATAATAAGTATTTTGTTTAATCACCCATCATATTTGTTTAGATTATTTGAATAAATTAATAGACCGGCTAAGTTTAAGTAGACGTTATAAGTTCGTTCGGCTGCCTTATACTCTCAAACAAAGTGAGGCAGCTAAATTGATTTCTCAAGCTTCTTCACCTGGGTTACGGTAGTTGGAAAACGATGCAGTATTATGGCACGAAGAAGTTTGCGGGATCCGCGAGAATCTCGCAGATTAAACGAGATTCTAGAGCAGTGGTTCCCAACCGGGGGGTCGCCATGCCTTTTTTCGGGGGTCACCGCAGACCGCTTTTGTAGGAACTATTCTGTAGGAACTATTTTGTAGGAACTATTTTGTAAACAATTTTCACGTTTCTTTGCCATGAGACACCATTCCCCCCTTTTCCTTTGGAAAGAAAAAATCCTTATTCTCGTCCGGGCTTTTGTATCAAAGCTACAAAAACTGATGTCGGTGAATCTAGGAGTGTTAACTAAAGCTTGAGAATCCATGCATTAAGACAGAAGAATCAGAAATAGGAATTGCAATTAATTTAAAGGGGGTAATTAGTAGCCACCTTGAAGCCAGTCCTTCAATCTGAATCGTGCGAAATCCATTTCACACATCTTAAGATATCGCCGATCCTTCTGATGAAGTGCTGATGAAGTGCAGGGTGAATTTTTGATGACTCCTCCGCAAGTGATTTATACCAAAAAAAACCGTCAACTCAATTTTGGTGTGCTGTGTGTTGCTCATCTCCGATAATTTTTTGTGTCAAATGTTAACGCGATTTGCATCCACACTTATCTGCGTGAAGTTGTATTTTCAACTCTTTTGCAGAAGAAGACAGAAGCCAGTAATAAATTAGATGTCTAAGATGACATGCCGTTGACTTTGACCAATATTCAGCCAAGAATAGCCAAACTTGTCAGTCAAATTCAGCCTCAGTCATCCTATTAAAAATCAGTACGTACTAAAAAGATGTCAATTTTAAATCTCAAGATGAATTTTTTAATTAATTTTTTTATTCGTCAAACATGGCAGATCTGGGGGGGGGGGGTCGCGAAAGTTTTGAAAAATCTAAAAGGGGTCGCGACTGAAAAAAGGTTGGGAACCACTGTTCTAGAGATATCAACAAGGCACGAGATCCCACTTCTCGGAGTTACAATCTCAATCTCTAGTGATTAGGGAAAGATGAAGAAGAAAAAACCTTCCGTGTCTTATTTACTTTTTTTTTGTTGGCAGTGCTTTCTATTCTGTCGCACATCTTTGGTGCCTCGCATTGAGTCGTTGAATGATGCATAAGGCCGATCGACTGTGTATAGTTTTAAAACTTTTAAAAAAAGTAAAGTTTTGTGGAAAAGTTTTTACTTTTCTTATCTGCAAAAGTCAAAAGTTTTGTAATAACGAAAATACACTGTTAATAGAAGTAGCTCAACAATTGCCTATAAAATGGTGCTCAATTAGCAGCAACCTTTCTATGGAGAAACATTGTACCATAATTTGGTTCTAAATTAGCAGCAACCTTTCCATAGAGAAACATTGAATCATAATTTGGTTCCATTGATTGGATCAAGAACCAAATCATGGTTAACGTTTCTCCTGCGAAAGGTTGGAGCTAACTGAGTACCAATTTATGTTGAAATGTTGAAGTACTTCAATTAACAGTCTAAACGAAAACAAAAATATCACTCTGTAGTACTTTATAATCATTAAATTAATATAAGTGTTAAAAATTGTATTTCAATACAATATTGCATTAGTTAAATTTTTCTAACCAATAATAATAATATTGTCTTTACAAATTTTAATGAATTATTTTCATACTCCCTAAGAAAAGATTACTGACAAAACCAGAGCTCTGTTGTAAGAGAAAATTTAATAAATGGTTTTCGTCTATTCACTCTTAGAATGTTTCTTCCAGACAGTTGCGTGTAAATGTTCATAATGAGATGTTATCTAGAAAGCTGCATGAAGCTCCCACGAAAGTGTGTTCAAAATGAAAACTATCCCACGGAATGTAGTTTTCTAGTATATTATAATTTCCGGGAGGGTCGAATTTGGTTATCTTTTGCATCATATAGTAAAAGAATATGTTATGCATACGAGATAAGAATGATGAACAAGTTTTGAACACTATGTTTATTATTGTTTTTGCCCTGTACATTTTAGTGTATAATAGTACGAATTATTATTACCTTTGAAATAGATTTTAATAATGGATAAAATTAACAATGCCAGTATTTTCAACATGTTAAATTTACCAATATTTGTAAATTCTATTAGATACTCTTGAAGCATTAACGCATTTTGATGTAAAAGTGAGGCTTTCGGTATTTACAATTTCAGCAAAGACTGTTTTAGGAAAAACTGCATTACTTTTCAAAAAGTTACATATTTCAACTTTATGATTTACACGAACTTTTTGGTGCATACAACAAAATTGTCTCTCTAACAGCATTGAGGTTGCATAGTCCATTTGTGATTTACTCAAACTACATTAGTAATGCAAGTTATATAACTGTAATTTGTTCTGGCTTTATATTTAAGATGAGTCACTTCGTCTTTTATTGATTTATGTACGCATGGGACTTAACAGAAAAGAGTCTCCTTTTTTGATTGATGTTGCTTTCGAGAATGCTTCTATGACGCTCTACTGGAACATAACGATTGCGTAAATGCAACGCTGGGTCGCGGTGGATCTATCAAAGAAGGACTGACTTTTTCATTGCGCCTTTCTAAAGAGAACAGGCTAAATATATGTTCAATTTTTAAAATGAAAAAGTTAAAAAAATTGACCCACATTTCTAATAATATAGCTGGTCCCACTTACCGTCCCTCCCTTGAAAATTTTCTGGATCCGCCATTGGAACCATTGTTTTTACCTATCCCCTCTCATTGCTACAAAGACACATTTGCAAACACTTCCCTTCTGGACTATGTCCCCACGCAGGAGTACACTGCAAATATAGGTTCATAATTAAAAGAAAAATTAAGAGTAAGGACGGCAATTTTTATTGAAAAAATTCCGAGTAAGCTCTGTATTCTGTCTTGTGTTTTTAAACGCTATATAAATTGAGAGAAGAAACTATAAAGAATAAATAAAATTCTTAAAACTACTTTCAAATGTGAAGATTTTTAAATTCGTATCTCTAGAACAGTGTAAAAAAATTGAGTTCAGTGAAAGAGATTTTATGACCATCATTATGATTTTAAACCATCGAAATCTAATTGAGCTTTAAAAGTCCAGAGAAACAGTCTTTCTTCAGAGTTTATATCCTGCAGTTTTAACGAATGATTTTCACTTGGAACTTGAGCTTTTCCTATAAGCATTTCACCGATTAACTCTGTTTCAATCAGTCTACGTTTTTAGAAGTATCTACATATCCAGCGATGCCAAGCTCATCAGATCTCAAGACCTATCGAAGTCGATCACGCATCTGACTTGAAAAACTATCAAAATCTAATTGAGCTTTAAAAGTCCAGAGAAACAGTCTTTCTTCCGAGTTTATCCCCTGCAGTCTTAACGAATGATCTCTACTTGGAACTTGTTTGAGCTTTTCCTATAAGCATTTCACCGATTACTGTCTTTCAAACAGTCTACGTTTTTAAGAGTATCTACATCTCCAGCGATGCCTAAGCTCATCAGATCTCGGGCAACCTCATTTTCCTAATGTGTGTCAATTGCAAGCAGCAGCAAGTTGCAACAAGTCTTGGAAACTTTTCCCCGAATGATCCATGGGCGTCTGCAGGAAGAGCCAACATAGAAATATCTTGAATTTTCAAGCTTTTCCACTGAGCAGTAGAGATGAGTTCGGGCTCATTTTTTGAAGCCCGAGCCCGAAGACTTTTAATCCGAGCCCGCCCGAGCCCGAGCAATATTATTTAAGTCGTAGCCCGAGCCCGGCCGAGCCCGAAATTTCAGCTAAAGATAAATAAAATTCAAAGAAGTAATTTTTTGATAGAATACAATAAATTTTGCTAATTAATTTGTGCAAATTAAAGATAAATATAGTTGCAAATTTTTAATGCACTTTCTAATTTTTATATCTATGTTTATGAAATAATGTCGGATCTCATGACTAACTAAACAATAAACAATATAAGCCGCCGTTCTGAAATACCCAAAGAGCTTCACGCGCCTTCTAGGCACCCGTGCCGCTATTTTTACTTTCGGAACATGTACCATGTAAGGAAAGTATTGTAATCATGAAAAAATTCGACTTCGAGATTTTGATGTATTTACACGTTTTGAGATCTTCTGAATTCATTTATGCTATTTTTATGAGATGTGTGTGTGTGTGTGTGAGTGAACACGATAGCTCCTAAACGGGGCATTCGATTGAGCTCAAACTGGGTATATATGTCATAAACCACCGTCGCAAGACCGGTATTGATTTCGGTGTGTATAGGACTTATAGTTTTTTTACAGGGCTACGACAAAGATTTCTTTTACATTATGGCTTATGGGGGGAAATTCTTGAAAGTGCGCTAGCGTTTAAACGATACATTCGATTGAGCTCAAATTGGATATATATGTTATAAACCACCATCCTAAGACCGGTATTGATTTTGGTGCGTATAGGACTTATAGTTTTCCTACAGGGCTACGACAAAGATTTCTTTTATATTATGGCTTAATGGCATATGGGGAGAAATTCTTGAGAGTGCGCAAGCGTTTAAACGGTGCATTCGATTGAGTTTCAATTTGGTATATATGTTTTAATTATTCATCGATTAAAATTTATTTAAATGCTTGGTAATGATCTTAATCGTAAGTGTTCGGAAAGTCGAGTAGAGTCACTCCAGAATTTCTTTTATAAGTACTTTTATATTTCATATGAATCACTTTTTAAAAATCTGTTTCAAGGAGTATGTTCAATAAAATAGAAATTTTTCAAGAGCCCGAGCCCGAACGCAATAGTGAATTACAGAGCCCGAGCCCGGTTCGGGCCCGGGCTCGGGCTTTCGGGCTCGGGCTGAGCCCGTCTCATCTCTACTGAGCAGTCTACAAGAACGATTCCTGTCGTATGAGATGCTCAGTAGGATTGATTGAACCAGAGCTTCATCCTGGAGCGTTTCTCTGACCATATCGTCTGCATTCAAGTACGTTTACACAAATATCTATAGATATACGTAGATGAAAAGCTATTGAAATCTGTTGAATCATCGTTTCTCGAACAAGTCAGACTATAAGAAGACGCTAAACACTTCTTCACTAACAGCTCATCCATAATCATCTCTGCAAGAACCATCTCCTGACATCTCAACGTACTATACAAGCACTTTAACAGCGAGTTTTTCAGTCATAAACTGTTTAAGCAATGTTCAAAATTTCCATTCAAGACGGCTTCTTTTATAGTGAATTTTGAGTAATCTTCAATGACTGAACTTTTTATCCGGACTCAGTTTTTCATAACCACAGAAATTGAATGTTCATTCCGAATACTATACAGCAGCTGCTCATTAAAAATAGATAACAATAAAGATCAATTATTATACCAACTACGTGTCCGATTTGTTCCTTTTTATATTTTATGCCAATTTTTTCACGACTCTCAAAGCACGGTACAGCCGTCAATTTTGCGATTTTACTTTCATAACACACATCATGTAAGGAGAGTATTGCAATCATGAAACAATTCGACTTTCAGAGATTTCTAAATATTGACACTTTTTGAGTTCGTTTGAATTAATTTATGCTATTTTTACGAGATGTGTCGCAGTGGAGCACCCAGTGTTTTAGTCTAGGGGGTCTGGGCTACATACAAATACTGCTGAACTCGGTTATAGTGACCTAGGTTAGTTACAACTCACTTATAACGTCAAAATATTCAGTACCCCTTGACTGTCCCATAGAACACAAGCTGATAAGGAATTTAACTCTTTATAGAGTCATAAATAATTATCTGATCTTTTCAATGACGTTGTAACCGAGTTTAACAGTATTTCATAAACTAACTGTAAGCATTTATTTAAATACTTGTTAAATAAACATATTTTTTGGTTAAAAATAATTTTAAGACAATTAATAAAAGAAAGAAAGAAAGAAAATTAATTCATTAGCTACAATTTTCATTTTTGGAAGGTTTTCACCTATAACTTTCTACCTTTGGGAGGGGAGGAGCTTCAGCCCTCCATAGCCCCCTCAGTGGGTGCGCCTTTGGATGTGTGTGAGCACGGTTGCTCCTAAACAGTGCATTTGATTGAAGTCAAATTTAGTACACATATTATAGACCACCGTCGCATGACCGGTATTGATTTTGGTTTGTATACGGCATATAGTTTTTTTTACAGGGTTACAAAAAAGAATGGTTTTGCATTAAGGTCAATTTACGGAGATGTTTGAAAGTGCGCTAGCGTCTGAACACTATATCCGATTGAAATGAATCCAATTTTTTTAAACGATTGGTAAAGATCAAGACTTCGGAAAACGAGTGGGGGCACTCTTTTTTTGGGGGGTGGGGGGGCAGGGAGGCAGCATATCCTATTCAGATTACTATTGCTCCCATTGCACATCAACCCAAGGGCGTAGCCGGGTTTTTCATTAGGGGGGAGGGGCAGGACAAGGAGACCATGGAGTCCAACTGCTCCTCCCCCCCCGGTTTCTCATAATCAGACCCTATGACTAGCTCATTTTGGGGGGGGGCAGCTGCTGCCCCCCCACTGGCTACGCCCATGCATCAACCTACATAAAAATCCTCAGCAAAGCATCCTGTGACCATTCCCTATCATACTGCCGGAGATGATAGTAGGTGTACCAAAAACTAACGTCCCTTTTTACACAAAATTGAAACAAATATTATATTTTCAACAAGTTTGAATGACAAGGTCTAAGGTCTGCGGAGGATTGGATGCCGGCCCAAACGGGTTTACAGCATTCCCTACTAGCAATTTTGCTCGGGCTACCACCGGCCACGTAGTCAGCCGATAATGGCCCGAGCAAAATTGCTAGTAGGGTTGCTTGCCAATCTCCAACTCTGAAGCTACTACCCGGCGAAACCACGTACAGGGATCAGGCCCGGCATCTCCGCGGGTTACCGGCCACCTTTTTGCTTTCAAAGTACAGAAGGTTTACAAATTTTAGTCAATTCACAAATTGCAGTTCAAGCTTTCGCTGCCTGTGAAGTTACAAGTATACATTTCAATGTGAAGTTAATAGTTTTTACAATTTTTATATGTATCTTTTATTTTTCAATATTTTTTTTGTTGTAACATTATTTATGAATACCTTGGTTAGAAAAAATAACAATATATATATATAACTATTTGTAATAAAATTAATCATATATATTCCAAAGTCGTGACGACAGTCAAACCCAGGCAGTGCTGTTGAATTATTAAACAATAGCAAGGTTGAGCTCAAAGTTTTACACACACACACACAAAACAAAAAAAAAAAAAAATTGGATATGTAATTAAAAAATGAAGTAAATAAAAAAGAAACAAATTTTGGGAATCTATCATAGCTAGGATAAATTAATAAAATAAATAAATAGTGTGGTGGGATAAATTGAGATTACACAAATACGAATATCTATATAAATAAAATTAGACTTTTGTCTGTACATTTCTTGGAATTCAAAAATTTTGCGATTTCTATCCGTTTCAAGCACCCGGGAATCCGATGCGACCCTCAAAAAAAAGTTTGTCTGTCTGTCATTCTGTCATTCTGTCCGTGACGCTTTTTTTGTTTAAGCATCACGTAAAAACGACTGAAGCGAATGATATGAAATTGGGTGTCGTGATAGGTGGTCACTCAACTTAAAACATAGGCGTCCAATTTTTAAAAAATCCTGATTGGATTTTGAGATTTTGCGAAAAAACTTTCAAACTGCGTAAATTTGTGTTCAAGCATCACGTAAAAACGACTGAAGCGAATGATATGAAATTGAGTGACATGATAGGTGGTCACTCAACTTAAAATATAGGCGTCGAATTTTTAAAAAATCTTGATTAGATTTTGAGATTTTGCGAAAATCCTTTCAAACTGCGTAAATTTGTGTTCAAGCATCACGTAAAAGCGACTAAAGCGAATGATATGAAATTGGGTGTCATGATAGGTGGTCACTCAACTTAGAACATAGGCGTCGAATTAAAAAAAAATCTTGACACCACCTATAAGTGACTAGATTTTGAGATTTTGCGAAAATCATTTCAAACTGCGTAAATTTGTGTTCGCACATCACGTAATAACTGCAAAGGTGAAAAAATGATATTTGGTGAAATGATAGGTGGTCACTCACCTTAAACTATAAGCATCTAATTAAAAAAAAATTGATCAGATTTCGAGATTTTGCGAAAATCGTTTAAAACTGAGTGAATCTTTGTTCCCGCATTACGTAATAATGACTACAGCAAATGATATGAAATTTGGTCACATGATAGATAGTTGCTCAACATAAACTATAGGTGTCCAATTTTTTAAACATTTTTATTAGATTTTGCGATTTTGTGAAAATTCTCTCAAAATACGCTTATTTTTCTTCAAACATCACGTAATAACGACTGATACGAATGATACGAAATTTAGTGATAGGATAGGTAGTTGCTAATCTTAATTTATAGGCGTTGAAATTTAAAAATATATTGATTACATTTTGAGATTTTGCGAAAATCGTTTTAAAATGCTGAAATTTTGTTCCAGCATCACGAAATAAAGACTGCAGGGAATGGAACGAAATTGGGTGACAGGATAGGTTGTCACTCAACTTAAATTCTAGTCTTCAAAATTTTTCAAAAATGTTGATTAGATTTTGAGATTTTGCGAAAATTATTTCAATATGCGTCAATATTCGTTCGCGCATCACATAATTACGACCAAAGCGAATGAAATGATATTACTTAGTTACTCTCTAACCTGTAATATTTTAACAATACTTAAAAATTATAACTTCGCTTTCTTTACTTTGGCAACATACTACATCCATTCTGTGTACTCCTACAATGCTGACGAAAGTTCTTGCTTTTTGGAAATTTGCATTCACTAACCCGTCAAGGACGGGTACTTCAGCTAGTATATATATATATATATATACAGGGTGATTATTAATTAACGCGAGGTCTTCAGAGCCTTCTAGCGAGTAAAGTATTGGACGAAACCTAACCAAATTTGATGAGCATGCATAGTAGACCATGGGATTTGGATTTAAAAAATAAAAGTAGTTCCAAAATTTGCCACTGGGACAATTTTGGCACTGCAAAAGTGCTCCAGAGGTCCTCCGATCTCAATCCTTGCGATTTTTGGTTGTGGGGATTTCTTAAAGGTGTTGTTTATCAAGGGCATGTCTCCGATATCGCAACGTTAAAGGATCGAATAACGTTACACGTGAGGCAAATCAACTCTGATATGCTGCGAGCGGCAGTAGAAAATATCGTGCATTGTATGCAGTTCTTGGAATTTACCAATGGTGCGCATATTAAACCAAATTTGTAAGTAAAATTGGTGTTTTTTGTATTGTTTGTCAATTAACCATTCAATAATTACGCTAATACACTTTTGCAGCGCCAAAATTGCTCCAGTGGCAAACTTTGGAACTTTTTTTTTTTTTTTTTTGAAATCCAAATCCCATGGTACGCATGCTGATCAAATTTGGTTAGGTTTCGTCCAATACTTTACTCACTAGAGGGCTCTGAACACCTCACGTTAATTAATAACCACCCTGTATATATACAAGGTGAGAACAAAATCTCAAATCTCAGAATTTGGATCCGAATACAGATTTTACGCGTACCAGCTCCCATTAGCGTACACAGTTCCACAGCAGTCCAGCCGAGAGAGGCGTTCACCCACCCAAACAAAGGCCAAGCCGGTGCTGCTTCACTTTCCGTGATCTTATTTAAACGGAGTTCAGCGATTAAGCCACTGTGGGACTCTATTAACTGTGCATGAATGATGTAACCGACCTTGGGATTTGTATCTATTTGATCTTGAATTTTAATTTTAAATTATATTTTACCATACTCATTAACACAGAATTAGATGAAAATTTTTTTTTAAAAGGACTACTTTAAGATTCCTTTCCAAAACTTAACATTTTCTTATGGAACTCTGATTTGAAATGAAATATTAAGTTGTACGAAAACTTTTGATGGTGCTACTGCAGTAACACATATACTAAATGATAGAACCTGACAAAACCTTGGAATCAAAAGTTTAATCAAAAATGGAATTAATAACTATTATCTGATAAAATATTAAATATTTAACAAGCATAAATATTTTCTACAGATTCAATGTATAAACCGCGTGCTTCACATTGTTTCA
Source organism: Cheiracanthium punctorium (assembly GCA_038373885.1). Taxonomy (NCBI): domain Eukaryota; kingdom Metazoa; phylum Arthropoda; class Arachnida; order Araneae; family Cheiracanthiidae; genus Cheiracanthium; species Cheiracanthium punctorium. The sequence continues at coordinate 301,656 of JAWZYV010016235.1, forward strand.
TCAGAGTAGCAAGTTAAATTAGTGTCTTTAGCACTATACTTCGAATTAGAAAGTTTTCTTATGCCATTTAATTACTCTTTATGTCATAAATTTAAAAAGGCGTCATATATTTAAAAAAATAAAAAATAGATAAATGAATAATTTTTTACTGTAATTCCCTTATACAAACAAATCCTATTATGAATGTGAAATCCGACCTTTGGAAAATCATTTGTAAAAAGAATTTCTTTTTATGTAATATTTAATGGAATATTGATTTTCAAAAATTAAACATTTTTGGCAATTTATCATTTTTGGCACTTAAAATCTCAATTTAAAACCTCCCTGAGGGGTTGTGCACAAATTGAATATAATTATTTCTTTTCTGTATGTGGTTTTCTTTCTGCTTAACGATTTTTTTTTCCTCATCATATTTGCTTTATTAATATTTCTGTACTTATTTTAGTATTTGTTTAGTTTCAGTTTTGTTAAGTCTGTATTTATATTACTTAATTACTTACTGTTATACAGCTCATATTGAAACATATCTTTTAGAATTGTGCGAATAAATCAGAATAGCAGTTCAGAATAAACTCTCAGCAGCTGAAAATTGCTAAAAATCCAGGAACGAGTGAATATTTAGAATTTTATATAGTCGCCTGCAGCTTTCTTCGTTTTATATATCAGTGAAAAATTTGAAGTCGATCATTCTAATTAGGTGGATCTAGAAGCTTAATTACAGAAGAATAAATTTGAAAATGAATGAAATTCTGTTCCAAAGTATCAGAAGAATAAATTTAAACTCATAGTGAGCGTAATTAGTGAGGTTTTGTATCATACATTGAAAATCATTCAATGCCAAAAATTGAGTCATTTACACCTTTCAAAACGAACGGCCTTCAATTTGGTAACTGGTTCAGTGCGAACGAACTGATGATTTTGTTAAAATTTAGTACATCATTTTTAGTGAAATTATTTATTTTTTAAATTCCAATTATGAGCAATGTTTACATTTATAATTTAAAAAAAAAAAATAATAATGGCAAGCGTAGTAGCCTTTCTTGTGAGCGGACCAAGTGCGGGAAAATGACTGTTCTTGACCAGTGAGCGGTCAAAATGACCGTTTACCGTAAATATAGGTGTATATACATAAAAATACCCGATAAATTAATTATTTTAAATGCACGAAACTTTATGTAGTTGAGTAACAGTCAAAATGACCTTTAATGCTCGTGTTAAAGCCGAATAATTGAGTGAATATTACATTTACGTGTGTACAGCTTTTTATTTGTAAAGGGCATTTTAACGATTCATTTCCTTATAGCTGGATTTTTGGATTTTTTGGGGAACAGTCAACAATAATAGTTACTTTTTTAAAAAATATACGACTCCTTTTAAAATTTATGAAATAAGAATAACTTCATGTCATTAGAAAACCATCTCTAATTGAAAAATACAGTCAAAAGTTGAAGTGCCCCACTGAACCAGTTTGAAACACCCATTCTGCATGCTGTGTTCCAGTCGCTTTGTGCATTCGTTATTGAAAACCTTATACTAGTCTTGTCAACTATTTTTAACTAGCTGGTCTAAATCGTTATCATTAGTGAATCGTAGCTAAGCTAACTCGATAACAGGTGTGTTCATTAGGTATCAGACGGTGTAGAGATTTGTTTATGCCACGCAAACGTAGTCCTTGGATGGTTGATATATTCGGCGATGGGGTCTCTTGAACAGGACATCCCTAAAAAACACTTGCATATTCCTTGTCGCATACATTCTTTGTCTCTTGGACAGGACATCCCTAAAAAACACTTGCATATTCCTTGTCGCATACATTCTTTGTCTCTTGGACAGGACATCCCTAAAAAACACTTGCATATTCCTTGTCGCATACATTCTTTGTCTCTTGGACAGGACATCCCTAAAAAACACTTGCATATTCCTTGTCGCATACATTCTTTGTACAACTACACGAAAATGGAAAGGGCTGCTTTTGCTAACAATTGCAGTTGCTGTTCTCTGCTCTTGTAATCTCATTTGCAATTTAAAAATGATCTTTTAAGAACCAAGATCCTCAATCTAGATCCATCATCCATCGAAATACTGCGCTTATTGGTTGATCTCGGGAGAAACTTAATTATTAATTCTAGTAATCTTAAAGAGCTATTCCAAGCTAACTGGAATTATGAGAAATATGAAATTATTTTATTCGTGCAGTTTAGTTTTACATCCGAGATTAATAATTTATATTGCCTTTGAATACGTTGATCAAACTAGTGCAAAATACTCTCTCAGATATTGAGTAAACTCTCAGTAGCTGAAAATTGCTAACAATCGGGGAACTAGTGAATATTTAGAATTTTGTACAGTCGCCTGCAGCTTTCTTCGTTTTATAGATTTGTGAAAATTTTCAAGTCGATCAGTCTAATTAGGTGGATCTAGAAGCTTAATTACCGTACAAAATTTTTTTTGGAGTAGTGATACACGAAATCACATCTCTACTATTTTTTTTATATACTAATGATTCAAACGCGTTCTTTAAACAGTTGGGGCAATAGATAAGGTTTTATTAGAGAAACGATACTTACAGGAAGTATGAATTTTATAAAGTTAAAGTAACTCTTTAATAAATTTTTCCGGTACAAAACCTTACTTCGCCTAATTTGCTTCTCAAATGTCTCAAAACAACGTAGTCGTTACATAGTTATGTTGTTTTTCATTCTGGAAATATGCGTCAATCAAAAACAAGCGTAGACGTAATGACTAACGTTTTCCGTAAATTCGTTTTGGGTTTATTTGGGCAGACAAGTGTGAAAGTAAAAAGGGGGTATTGCTTCAGGGGCTTTTCAGATTTGTTTTACTAGATAAAAGTAAAAAATAAGTGATGCATGATGTACGGATTTACCTAATAGGGTAACATAAAATAATAGAATAAAGTTGTTTAAGTATAAGCGCAGTGCTTATCGTTGAAGAAAAGAACGGTAACATAAGTTACCGCTCATAATAGTTTAAAAGTTAAAATCTGGAATGTGTTGAATTGACACTTATTTAAGAAACAAAGAATATTTTTCTACAATTTTCTTTCATTTTACTCATAGATTAAATTTTTCTTCTTTTTTGAAGTCAATTTCCTTAGCTATGTTTGTATTGACATATTATAAACTAAAGTATACTTCTCAGTGGAATTATAAGAAATAAAACATCTCAGTTTCAGCAATTTTCCATTTGAAGATAATATGCTTATTAGGCTGATATTCAGAATATTCTGAAGATTTTTGAAAGAGTAAAAGTGTTGATTATATAAGAGTGAAAAAAATATGTCTACACTAGTGCATGTACTACTGTAATAAATATTCGTAAAATTACGCTTGCATGTTTCTTGCACGCTAAAAGGTACTCGCGAATTAAGCCGAATTTTCTATACTTCAGATTTACTTCGAAATAAAAATTAGTACGTAACATTGCTCGGTTTATAACTACCGCTTTTCGTATTTTAAGCAGTAAATTCTCTGTTTTGGCGCATTTTAAAGTTGATTTGAAAGTGAAGTTCATCTTAATACTTAAATTTAAAAATTAAAAGGTTCAGGCGCGAGTAAGAGAAATCCATTGTAAGCGACATGTTGCACCGCATAGACTTTTACCACAATTGAACATGAGCGAAGTAATCATCATTTTTCTTTTGTGTGTGTGCGTGTGTTACCCAAAAAGTTCATACACATTTCTAAATGCAAGCTTTACTTTTTTTTTCAGGTGCTCCATAGATGTCGAATCGTTAAGAAGTTATCTAATCTGAGGGCCCACAAAACTTCCTTAATTTTTTCCAGTCCCATTAAAACTATATAAATTTTATTTTTGAATTTAAATGTTAAAACAATTTTTTCACCAAAATGAATTTTGAAATGTGTCAAAACAGATTTGCTGTGCAAAACAAGAAGCGTGGGTGTTATTCTGAGCGTTGTACACTAAATCTTCCAAACTTTCTTTGAAAGGATTCGGTACTTGTTCTCTCACATCCGCTAAAATTGGTGCCATGCCTTTTTATTATTCGGGGTGTTTGGGAAAACAGGGAGTGTGTCTGGAAGCTGGAATATATGTTGTTGTTAATAATTTCGTGTCCATGGATAGACGAATGCACTGTCCATGGAAACAGGTGCTATTGCTCCCGAGGGGGTTTAGGGGTCTGTTGATTCCCTAATTTGAACTCATTCCAGATGAGGGACCAACCCCCTGAAATAGGCATCCCCAGATATAGTGTTTGAATATGGGGGACATTGGAACCACGTCGCTTTTTTACTTGCACCAGCTCCTGTTAGCGTACATGGGGCTCTACCACCATAGTATCGGAAAGCTTTCGCCAGCGAATATATCGAGCCTTATTTTTTCATGACAACCCAATCCGAGAAATATCCGACTAGCACGATCCTATCGTGATTGTTTCACTGTCGTATTAACTATCGGAAATAATGCTGTTTTTCCCCGACATGCTGGATGAAGGCGAAAACTTACATTCCGGTACCGGAGAGGACAAGATGGATTGGTTTTTATTGTGTGTATCGTGGAGTGTCAAGTACATCCACAAAAGGATCCCTCTCCCGAGCACGTTCGGTCTGTCAAAAACCGGCTTCCACACTTGATGGATGTCTCCGGAGTCTTCGAAAATTCTGAAGACAATGCCTTCGTTTAGGAAAAGGGGAGAAAGCCTTGAGTTTTGATTGGTTGATCGCTCTGACTGACAGACCTATAGCAAGCACAGAAATACTCGCTTGTTTTATTCGACACTCATCGTGCTAGCACCAAAAAAAGAGTCGCGGCTATTTATCCGAAGTATTTGACTATCCGAGAGCGAGAAATATCCGTTACGGATATTCTATGATACCATGGTGCTAGAGCCCATGGTCCCACAGCAGTTCAGCCGAGAGGGCAACGTTTCTCCCAAGCTATGCCCAAGCCGGATACTGCTTCACTTTCCGTGTTCTTGCGCTTAACGGGAGTTTAGTGACTAAACCACTGCCGGACATCTGGAACGCATAGAAAATAAATTTTTAAAAAACGGTAAGATATCCAGAAAAACCGATAATTTTTATTATTTTCTCTACTTATTATAAAAGAAGATGTCTGTGTGTGGATCTGTGTGTGGGTCTGTGTGTCGGCGGCGTTACGGACAAACGGCTACACCTAGAAACACCAAATTTTCTACTCGGGAAGATCTAAACATGAAGTTGTGCACCTCGAAGCGATTTTTTCAAAATTCGACCTAGAATTTTTTTTATTTTATGTTTTATGCGATTTTTGGCATTTTTTCTTACCTAATTCATAATAACGGCGGAAATTACGCTCGCAGCAAAACGGCATTTGCATCATGAGATAGAGGAGAAATTTTTCTTTTCAAAACAGTTTGTTCTGAATACGTAACATAATTTACCGATTTTTAGGAATTTTTTTACTAAGCATCGACTACAGTGAATTTTTCGTAAAATAATTTTAAAATTGTCGCATCTTGAATTCTATCCGTCATAACTTTTTGATATTTTGACAAATCGTGAAACATTCTTTTCACCCTCTTTTAAAATAAAAACGAAAAACTTATGTAAATTAGATGATTTTTTACGAATTTTAATGCAGCCTAATGTTTAGAATTTAATAGCATCAACGCGATCTTACGCCATTCATTACATTGCGATCGCGGCACGAGAATTTATGTTCGGTTGTTGCCACAGAAAGGATTAAAAAAAAGGGTTTTTTCAAGCAATCGACCTTTGAAATGGGATATCGGAATTTCAATTCGCAAGTAAGGATCTATGACGTCAAATGCTTTAAGATACGTAAAAATTACGCCATAATTTTAACTCATTTATTCCAACTCGATTTTCAACACAGGGAGACGATATTTTGATTAAATTTTACTGTAGAAATAAACTAAGAAATTCACGATTATTATTATTAGAAGTGGTATTTTAATCCGGTACTTATTTAAAAGTTGAAATGTCTTCACGGTGCTGAAAATGTTCATTTTAAAAGTTACAAAGTTCGTTTCAAAGCGCGATATATTAAAATTTTTCTACTTACTATTTTTATTTTTGGCATTTAATTATGGCGCAGGCGTTGCCTAACATATGCATGAAGGTTGCGAGTATAGTTTTATTTTAACGTTCAATTGTGTTCCACCATAAAGGAGAGCTTACGGGATTACATTAATTGATCATGGCACGTGATAATTTAATTGCGTTGCCACAAAAAGGATTAGAAAAAGAAGGTTTTTTTTCAACCAATCGATTTTTTAAATGGGATATCGGAATTTCAATGCGCAAGTGAGGATCTATGACGTCAAATGCTTTAAAATACGTAAAAATTACGCCACAAATTTAACTCATTTATCCCTGCTCTTTTTTAACACAAGGAGGCGATATTTTGATTAAACTTACTTTAGAAATAAACTGAGAAATTCATGATGCCAACCGGGGTATCTTTTACGGTAGTTAAACAGTGACGTCATAAATTTTTAAAAAGGCGTGAAATTCGTAAACTCTGCAACTCTAACGTCCTGTCACAGTTATAGCGATTCAAATAGCTCCTCGAGATGACACAGTTTGATGTTTCCAGTAGACAGAACTATGGAGGATTTATGAGATATCTTTATATTGGATACATGGATATTTATGTTGGCACCGCTTGAATATTTTTCACCACGGTGAGATTAAATGTTTTGCGGTGCTAAATACGCCAATCTTACTAAACTATGCATAAATTAAATTTGTATGGAGAGCTTCCTTAATAGCAACTATTATGTGAAATGAATAATGTTTATGGCAATGCGTAAATTGCTAAAGAAACGCCATAGAATATAAAGGTCCCATTTGTGCCAAATAATGTAAGCTGTTTCGTTAAATTGAGCATTAAAGAGGGAGAAGCGAAGATAGATGGTATTAATATGCGTAATAGGTAGTATTGGTAGATTTGTAAGGATGATATGAATAAATCCCAATATACAATGTTAATAAATATTTCATGAAATTAAAAGTGTTCTGTTTATCCTTTTTCAAATGTTGTTTTACAACCAACTGAATGATAAGTAATTCTAATTTGCGTTGATATATCCCGCAGTAATTTCAACAGAGGAGATTACTTGAACTTCTTAAAAATGAAATTCGCAGCTATTTTAAAATAAACAGTTGTCCATTTCATGTAGTGCCTGAGGTATTTAATGCTACAACTTGAACCTCAAAACAGTATGATATAGAAATAACACATTTTGAAAGTCAGGAGTTCTCTGCAAACCGCTAAGCTTTTCACTTTTCTGATCGCGAATGACACTGATGTAGTTTTTTGAGTCATTATATTGCAATGATGCCAAGTTAGTACTCATGACGCAAACTTTATAAGTCAAATAATTTCACTTTTATTTTAGATTTCACATCACTGGAATTAAGTGGAATTACACATGTAAGGAAAATTTTCGTTTCCTACCGTGCGAAGAACGGGCACGCAGCTAGTCCTTAATATAAGGGAGCAAATTCCCCAAATCTCCCTCCCTGCTATCTTTCTCGTTTCAGAACCTATCACCTTTAGAAGACACTTAAAAGTTAAGGTAATTCTTTCACCAAACCTGCAAATCAAATTCCTGTTCATAACGGGGAAAAGATTAGAGCAAAGGAAGCCGATAGAAGACGGTAGACGGTAAATGAACTGTGGGTTATATTCGGATTCAAGAGAACATTTTGCATAAAAAATCAACTGGAATAGTATCAATGGTTCGATCCCCCCCCCCCCTCAGTAGCGATATTATACAAGTTAAATGAAAAACATTGAATATCATTGCTGATGGATCTTTATAAAAGTTCTTGGAAACTGACATCCCCGAATTGCATACATTATGTAAGAACTAATGGATCGAAAAAATTCATATTTTCTTTAAAAATACAAAATATATCTTTAAAGCTTACACTTCATTAACTATTGATTTAAAGGAAATGGAGGCATATATAACTTTTTCCTTCCATGAGATTAAAACATTTTAAATCTCCGGTTGAAATGACACTAATGCATAGAATTACTCAAATTATTTTTAGTTAAATAAGCATTTATTTAAATATGCTGTATAATATTTGATGATAACCTTGCTTCAGAATTATACACAGAGTGACTTGATACATTGATATTCTTTACAAAAAAGTCAGTTGATTTTCATATTTTTAAAGCATTTAACTGAGACAGTTGAAAATAGCTATTTTAAAATTTTTACATGCATCTGTGTCAAGAAGTATGGATATCAAAATGTTTGCGTTCTGCTATCAAAATGTTATGTTCTACTCCAATGAATAAATTTGACCCCACTTCAATTAAACAAATGAAAAGATTTTAAGATTATGATTGTAAAATATAACCTGATTATGGTACATATATGCAAATAAACTAATTATATCAGAAACTGTAATAAACAATAAATCTGTATCAGTTTCGAAACTTTCAGGAAACTTTCTTAAATATGGAAAATTTACCGTGAATTTTTTTTTCTACATTTCCATATTTGAAAATGTTTTCTTAAAGTTTCACAAAAGGTACAATTTTTTCATTTGTTACAGCGTGTACTGCAGCTTATGCAGAATCATCCTGATTTTTTTTAAATACATGGCCCAATCAGTTTATTCTAATTTGCGTACAATGTCTATGAAGCAAAATTTGTTTCTCTGAACCACACCCTTAATAACCTTCAGAATTTTCTTCACTTGGAATTTCTGGCCTTTTGTTTAAAACGTGACGGCTACATGCACTTAATCAATATTTAAGTTAATGATTCATTTTTCACGAAGTTTCACATGCTTTGTAACGGGCGGAAACCTTAAAATATCTTTCCAATGACACACATAACTCTCAGACACGATATTTTACCATTTGCATTTTAAGTTTCATACAGAATAAGGAAATGAAAAGTACAATGAAAAGGAGGTGAAAATAGATATTTTCAATACAAGTCTTAAGGAAAAAATCCTCATCATAGTTACAGTTTCAGAGTTCGCATGGCTTTATTAATTTTTTCCGACAAAGCATAATGCATTCATGCATTTAAGGCATAGTTGAAGTTAGTTTTCGTACCTTTTGAGCTTGGTGTTGTAATTTTGTACAAGACTCGTCTATCTCTGTTCTAACCTTAGAATCTTCAAAATTTTGTCTTCAAATATATGAAAAATTTAACACCAAACATACGCTAAAATAGCATTAATAAAACAGTAATAAATCATAAGAACACAGACATATTTCGGAAATAAACCGGAGGAATGAGGAGATTAAAGTTGGTCAAACTGATCAGCAACTTTTGCACTTAGTGATTTTTAAAACGTTATGAACATTTGTGCTTTATCTCGATTTTTACTTCCACTTTAATTGCAGATATCAATTATGGCATGAATGAATGCCTGTATTATTAGGTTCATTAAAAGCATTTTGATCATCAGAGGAATTTGATCGAAATGCTAATACTATTTCTTTTTCTTAAAGATGGACTTCATTTTTGATTGGGACCCTAATTTTTGTAGTCCTTGAAAGAAGTGTTAATAAATAACTTTTTAAGACGTCTGAGGTTTGAAATCTAATTGAATAAAGTTAATACACTTTTGTTGTCTTGCATGTTTAAATTTTAGTTGTAAGTAAAAGTCTTGGAGTCAACAGAAAGTTTGATCAGTTGATCATCGCCAAGAGATAACAAGGGCATTCAACAAAAAACTAATGTTCGAAGTTAAAATTAGGTTAGGAACTTTGTAAAATAACAATCATGAAAAAGGCATATATAGATACAATTATTTCAGGTGAACAAAAGGTAAAACCTTTCATAGTTGAATAAATTGTTAGTTGTAAGTCTCAACATCTGTCCAGACAAAAGGCTTAGAAAAATTAAGTTTTATCTTTTTACTTGAGTTGATGGTGGAACTTTTTTTGGCAACTGATGAAGGATTGACCTATTTTTTTACTTCCCGAAACAATGGTATTGAAAAGCACCTTTTTTTGTTAATGTATATTACAAAGTTTTAAATTAATTTTATCTTAAAGAGGTATTGATAGCATTCAATTTATTCTATTTATGTGTATTGTTGCTTTTGCTACACGAAAAATTTATTCCATTAATTTATTGGAGAATGAAGACTTTTTTAGGTTTAAAGTACATCCATAATACATAGTTCAATGTGCCGTACAGTACTAAAAGTTTTAAACATCATTATATGATGTACTGTAGATATGTGAAACTGTAGATTTGGCAGATGAAGATATATTATTTCTTCTGATTCAATGAAATACATTTATAATGTCGGTTTGTTGCAGTTTAGATCGTACAAACAAGTTTAGTCAGCAAAAGCAGAATGTAATGCAGTATGCATTGTATTCAACTTCAGCATGTGCATATGTAGTTTAGCTCAGATAAAGAAAAAAGAAATCTGAAAATGTACAAAATATACGTGTTATTTTACCAATTAAAGATCTGTGTAAAAATAAAGAATTTAACATATGAAGAGACTTTCATTTTACATTTTTCTTTAAAGAAAACGTCTATCAACTGTAAACGTTCAGGTTAAAATATAAGTTTTTATTATTAAATCTGAGTAAAACCAACAACAAGAAAAACTTTGATTATGAGAAAGCATTTAAGAACTTGAAACAAACTGATGTAGTTGGATAATAAAAATCAGCTTCAAACTTTTATAAGGAAATTGAAATTGATTTAGTTCTAGAAATTGTAAAGGCATTTTCAATTTAGATAGTTGAGGGCATTTCTTTATAACTTTCTAAATTAGGAAGTTCTTATCTGAATGCTGCAGTAATTTTTTTCTCTTATGACCAATTTAGGATTTAAATATTAAAAAAGACGAAAAATTGAGCAAAAACTAATATTTATACGCTGAAATCATTCATCAGCGAACCCGGCATTTGATTCTTTTTTGCAAGATTCAAAAGCTGCCTACAAAATAGAAGAACATATAATAGCTGAGGACATTTTAAAGAAATATAGTGAAAAAATAATCAGCTAAAATGATGGCTGTCAAAATCTTCGGGCAGTGTTTCCAGACAATTCTATTAAGTGCTATTCCAGACTATTCTATCAAGTTCTATTTCTTTAAGAGTTTTGATCTATAATAATTTTAGATTTAATGCAGTATATTTTTCATATTTATCTTTTCAGATGGTTAGTTGCGCAAACACTTTTAGATGTTTGCAATAAGATATGTCTAAGATTAAATATGCCAATTACCTTCTTGTTTTCAAAATTGTCACTGGGGCATAAAGCTTACTGTATTCATGAATAAACTCTCCTCGATAAAATAGTATAGTAATTGTCGTTTGTTAATTTTTAAAAGCAATATCTTAAGTAGAAATCAATCATACAAAAATAACTTTATAAATCTTTATCTAAAATAGCATGTTATTTGTAAATTTTAATTTAAATTCAAACATGAAAAGCTAGACTTTATTTGCATAAACGCATAAAGGTAAAAAATGGAAAAATAATATGCAAACTTTAGAGTAGAAATGTTTAATAAAACATCTCGGGTACTCATCTCATTAAAAACCGTATAATAACGTGCGTTTTTGCCTAATTAACGAAAATTATAGTGCAAAAATTAAATAAGATATAAAGCTTATATTTAAAAAAAAAATGAACTCTACGAATGAAGAAGAGTATTATTTATAATTTTTTAAATTCTGTTTTATAGCATACTTTACACAGTAGGTGTTAAATTTTTAAATTTTTATTCTAAATATCAAGTGTTCAACGTTTATTTAAATTTGTAAAACAATAGTCGAGTTGAATAAATTTTTTTTTGAGAATTTGTGTGTGTTAAATTGTTAAGTTTAGCGTATAGGTATAAATTTGAATTCATATTATCAGCAATATTTTTATGGCTGCAACCTTTTGTTGTGAATTCATTTCATAAATATATTTCTTATAGAAAATCTCTATGTCAATCGAAAGGGGGGAAAAAAACCTAACAAAAGAATCTCCATATCAGTTTACATAGCCTGGAAGAAAATTGCAGACTCCTCTTGAACGTGCAGCTGCAGACGTCGGTATATGTTCATGTGTTTGCAATGCAAAGGAGGTGTTTAGAATGAGCCCGGTCGATTATTTGCATCGTATTACCTCCGGGGGATGTGCATGGAAGAATAATTCCACTGTCGTGCTGAAGTGCACTAGAAGTACGTGCAGAGATTGAACACAAAGAAACTACGTGCTACTAAAAATTTTTAAACAATTATCTCCATTACGAACCATTTGACAGTTTTCACCATGGCTTCGAACCGTAATTATTTTTGGTTCCGTTTTTCGTTCTGCCAAAAATAACGGTTTTCGGTTCAGACGATTCTAATTTGGAAAAGGGATGATAGGTTGGGATGGGTATTTTTTTGGAGCGCTGTCTTTTTAATGATGTTTTCCATTTTGTTTTATTTCAATTCGGAATTCAAGAAACTATTCAAATTATTGAAAGTTCAAGTGTAAACAGAGTTCTGAACGTAAAAGAGCATGACTAAACATCCTCTCGCCCCTATTTGGAAGAAATCGAATCAGACCTGGCGCATGCGTCAATGGGAGGAAGGCACTGAGAAGCGGAAACAGGCTGTGCAAGTAAGGATGCTAAGAATATGGTTGACGTTGAATTGGAAAATATTGGCAAGTTGGTTGCAGTAACGAAATGTGGGAAGATTCTGGAACTACGCAGTTTAATTCAGTTGGAACAAAGAAATCCGCGTTCAAAATCTGCAATTACTACACGGTCCCTTGCAACTCCTTTGTAATTTGGTAGACGGTCCCGGCAGCCAGTCACAAAGGCGCCTTAAAAGTCATAACAAATCTGGAAAAACCACCGCCCAGATTTAGCTTTTGGTCAATAATTGCAATGCTCTCTGATCATGTGACACGACCTCAAAAGTTGTTAAAAGGGGAGGCATCATCCTAGGAGCGAATCTTTCGCGTGACGCAACTGCCCAAGAAATATGTGCCCAGACGTACAATAAAATCATGTAATCGCAGTTGGCCTTCGACTCATTCCATCCACAGGCGCGGCCGGCTGGGGGGGGGGGGGTCAACGCCACACCAAACCCTACGACGTTCCTCGTCTAATAATACCAGATATATTGGTCCGGTTCCAGTTTTCGTTCCAACCAAAGTAACTGTTTTTTGAAGTTTTCGGTTCAGTTCCGGTTCGAAGCCCTAGTTTTCACAATCCGCTGAATGGGTAGATATTATCCACCAGGTGTTCCAAAAGTCTGTTGACATTTTTATGAAAAAACGGTTCCTCTTGAAAATATGTGGTTCAAATAGTGAAATTGAGGATAATGCATTCTCATACTATTTGAGTAACAATAATGATTCTTCTGCTCTCCAGGCTATTTTAAGAAAGATTTAAAATAAGTGGGTGGGTCACAGTTCATGCAGATTGTAAACGTCGCGCTGTCCTTACTTATCACCTCTAGACATTTTCGCGTGGAAGTTCATGAAGTTGTATTCCGTGAAGATTTATGCAATTCAACAAGTAAAACAACGAATAACTATTGTAGAGGTACAAATATCAAGACGTGTTTGCAGATGTCTTTGTGCCACCTGAACAGATGGAGAATATGCTTGGACGTGTTGGGTAACCTCATCAAAATGCGTTGATTATATCTTTTATTTCTGTACCCCAGAACCAGATGGGCGTAAGTCCATATATCACAATTTTCAGTTTAAAGCGTTCATTCTAAACGAAATATCTATGAATAAGTATATAAAGATTTAATAATGTCGATAATTTTTTGCTCACTGGTTCAATAATTAGGTCTGGTTGCAGACCTAGAGTTCATTTTTGGTGCCCACCTGAAAATTTAGTCTAGTTGTGAGTTACGTTAGTCTGGTTCTGAGGTATGGATTTGTACAAACAAATTCATTAATAAAAGCACTTTTCAGGGAAATTTCAAGACAATTTTGAAACACATTGTATTTGTTTTGTAATTTAAAACAAAGTTTTCTTTTAAATTTCTTTTTAGAAGTGGATTATTACTATCGCATTACTTTTTTCAGGTTCATTTCATTCTAAAAGGTTTGGTAATAGTCACAGAAAGAAAGGTTTTTTTTTTGCAGAGCAGTGTTATTAAAATGAAATATTTACATATTATTTTAATATACATGTGAATGGTCGTGTAATTACAGTTTTTTTATGATTGAAGTACACATATAAGTCCCGGAAAACATATCAATTTCTCTTATAGTATAAAAAATGTACTGAATTCGTTCTATAAAATATTATAACTTTATAAATATTAATAGTTTAAATAGACTTGTTCAATTAACCGTATTACAGTGGCAGCATTTCGAAGATAGATAACACTTAAAATACATATCTGCTCATGTTTGAATGTAAAAAAAAATTACTAATTTAATGTAGGCTAATTCATGTTTAGATATTCATTATTTAATTGGGCACTGAATTAAAATATCCACTATTGAAGTAATTAAAGACAATTTTGCAGTAAGTGGATGAATAGTTTTGAAAAATAAAAATTTAGAGGAATTTAAATCAAAATATAAAACTAATGTTTTGTCTTGCTACAATGAATACCTTAAAAGAAAGCTTAAAGAAAAAAATTATTACTATATTAAATATTTTCACTGCATAAAAATAGAACACTTGTTTCTTTTTTTCATTTCAGTAGCAATCTCATTTACATTTTATCTCCACCATGAGAAAAGGGGAAATTTTTATGGCAATTCTTTCCATTGCACTTTGCCATTTCAGGCTGTGAACTCGGAAATCGCATTTCAACACGTTCAGAAAAACTTTTATGCTACTTCATTTTCTTAATTAGAAGTGGTTACAAAACTCTTGAAGGTAGTATTTAGTAAAAGTTTTCCTTAGCAATGATTATGAGTTGCACACACAGAAAAAAAAACCCTATCAGTTTTAGTTTGAAATAAAAACATGAATGACTCAAACATAGTTTGTTGACGAAAACCCTTAAAAGCCACTTACTTTAATCTGAATTAATGACGGAATATTTTTAATTAACCTATGAATTATGAAATCATCATAAACTCTTTTTTTTTAAATGTACAAGATAAAAGATTTAAAATGTTATTTTGCTAGACTTTGCTAAAAATGATACTTAAAAGATAAAAGTTTGAATTTCAAATTAGCTATGCTATTAATTACATAAACTTATATGCAAATTATCAAATATTATGAAAAACATTAAGTTCTACATGAGAGAACAGTTTGTGATTATAAGATGCATTATTATGGTAAAGATGAAAGAAATAAAGACTTTTCTACCCTCAGTATGCGTGAAAATCGGTCAGATAGATTTAAAATGAAAGCTAGAAACAGAAACAGCAACACAATAAATAAAATTTGAAAAAATAATTTTTAATTTTTTTTTCTTTCAAAAAAGTAAGTGGAAGAAAAATGGAGCAAATGAATCTTAAGCATTTTAATTTCATGATGCAAACATTCAAAAACTTTCTTTATAGCTTAATATTTGAAATTGAAAATGCGGAGTCATTTAGAACATTGCCATTTTCAAATTCACTTAAATCGTTCTTCAGATATATTTTAACAGATCTTCCATGTAAATAAGAAAAGACTTCTGAAATTCTTTCAGTAATAAGAAATGTCATATGCGACCACGAAAAACTAGCTTCAGAAAGTAATGAGTCACTTGTTAGAGTTGCATGGACAAAATTACATGGAAAATATGTTTTTTCATGCCTATTCTATTCTATTTTAATAAGTGTGTACAGTAAAATCTTAGTTAGTTTAAAAAACCTGAATATTCATCCTTCTTTCAATTTATACTTATTTATCTCCGAATTTTAAATTTAGAATTCGGGGTAGTTAGAAATTCAGAATTCTTTTCTCTTATTTTTTATTATGTCTCGCCAATTATTTTCTCTTATTCAAGGATGAACGTTTAGGCATTCTAAAAAAAATATGCATTTTGTGATAGATCAGTTAACTATTTAAATACGGAACTCACTTAATAAATAAATTTTATATGGGATTGTATTTAATTACTGGAACGTTGTTTACTTTATAAAATACTTAGATAGTTCTTTTAAACCTAGTATATTACTCTCCCATGCAAAATAAGCTTTTCTTCATAGATTGTACGCTATTTAGTTCTCGTAATAAAATCATGTTCCAAATTTCCGTTTGAATTAAAGGAATAAATATTCTTCGTAATCCTGCTGCATTTCCATTAATTTTTAGAGCTATCCTTACAGAGATCCGCTTACACTAACACTCTTTTAACTCTTTTTCATTTCTCAGCTAAAGAATCAATTAGCTCTTAGTTTTCTTGAGAGGGCAGATTTCATGCATCATTTAATGGAGAGTTACATAAGATAACGCTGAACGTTAGAAAGATAACATTAGTCAAATACGGCAAAGATTTAATGAATAACATTTTAAAGATGGGGAGAATCGATTTTCTACCATTATATGCGCAATCAGATAATTTAATTAAGTAGGAAAACTTCCATTTCGAGAATCCATTTTGTGTTTTTAATTAATTAACTTACAAAGACTAACAAATTAAATAAATTTATAGATGTATTTATAGATATTTATAGATGAATTTATAGATATGCTTTTTCAAAATACTGACGATTCTTATTATAGAAAAATCCGCAGTTCAAAAAGTCTGTAAGGGGATCTTCAAATGAAGTTAACATAGAATAAGAAGAAATATTAGTGAAATAAATACAAGTCGATGAATTTGTCCATGAAACAGCTCATCAAGTATTATTTTATTTAAATCATTGCGTTCATTTATTTAAAATACTCGTTTTCCTGCTAATAACATTTTGTTTCACTAATGGTTATTATTTTGATATAATGCAAGTAGCGTTATAAGAACACTATTAAAAATTAAATGCAATTCTGACAAATGTGAAATCTTTTAACCCCTTAATTAATCAATTCTTTTACAAGAAATATTGACAAAAAGTCGAATTTTGTCTTGCGATTCACGACTAAAAATTTTCTCAGATTAAATTTCCGCTTCAAGTCAAAACCTCGGATGAAAAGCATTTCAATATCACGTACAAGTTACGCCATCTGTTGAAAAGTATTAATACTATCTGTTTTCTGCACAAGAACTAAAATTACGGGCAAATCGGAGAAGAAAAGCAGAAAATGCCGTTGCTTGCACCAGTGCTGGCTATCACATGAAGTAAGTGAAGTTCCTCTTCAACAAGCGTTTTAAACTTCTAAAAGCTGCATTTAGCATAACCCATTTTCAATATTCTTTCTGTAAGACAAAATTCTGATTAAATCCCAGTCCAAATGTTGATCATTTTATGATGAAAATCAGTACACCAATCGGTGAAGAGTTGTTGCAAAAGATTCCAGCTGACTGCAACTTCCACACCATTCTAAACTTGTTTCTTCCCCATAGTCATAGTGCTCAGAGTCAAGTTGTCCATATGTTGGTTTCGATACCCTGATGAAATGAAGTGCCAGTGAGGAAAACGCCTCTTCTACTTCAACAGTCAGGGGTTTTCCATGGTAGCGACAGAAGCTTTTGGTCTGCTTTCTATGAAGGTGAATTGATTTCTTTGAAAATTCTGATGTGCATTTCTCCTAGGTTGAAAGAAATGAGGAGGGGTTTTATAACGTTGTTCGAAGGTTCAGAGAATCCTCGGAGATCAATTGAAAATTAGATTTACTCGACAGTATTTAAAGTAAAGACTTTTACTGCGGACTGTTAGAATTTTTAGCTTTCGGATTAAGCAACCGTTACTTATATTGATATTCTGTCTAGAATCCTGATTATATTTCTTGGAAATGGTATTAGGACTATTTCTAGATATATTTGGTCGTTTGTGGGTAGTTATGTGTCCACCCTATCCAGAATAAAAAATAATATCAAGTCAAAAACATGATGCGAAAATTAAATTTTTAAAGTGCTTGAAAAAATGAAAAACAAACATAGAGAAAAATTCTGATTTTACAAGAAGAAAGTTGGGACGAGCTTTATATTGTGCAAATAACTATTAAGCACGAATATCGGTATAGAAAATAGATTTTAAAAATTAAATTTATAGAATTAATACAAGAGTTAAGAAATGTGATTTAGGTTTTCAGCTATGTAGAAAAAAAATCTTACGTAGTCAATAAAATGAAAACAGTGAGATGATTATTTGTTATTTATTTAATTAATTTTCTTAGACACAGGGCAACGTTTTTCTAAATATAAGAAATAGGAAATGAAGGATCGTATAAAATTAAATTTTGTATTTTAATATTTCGACAGCCCTCAATAAAAAAACTGCCATATCTGAAAGCTACTCTTTATTTGATAAACTTTTCTAATTGAAACTTTATTTTATCGATCACTTACGGTTTAAAAGATAATTGCTTTAACATCTATTTTGAATCACCCGGGAATATGAATATCAAATCTATTAAGCTATTTTATTTTAAACGTAATATTTTAGAGATTTTTCTAAAAAATTCGCACATAAATACGACGAAAACAATTTTCGAAATATTTCCGAGTTGATAAATGACGTTTTCCTTTAGTTATTAGGAAAAATAATCTTGCCATTAGGCGAAAATTAATTATTTTTCTTTACTGAATAATTTGCAAGATATTTATTCTCAAAAAACGTCGACATACTATTTAACGCCGCAAAGCTTTCGAGAATTCCTTTCCAAAGAGCAAATAAGACATGAAATAGGAAACAGTTTAAACATAATATAAATGACATGTTAATGAAAAATTACTCGTTCAAAATTAATGAAAATTTATTCTTTCGGATTTTTCGGCAATCTGGTTTAACGTATCGAGTAAAGTTTCAAACTTGCAGTTGAACTTATATAAATAATCGGTTCTGTTTTCATATGAGTACGCATTTATGATGAAATAAAAGCGACGTAGTTTTGGACATGCTATTTCGTTGCAGAGAACACCCCTCCACCCCCCACCCCCCTCTTTTAAAGCTTTGTTTGTGTTTTGCTTTGTTTAAACCAGTTTTTTTGTTTGTTTAAACCGTTTTTTTTTTTTTAACAAGGTTTGTTTAAATGGAGTTTTAAGGAATATACAATGTTATTTTTGAAAACATATAAATATTAAATAATTATTTAGGATAAATATTAAATTTAATATATATAGATATAAGTAATAATAATTATTGAAATACATTCTGTTATAAGTTAATTACTTATTCGTAAAAGATGGACTTATCATTTAAAGTATTTAAATCATGATATTAATCAGTTCATAAAAAAATCTACTAAATTTTATATACTTTTCTATTTAAAAAATATTAAAATTAAATGGAAAAAACACTCACAATACTGGTGTTAAACGATAAAATAAATAAAAAAATTGTGAAAAAACACACATAAGATGTTACTTGTAAGTTGATATGTACGTTTCGACCAAAAATTCTTTCGGTCTTCATCAGTCAAAGCCCTTTGTCACACAGAACAGAGGGAAATTTTGGTCGAAACGTACGTATCAACTTACAAGGGACGTCTTATGTGTGTTTTTTCACAAGATTTTTTATTTATTTTATTAAAATTAAATATTGCGATAACTTTCAAACTTGAATTTCTGAAGTTAAAATTAATTTTTAAGTAGCTAATTTGAAACTTATTGTTTTAAACACGGAATTTTGGTTACCACGGAATAACACGGATGTATAAAATAGCTGACTACAATTTATATTTAATTAAATTTGTTACAATTTATATATGTATTAATAACTTAATTTGACTAATTAATCTATATACTGTAAAGAGATTGAAAAATGTACAAGAAATTCATATTTCTTGTACTTCACAACTTTGGGGGTAAAATTATGAAAGGTAGATTGTATAAAAGTCCTTTACAGGGATTTTCAGTCCTAAGGAAAAGGGGGCTAAAATCTGCCTCAGAAGTTTTTGTAAAGTATCTGAAATCTACAAGTTTATTATTATTTTTTCTTCTTTTTCATTGCATGAATTCCGCGTGGGTACTTGGATTGAGCTGATTTCTTAACGAAAAGCCTGATGACTTTGAATCTGAGTCCACCCGAGCCTTAAAGATATTGTTTACATAAAAGACCAAGCCTGAAATTTAAGGTATTTAATAAATGAAGGTCAACTATCTTATTGCTAGACTATCACATTTTTATCAACGCGATTGCTGTTTTGTATGAAATGCAGTCCAAAATCCGACATTTTCTTCTGTCTCTATAAAGGGCGAAATGGGATACATTCATTGATTAATAAAAAGATGATCGATTTTATAACTAACTAAACTTTAAACCGTTTTACTGAAACATCTACAGATTTTCGATACATACTAGGTGCTCCTGTTTCTACATTTATTTTAAGTACACTAATTAAATCCAGAAATGACATTTCGTTTTAAAAACTTATATACTAGAAATAAACGGTAAATTTCCCGTAAAACCGTACCTGAATTCAACTGTGAATTGCAAAATCTCAGGCTGGTCTGGACCGGCATTGAGCCTCTCTTATCTCAGGATCAATTGGTTATCACTTGGTACAGTGGTCGCCGGAATTCGAAATAAATCTTGGGACCATAGTGAGAAAATTTAATAAAAATATCCGTAAATTAAATCAAAATATATGGACTATATTAGTTGATAGTTTAAGGGGGCAGTTTAAAGACTATTCTAAGAGCATAGTGTGATGTAATACAAATTGGATTCCAATTAATGTTGAAAAGAGGTGATCCTTTACGTTGTTCTCCTCTAATATTTTACGTGAAGTGTCTGTAGCGTTCAGCAAATATGCTCTTTTGTGACACATATCCGGTTCGGATGCATATCTCTGTCATCATCCTTATCATCAGATGCATCATTGGCTCGAATTGATCGTTATGTATATTAAAGCTCTTTTAAATGAGGAAATTGTTTATTAGCAATTGTTTTGACTGAATCACCGTAACACTTCCGCACGAATATGAGTCATCTTGACTGGCTTTCAGTGTGTCCTGAAAGCTAATTACGTCGAAATTTACCTAATCTCCAAAGGCTAACTGACCGGATAAATAGTATTTACTTCCGAGGTAACCGCAAGAAAATCAGTGCAATTTGGACATTTCGTTCTGTTCATACCGATTTTCACCAGAATAAGCGGCTCACTGGATAACCTACGACCGAAATAAGCGACGACCACTGTATATGTATCAGTTAGGCCAATAGTATTCAGACTTTTTCGAAATGTGATCGTAATTTCGATTATTATATATCATCGATTCTTAGTAAAAATAAAAGGTAATATTATATATTGAACTTCACATATTTTAACAAATTTTTGCAACTTGCTGCAAAAATAAGTGTGTTAACCACTTTATTTTATAAAAAATGGAAGGTATTAAAAATTATCAACCTAATAAAATCCCTAATTCACCCTACAAGATTTCTAACTTTGAAATATTTTTTTTTAATGGAAGAATGGTTTAAACCAGTTTTTTTAACTACCTGGTTCAAACTTTGGTTTAAACCAGACAACCCTGTCTCGTACATCAGATAACAGAGCATGGCATTCTAAAACGTAATAAAATATTCTCAAGAGTAATTGATAATTATACATTTCAGAATAAAGATCTATTGTTCCCAAAACCTTGTTGGTGTCTATGACTAATATTTCAACATCTTTTCAGCAATCATTTAAGGGGACAGCCTACTTTTAAGAATGGGAAAATGTATAAATTTTAGATCAACTTTCATAATTTTTAAAAAAATAATGAATGCATGCAGAAACATAACTTTTTTTTCAGTTAACTACTATGACATTACTCTATTGATTAAAAATATTATTTTAGTTTATTATAAAGGTGATAACTTAAAAAAAATTATTTTACCACACAATATTGGAAAAAAAAATTCAAGGGTACTTTCCCACTGCGCGCAAGATATCTCAATTAGAATTCCTTTGAACCTCATAATTTTTTTCTAAATTAAACAAAACATTCAAATTAACAATCTGAACTAAAATGGTTTAATTATTTTCATATTTTAAATTTTAAAAAATCATTTAATCTGAAAATTTAAATTAAAATAAAAATTTTGATAGTTTTACAATCATAACTTTTTTTCTATGAAACACAACCATTTCATTTTAGTTCATTTTGTTCATTATATTAGAATAAATGCCTGAGAAAAATTTCAAGTTGATATCTTAAATAGTTTTTAAAATATCATGCGCGCAAACTTGAAAAACAGTGTTTTGAGAAAACGCCAATTAAAGTTCAAATTGTTGTTTTGGAACATAAATTTTAATTTTTAAAAGTTAAAAACATTTTCTAATGAAACATTTACTATTTAAGAATAATTTTATGCAGTACTTAATATGATTAACCCAAAATGTGTTTTAATATGGCTTAAGAAACATCAGTCTAAAGAAAAGCTCGACAATTGTAAATATGAAAATATATGTACATACCTTAACAAAAGATACATTTTTAGGATATAAAGGCATTAATATTGGTAAAGTACATGTTTTGAAGTTATTTTAATAATTATATCCATATATATATATATTTATTTTTACTTTGCAACATAAAAATTTGATTTTATTTCACTTTATGAAATTTCGATTTAAAATTTTCCGCTTTCATGCACAATGCCTTCGTTTTCTTTTATTGCCTCAAACTGAGAACTGATGAGCATTTTTCTGGCTCTTCGAGTTTCTAAATTAAATTCTGTACATTTCTATTCTGCCTCTTTTATGCTTTGAGTGTCAACTTTAGTTGCAGCTTCTACAGCATGCTGCCCAACTTGCGTTTACATTTTCCTTTTTATCTCAACAAATAAATGTCATACAGAAAAATGGTTGGTATCAATCTTTTTAGAATAAAGTAAGCTATTTAATGAGATAAAAATCTCAAAATCGATTTTTTGGGCATTTTAAAAGTAGGCTGTCCCCTTAAGGAGAGAATAAAACCCTTCTCATATTTGTTTGTCTTATATTTCTGCGCTTTCTACGTATAAATCTTCGAATACTACCTTGTAGATAAGGAGGAGACAGTTTACAATTATCAAATTATTAATTATGAAGTGCACAGTAAACTCCTTCACTACATTTAAGAACAAAATGTTTAAAAAATTGGTAAGAAACAGTAAATATATAAATTGTACAAGATACATATATAAAATTTATTCTACACTTACAGTTTTGCCTTTTCATGCATTGTACATAGCGATACACTCACCTGAAATCAGAAAAAGTATAATTAATTAAATTTCTGTGTGAAATATTTTTTGATATTTCAGTAAAGAAAATTAAAGTTACTTATCCTAACTATAATTTATATAAAATAATCAATGATGTATTAAAAAAAGAGAAGTATAATAAAAGCAAGTATGCAAAAATTTAATTAAAAGCTTAATTTTTTACAAAAATAATATTCCATTATAGTAACACTTAGTGGTTGGAAGCTAGTAAAGTTAATTTTACTTTTGTGCATAGAAATGTATAATGTGAAACTTTAGTATAATAGATAATATTATCTCAGTAAAGTAATTTTTTAAAAAATTAGTAAATATTCTCGTAAAAGAATATTTACCAATTTTTTAAAAAATATAATTACTTTACTGAGATAACACTGAGGAAAGTATAATGTGAAACTTTAGTATAATAGATAATATTATCTCAGTAAAGTAATTATATTTAAAAAAATGGTAAATATTCTCGTAAAAAACAACGTTTCACTTTAAGATGGACATAATGTGCAGTCAATATTGAAGCTATATGTACTGTATCATTTTAAATGAAATGGCTGATCATTTTATGCAAATAAAATTTTCTTAACTAAAAGGGAGGTTGGGGCTACTTTGGAAGAAAGTAATAATTTTAGGCATCGAGAAGTTGTCATTAAAATAAACGTTAATATTTTTACGAAATACTTTGTGTCTATCTAAGCTTTCGATTTTCCAAAAACTTTTTTTAAAGGAAAACTGCTTTGATTATTTATTAGCTTTTTTTGTGATACTTAATTTGTCCGTAGCAACCAATGAAGTGTGGTTGTTTCTAACATTGTAAATAATCATATAACTAGAATATTTTAGTCAACAAAACATTAATTATAGTAATACAAAACTTTTATATATTTAAGCAAAAATAAAATGAAAATCATAAAAGCAAAATGTCCAATGAAAAATAAAATGTCCAGCGATCTGATCATTGCATCTTAAACAACTGATTTTGAACGCTTTGGCTTCGCACAGCAATACTTTTCTAGCATAAATAGTAAAAAGTCTAAATCATAAGAAAGATTAAACTTCAAAATAATAATAATATTTCCATTTACACTTTTAAGTACCAATAAATGGGATAAGCTCCGTTTCCCAATATTCCTTAACTACTCTAAAAAAAAAAACAATTTTATAAAGCATGTGTTCTGAAGTCGTTATGCATATGTAGTCCTCAAGTAAGCTTAAGATTTCGGAAAGAATGCTCTTTTTTTCTCAAATTTTATAGTTAAGACCCCAAATCCCTATCAACCCCACTCTAAGTCATTTGTAAAATTGCACCTTGAACATAACAACAAAAGCAAACGACATAAAAGCTCAAACTGAGTGGGTATAAAATCCCAAACGAATCCACTACTGAAATTATACATTTTAAATATTTTATATGTTACATTGTAACTCTAACTACAGTAAGAATTTAGAACTATTATTTTCAGTTTCCTTTCCAAGTATAAAATTACTTAAAGAATAATAGAATTTCAATAATATTTACTTCTTATCAGCAAACTTTTTATGATAAAACTGATATAAGACGTTTTTAAAATCCCATGCGCAATTTTGTCTGATATACTTCAGTGAGTGCACAACAAATATTTCGAAGAAAATATTTATGCTAAAAAAGCAATTTCAGTTAATAAGAAAACTTTAAGAGTTTCAGGACTTTTGAATTTTGAAATATTTCCAAATGCGATTGGAGATTTTTAAAAATACGACACATTCATTTTTCTTTCTCAGTTATAATAATGATAATATTTAAAGACAGAGAGCTTATTATTAGATATTATAATAGTTACAGTGTTCACATCATTATACATATGTACATTACTTCAAAATCCAGGTTTGTAAAATTTTTTTAATTACCGCGATTATTTACGTTTCAAAATGCCAAGACAATGCGAAATTCTTTCCGCATGGTATAACAGCAACTGCTACCATGAAAAGCCTATTTCCTACGTGTAATTGCAGCTTACACATTTAATAACTCAAACAACAGCTGTTACCAAGCAGAAAAAAAGTCAGCATGGGTTTTAGGACAAATTGACATGCAACTAATACAACTGCACAATTTTTCATGTTTTTTTTTTTCTACGAAGGATATACATTTATCTTTGCGTACAACAGATTTATTTAGAATCTTATATTTATTATAATAGATTTTACATAAATGACTTTATTTTACAATTGCAAGAGGAAACTCTCTTGCTTTAAAATTTCGAAATAGTATGATTTACATGCACATTTTAAACTATAAATTAGTGTCACTGATTATATTATAAGTAAGCAAGTTATACGTATTCAGAACAAAATTGCAGGAAATTTTTAATTAAAATGACAACTGCTCGTTTATATAAAGTTTATATAAAGCTCGTTTATATATATAAAAAAATAATATGAAATATCAAGCTTAATGCAAGTTTGATGCAAATTTTCTGTGCTGTCTGGGAAATAAAAAAACCCGTTATTTTTCACTCATGCCCTTCAAATGAATATTCTAGGCGTACTATATTCTTGCTATCTTGACCAGAGCATACGTTAATTTCTCAATTTGTTACAATCTGAGCGTATGACTCTCATACATTGCTGTTGAAATTACAGAAACGGAAATTTGAGAATAGCGTGCTAAGCGAAAATAATCTCACGAACTAGTTTTTTGAAATTTTCCGCTTATGGAAATCTATCCTCTCTCCGAATCAACCCCAGTAGCACAGCATTTGTGATATTGGCCAACCTCGTCAGACGTCGGCGAAAATCAGTCGTTTGTCTCGATTTTGGCCAATATCGCCCAACATGAGTGTTGCGATACTGAAAGTTTTAAAACGTGTACTGCTTTTAAGTTTATATTATGCTTATTTCCCTATTAGTAGAGTCTATAAATCCCAAATAACATTATTTTATTGTGATTCATCTCATGGAAAAATAAAAGATGTAGATCGGCATCGGGCAATACTGATCAATCTCACCAAAAAACGGCGCGACAATCATAACAGTCACTTAAAACTTTAGTCATTTCACCTCGACGCAGATTGGCATAGTGGTTAGGACGCTGGCTTCCCACACCTTAGTTCCCGAGATCGATCCCAGTCGCGCACGCTAGACGGAAGCAGATTGAAAATAACTTGAGGTTTCAGCGTAGAGAGAAAACTGTGTGGGAAAATAAAATATATGGGGCGAGTTCGCCGACCAGCGCCCCATGTATTTAGGAAAATTAGGAAATTTTTTCAGAGTGTAGTAAGTTTGAATCAAGCTTGCTATGTCTAGCTTAATGCAAGCTGGGCAAGTGTAAACTTGAACACTTGATTCAAACTTGCATTAAGCTTGCACGATTGAAATAATCAAGCTTAATGCAAGTTTATTGACTTGATAAATCAAGTTTGATGCAAGCTTTCTGTGCTGTCTGGTGTTTTATATGTGATCTATCTAGTTTTGATGATGTAATTTCGGGAAACATGTAAGCTTCCAAATAACCTAATATGGCTACGCGAAATCCACAATGTAGAGTCAGGGTGGGTTGTACTTGTCATCCAGCCGATCAGGAGAGATGAACCAGGTTTTGCGTCAATCTTACGTCATAGCATATAAAAATAATTTCATATATATTAAATGTGACATAGAAATTCATGTAAACTTGATTAATTAGATAAAATTAATTTAATTGCAAATAAGTTAATTTTAATTTTCATGTAATAAAAATAAACATTTATAAATTTAATACATGTACAACTTATTCATTACTTTATGGTGGTCCATCTTTCCTATTCATAGGGTCCATCTTACCCGGAGTAGCCCGAGTGAGAGGGACCACGTAGTAAATATTTTTAAAAATCATAAAAAAATTCCTTTATATATATGAACCTCTACATTAGGGTTTTTGTAAGAAATATCATACACTATATGTATATACTGTGAAAAGTAAAAAATATATAAATATATGGCTTTTAGAGAACGGAGAAAGAACGTGGCCCATCTCTCCTGGAATTAACATATAAGTATCTAAACCGGTAATTTCGATTTATATTATTTTATAGATTATGACCTGTTATATATATACTGTGTTCATTTTCAATAAAATGTACAAGGAACTTTTTGAGTAATCGTCATTTTTGTCGTTTTTCCTTAATTAACGATAATCAGCTTATATTCTTACATGATGATTCGCTGTTCATTTAAAAAATGCTAGAAAGCAGCAAATTTTTAACACATGAAGTTAGTATTTAAACAGAAACAAGAGTTCAGCGATGAAACACGACTATGAATATTTTAAAGCACGCATTCTTAAATAAGACATATTTGGAATTTAATAATTTGAAGAAGTACTTCTTTGTTTAAACTATTTTAATTTTTCTCATTTTTTTTTCCTATGTTAATAGGAGAAGCACTTCTTTCGTAACTTAATTAAATGTTCTTGCAAAGCTGTCAAAGATAATTATAATTCTTAGTTTGAAATTTGCTAATTTAATTTCGCCTAACCAGAAAGAAACTCGTTTAAATATATCTCCACGAAAATATTAATATATTTATTCTTTTAAGTTATGAAGCTTTAAAGAGTATTTCACTAACGTTTTAATATTTTTGAATAATTATTTAGTTAACTGATGACTTAATGTCTGCATTTAGAGACAATAGGATGGTTTAGTTTTAAAAGTTTAATTAAATTGCATTTCAGCATATGCATGGTGGGATTTCCTGCCTTTGTAAATTTCTGTGGTAATGAAATTAACAAAAATAAAACAACCTAGTAACTAAAAAAAAAATAGAAAAAAAATTACATGGCAGAGTGTAATTTTTCTTATTTAATGCAATATTACGCAAAATAACATTAAAATGGGAAATATAGTATATATATAATATTTTCAACACATAAACAACAAAGGAATTTGTATATGGATCTGTGACTTTTGCTACTTGGTAATTCTAAGCTTGATGAGCTCGAGACAAACAGGTTTAAGGCTTTATAGGTGGAGCTGTTGATAATGCGGCTAGATATAATTGAATACAGCCAAATGTTCACGTAAAAAAGGATCCAAAATAAGTTCGTTTCACGTATATAACGCAACTATCACGACAAAAGCGCGAATCTGCGGATTTGGCGACTTTTAACTAAATGCATTCTCGTGTTCTCTAAGCAATTCTGTGTATTCTGCCAAATATCGAATCTTCATTCCGAATAGTTTACGTGAAAATTGAGCATTGTGTTTCGCGTGTTTACGTAAACGCATCGTTTATGTAAACACGCGATCCGCATGTACATAACACGCGATGCGCATGTAACGAGGCGCATTTACATAAACGCATCGTTTATGTAAATGCGCTACATTTGAGGTCGTTTATCTGGAATCTAGGAAAATGCAGACAAGCATATTCGGTTAGATAGTTGCCACAAATTAAAACACTATAGAAAAATGTGCAAATTCACGTCCCTTCACAACGCAACCAACGAATCCCCCCCCCGTAAGAAAAAGAATATATAGCCCCATAGATTTAACGCACACTTTTACAATGGATGGTGGACTTCCGGAAATAATCATTTCGGTTCTCAACAGAAAAATAAAATTTTCTTTTTATAGTTTAAACTTTTCAGAACATATAAAATTTAAAAATGTTTTCCCCGAATTCCATTTTACCTACATATATTTTTCATTTTTTTTCACCATTTAACGCGCAGTGTTCCCGCTCTGTCAACACCAAACTCTGAAGTTTTGACTGTTGCCAGTCACGAAGAATAGATTTGTTTTCTATAAAAATAGTTGCGTGTGACATAGCTCCACGAGAAGCCTTTACTTTTTAGCACGTCATTTTCCGTAAAAAAAATGGTCACGATTATTTTTAACAGCACTGACATATGCTGAAAAATAGAAGAATGCGAGAACGGTTGGATAGAATGCTAAATGCTGAAAAAAGGGCAGTCGTTGTCATCGCTCGACTTAACTACCAGCAAGATGGCGGACATTTGAAACGTTCATCGCGTGCTACAGATCTAGTGGCCCTATTTTGACGCAGCTGGCTGTGCGGCACAGCCAGCTGCGTCAAAAAAGGGTCTCTAGATCTGTGTCCGCCATCTTGCTGGTAGTTAAGTCGAGCGATGACTACGGCTGCCCTTTTTTCAGCATTGGGAAACTGTTGCACCTCAAAGGGTTAAATTACCAGTGACCGAGCGCATAGCGCTTTGAGCTGGGAGACGGCAGGTGCCTGGTTCAAAACCCGTCGCGTCCGCCGACCTAGGCGTTTGGAGTTTTCCGTTGTTTTCTCCGAAACTTTGCGTAAGTAAAGGTTACAACCCCTTAGAAAGTCCCCCCACGGAGGGCACCTCACCTTCGGCCTACATCCCGGGCCTTCGGCCTAGATACTGGGCCGTAATCCCAAAATCAAACCAAATCAAAACATTTTTAATTAGAATAATGATTATACAGTAAAAACTATTTGTCGGTTTTAAAACTTAGATGTTTTATTTTAAGACTACTAACTCTGGTCAGAGCAAGTTATTTTAGTTAGAAAAAAAACTACTTCACAACGAAATAGGTTAAGAGGAAAAAAATGCTTTTAAAAACATTTTCGAAAAGCCCAAGAAGTTAAATTCCTTTTTTTTTCTCGGTTTAAATTTATCGCAATAAATAGTCAAGTTATTTCAAAAGCTAATCTCATATAAACTTAAATATTTTTCATAAGCTAAACATTTAACGAAATTTTCGATCTGAACTGCGAGACAAAAAATATTGTATATCCCTGCATGATAAATGATATACTAATGTATAATAGTCATCCATGAAAACAATGAAAGTTACTGCAACAATAAAAGTTATAAGCAATGAAAAAGCACTGTCGTACACACTTGCAATTTATATAATAGCGGCATGTCTCGAAGAAAATTGTAAGTCCTCTTGACGTTATTTGCTGTTACGCTATTAATCTTTCTTTACGCCACTGACACACGCTAAAGATTTTCCATACATTTCTAAACCACTTGTTCAATTAACCATCTTCTTCATTTTTCAAATTGTATTACCCAGATGTCCTCAAGTGCCCCAGAAAAGGCTTATACTTGACAGGAGAAAAAAAAAATGGTGCACAGTTCATAGAGTAGATTTCGTTACAGTCTTGAGCTGCAAACCAAAATATGCAAAATAATAAGTGTGTAAAAGTACAAAAATAATAGTTTTATAACAATAGAGACTATAGTGAAATTATATTCTATTTATTAAAAAATACATTTTTATAGTGTATTAAGATATATGTATTTGCCTTGATTTAAAATTTATTTTCTCGGGCTTATAATCATAGATTACAGCTCTGATAATAAAAAATGAAGAAAACGAATCATTCAATATAGTAATCAAAACAACAATTTTAATAAAACACCCTTTTTATAGCTTAAAATAATAATCATAATTGAGTACAGTTATATTAATCAAAAACGGACAGACACTCCTCATTTTTGATTATTATTTAGCCTAAATGGAGCTGTTGTATAATGCTCAAAAATTGAGAATTTTTCGCTCCATTGATTTTTGCCGATTAATGGAGCAAATTCTACTCAATCGGGAGAATGGCTGTTTGAAGTCAAAAATTGAGTAATTAAATGGTGTGAAACTGATTACAGCAAATTGTATCCAAATTTCAGCTCAAAATATTGCTATTTCCTGGTTCCACACCCCAAGCGAATCTATTTGTAGTGTCTTTTTAAAAGTCTAATGGATTTTTATAAAACAATAACGTTTAATTAATTAGTTGAATAATTAATTATGTTTTCATTATTAAATTGCATTATTAATACGTCATTGTCACAATTCAGGGCCGAAAATTGTCGATAGAAGCAAACTTCGTCTTAAGATCTGATTCAGAATTGGAAGATACTTCTGAAAATTTTGACGATTTCTTTATTCAGGAAGCCAAATGCCGGAAAACGACTAACAATGAGATTCCCTAAAACTCCAAGACAGACCAAACGAGAATATCACTGCCACAACTAGCCACTGATCTTGATAGAACGGGATTATTGAATAATCCATCTGATGACATTGCACCATCTGTGCTTCTTGATGTAGGGATTGTCTCCCAAGATTCTCCATCCACAGTTATTGACAGAAGTATCTGAAGAGAAGTACGATCACAGCATTCCCCACAAGGAACATAGTTTTTGTTAGCCATTTATTTACTTCGATGGTATAAAGACAAAGCTAATACGAGACAAGAAGGGAAGTTCATTATATACGACTGTAGCTGTAAAAAATCGTATCGCTTCGTTGTGAGGACTTGGCTCTTTTTATATAGGAAACGTGACTCCGTATTTAGGCTCTAATTCGAATATTATAAGAAGCATCATCAACTTCGTCAAGCAGAAGATGATTACACTTTCGGAAAGGATTGTCGTTGGGTGACCAATGTCAATTCTGAAGAAGAATGACACAGTTAGATGACTTTCAGTGATTGTTGGTCATAACTTGCACTGGTTTGTATGCTTATAGCTTACAAATGACATACCCATTCGTCACCTTTTCGAGAAGACTGATATCCAGAAGATTTCCAGAAGATAGACATCTGTACCACAGTCAGACATCATTATCAGACAGTCTGCCGAAACATTAGGAAGCCCTCTGGAAACGTGCAAAAGTCTTGCTGTAAGAAATTTTGTTTTTATTCCAGTTCTAATTGAAATTAAAAAAATCTTCATAGCTATTTCTGGCGCCTAAGCTTCAAAGGCATTCTATCGAAGATACAGCACTAAAAAATATAGAAGAGATATTTTTTTCTGCCTGCAGTCTTTTTTGTACAGTGTTAGTCGTTTTGATAAATTTTAGTAGGAATTTACTAAAAGATACCCCAGTTTCTCAAAATTCCTGACAGTTATAAGTAATTTTCTAGTTAACTTTCATTTTCTGTTCTACAATTTACCTGAAAATTATAAAAAAATCTGAATTGAAACTTAAAATAAATATTCCGAACATGGGCGGACTCCTTAAGAGAACTTTGTGGGAGGTCAAAGTAGCTTGAGATTGACCGAGGTTTCCCAAACCAACTTTGCAGCCAAAAAACCCTACTCATCATAACAAAATGTCCCCGAATAATTTAAAATGATTATGTCTGAGTTCATTCGCTTATTTGAAATTTGTTTATTCAGAAAGTGTATGAGATTTACATATAATAGCAAGAATCAGTTTAAATTCTTACTTCTGAACCTTCAATTTATGATTTTAAAATCAAAATTTATACTGAAATACTTTACAATGTCCTTTCAAAAATAGAAAATCAATGTTTGAGATTTAAAAGAAACCTTCTACATTTTTAATGGACCACTATTCTAAAATAAAATCATTTTTACTAAAGCTGAAATCTCTCATATTCAGACAAATTCATAAAATTCTCAAAATATATTTTGGTCAGGGAATGTCGATTATATTCTGCAAAGATATATCCTTTTATGCTAATATTAGTAGAATTAAACGTGTTAGCAAACGTAATTGCTAAAACTTCAAATATTTGATATCTTTTGTGTCTTTTCAAAAGTGTTTTAAACTCAATATTAAAAAAAATACTTATTGAGGTAGTTTATTCAATAAAAATATTTAATAGTTCATTTACATTTACATTTACATTTTAAAATATTTGAAAAGTGTTTTTAGAGCCTTAATGTATTAGTATTACATATATATTACATTTATACTATTCAATATTATACTAGCGTAGTTGTAAAGCACTGAAAAAAATGTGCGATAGCATAATTTAAATTAACGGCTGTTTAATGACTCATGACAAAAAATGGTCAAAATTTGTAAATACACTAGCCACTCAGGTGCATTTTTATGTCTTCTTGTGCCATCGTGCCACTACAATCATTAATAACTGTAACCTGACATACTAAAACATAATTATGTCGTTAGAGAAGGTGTATTTCAACTTAAAGTATCCAATACGAGAGAGGTAATGTAGTATGTATGCACACTGCTTGGCAATTGCTAAGGAACAAATGATTTGTGCAAAATTGCGTCTCAGACAACTGACCAATAACAGTAAATTTAATTTACTGTTAGTTCAGAGGACGTGGTTGACTAGGACTCGTTATCTATGTAAAAGACAGTGCATACAAGCTCAGATTCATTTCAAAATTCATGCTGTTTGATGTTCGATGAAAATAGTGCTGTTATAAAAATCTATTATAAAAATTTTTTCGCTTAAATTCTGCTTGGTTCTTGCAGTAATTAAGATCAAAATGTTAGCAAGACATCATTTGAGTCACTACGATCGTGGACGAGCGGTTGGACTACTGGAAGCAGGTGAAAGTGTCACCACAGTAGCTGCATCAATGGGTGTATCAAAGAGTGTCATCTAGCGATTAAAGAAGGCCGCTGAAGGTGGAAATGCTTTGCGAAATATGCCGGGGGTTGTCGTAGGAACGCCACACATTTAGAGGATCACTATGTAGCCCTCGTAGCAAAAAGGAACAGAAATTACACTTCTGGCCAGATAGCTGTGAACCTTGCAACCGCTACCGGTACGCAGGTTTCAGCAAGAATCCTCTCACGGCGATTCAATCAGGGTGGTTTGTATGCCCGGAAGCTTGTTAGTTACAACCCCATTTCAACCACGCCATCGTCCAGAGAGATTTTGCTGGTTTAAGGAACATGTTGGTTGGGATCACCAAAATTGGTCTAGAGTAGACGAATCTCGTTTCAGTGTGACAAGTGATTATGGCCACCAATTACTGTGGAGAGAGTATGGAACAGCTTATGTACAGCTCCATACAGTTTGCTTGTGAACGTGATCGGCACGGCCCAGACGTGATATTGTGAGCAGGCATCATGCACAATGGCAGAACACTGCTTCACATCTTTGAGCGAGGAAGCGATATATCGGAACTGTACTGCAGGGAGATTATTCTGGATCATGTTCGTCTTTTTAGGGATGCTGTAGGTCCAGACTTTCTGCTTATGGACGATAATGAGCGGCCACACACACGTGTTGAAGTATTGGGAACTCTGCAAAGTGAAAATATTCTCCGTATGCAATGGCCACCTTCCTCTTCCGACCTAAATCCCATTGAACATGCCTGGGATGCTCTTAGAAGACGTGCTGCACAAAGAACCCTTCCTCCACGAACAGTGCAAGAGCTCCAAACCGCCTTCAGAGAGGAGTGGGACAATATTCCCCAAGATTCCTCGATAGTTTAGTGAAGAGCACGGAGAAAAGATGCAAAATGTACATTAGTGTCTGTGGTCAACACGCATTTTACTAAGGTACTCATGTCTGCATCATTCTGACCTGAAGATCAATTTTTTGGGGCTGCTTGGAAATCATCCAAGGAGCATCTTTTAAGTTTTTAATTCTTCGATGTGGCGACATCTGTACCATTTTGCACAATAATAAATGCGTAACGTCCCTGCTAAATATGTACTTAGTTTCATTTCTTCAATCATTGTCTATTCTTAATTATTCCGAAAAACGTATATATATTGTTACTTTTTAGATTTTTTTTTTCTAAAGCTTAAACAGCTGTAGCTTAAGTAAAAAATAAACAGAAACAAATCTGCAGAAAAATAGAAACTTTTAAGATACTTTGACTGAAATATTGATTCAATACTTTGACATTGACAAATTGATTAGTTTTTCGATTTTCAGTATGGATATTTTCAAATGCGGATTTATAGTTTAAAATAGCTTTAAAGGAAAGACTAATATATCTGTAAAGGTGAGTTATGGTTATGATTGTCACGAAAAGCTGATTCTTTTGTTCTGTCACTTTTTCAATATTTTAAAAATAAATAAAAGTGTTCTGATGAAAGTAAAATTATATATATATACACTATATATATATATATATATATATACTTCGGATTATACTTATTTTATACTTATGATTTCAAAGATCTATTTAATAATATCCCTTTAGATGATTTATCTAATGTAATAACTGATATTTTTAATTCGAAAGCCAAACGTATTATGTTACCTGCTCATATATATTTAGACTACTATATAAATTTTATACGTTTATTTAGACGTTTATAGATTTATCCTATAGAAATAACTACATTGTACATAATAAGTTACATTTACAAACACGTTGTATCAGTAAGGCCGCTTTTAGTTACCTCGATGATTTATACATTTACTATTAAGGAAAAGAGTATTCAATATATAAGCAATAATATTATTTTAAAACGATATACTTATGATATACTATTTATTAACTCAGCTAATACTATTTATTAACTCAGTCAGCTTCATACCTTCAGTAACTGAAGGTATGAAGCAGGCAAATAATACTTACCAGATAATTTGCCTGCTTCATACCTTCAGACACTGAACTACTTAGAAATGAAAGCAATGATAATTCTCTTCACTTTTTTAGACTTAACAATATCTATATTACCTTACAGCCGTTTAAGTATAAATCTACATGATAAAAGAAATTATTTTAATTTTAAGGTATTTATTTTGGTTTACACACTGTTTTCCGAAATATTGTCAATAATTATTGTAACAGGACAAATGACTGCGTTCTAAACAGTTTTATGCCATGGATTATAAACTTTTTTTTTTAATCTGCCACTAAGCCTACCTACCCATCTAAATTTCTAAAATCTGTTATATACCCTCGATCTAATTATTATGTCTTTTTTCATTGTTTTTCCAAAATAAACGGAGGTTCGGAAAAGTTAGTTAATTTGGTTGAGTTTGGAGTTTGGGACGGGGGAAGGAAGTTTCTGTCCCAAAAAAGGAAAACATTTTAGTGGTACATTGTAGTTAGCGACATTACGTTGTTAATTTATAAAATCCAGTTATTCTCTTTAATTACAATTTTTAATATACATGGTAAGCGCAGTATAGTTTAATTTTAAGAACATTTTTAAACATTATGACACACATATTATTATTTTAGGTAATTAAAATTTTTCGGATTATTCAATTTTAGAATTAATATTTTACATTTTTTCATGTTGGTTTTGGAATATTATAA
Organism: Cheiracanthium punctorium; assembly: GCA_038373885.1. Taxonomy (NCBI): domain Eukaryota; kingdom Metazoa; phylum Arthropoda; class Arachnida; order Araneae; family Cheiracanthiidae; genus Cheiracanthium; species Cheiracanthium punctorium. The sequence goes on from JAWZYV010016235.1 coordinate 337,814, forward strand.
TTATTATTTTTCTCCCTTTGTTCACCTTTTCAAGACTCACATTTGAAGTTGCTTCTCTTACTCTAATACTTCCGCAAGTAGATTTTCGAGCCTTTTGCGAGGCCAGTTACCGAAATCCTGATATTTTCAGCATGCTGTGTGTGGGCCCCGAGGAGAGTCGCAGCGATTATAGATATTTCTAATTTCTATTTCTAATAATCTTGTTTTGTCTGCTTCTTTTTTTTCGCACATGTGACCGGATCACTGTGTTGTTGTTTCATGAAGGTATTATGATATGGTTCAGTCTTAGTTTATTTTACTTTCGTTGTATATATGAAAATGTGTTAAAAATAATATCATCTTTCATTATTCGGTTTTATTTTATTCATTTTCAGGCCCGACGACATTTTAAAGAATCTTTGTAATCACTGCATGATTTTTTTTTTTGACAAAGTTTAAATATATTTTACAATAAATAGCAATTTATTCCCCCCCTATTTATGAAATTATTATTTCATTTCTTCATTTCTGTACGATCCCCTGGAACGAAATCATACCACTTGAATTGTTTCCTTTCGATAGATATAGAAAAAAGCTGGAGTGACTCCACTCGACGATTAAGATCATTACCAAGCATTTAAATAAATTTTAATCGATGAATCATTCAAACATATATACCAAATTGAAACTCAATCGAATGCACCATTTAAACGCTTGCGCACTTTCAAGAATTTCTCCCCATATGCCATTATGCCATAATATAAAAGAAATTTTTGTCGTAGTCCTGTAGAAAAACTATAAGTCTTATGCACACCAAAATCAATACCGGTCTTAAGATGGTGATTTATAACATATATACCCAATTTCAGCTCAATCGAAGGTACCGTTTAAACGCTAGCGCACTTTCAAGAATTTCCCCCCATAGGCCATAATGTAAGAGAAATCTTTGTCGTAGCCCTGTAGAAAAACTATAAGTCCTATACACACCCAAATCAATACCGGTCTTGCGGTGGTTTATGACATATATATCCAATTTGAGCTCAATCGAATGCTCCGTTCAGGAGCTATCGTCTTCACTCACATACACACAAATACACACACACACAAACACACACACACACATACACACATACATACATACATCTCGTAAAAATAGCATAAATGGATTCAGAAGACCTCAAAACGTGTAAAAACACCAAAATCTCGAAGTCGAATTTTTTCATGATTACAATACTTTCCTTACATGGTACATGTTCGGAAAGTAAAAGGTTTAAGTCAGCATTTATTTTCATACCTCTGACATCGGATAAAATTTCAGTTTCTATTCATTACCTTATTAGTGTATGATGCAAATTCAATAATTGGGAATTAATTTTTTGTACGGAGGACGTTTAAATGTTTAAACTTTGCATTTTACTCAAATTTAACCCATCTCAAAATTTTAATCATTTTTATAAAATCCCATACATTTTTCCTTACGTAACCAAATACTTCATTTTACATGTCTACGACCAATACTTAAGGAATAACAGCCTAGGACGATGTTCTTGGAAAACCCTGTATATTATATATGTAAATGCGCGCGTGTAAAATGTAAATACCAAAACTTACACCAATTAATGAATCCTAGAATAATTATTATAAAACTCTAATATAATTAATTACAATATGTTAGATAAGAAACTGCCAAATTATTTACTAAGTTCAAAGACAAGGAAGCAGGAGTAACAAAGATGTTGTATTCCACTACAAGCCAAGATATGAAGCTTTACTCGAAATATTGGGACGTAGATGTGCATGAAAATCACAAAGTCAAACTGGGCAATTTCAGATAATGTAGATTTGTAGTACTTACATTAGCTAAACTTTGCTGAATAACGTAATCCGGTTTTTAATATGCATATGTATATAAGAGGATAACCATCAGTAAGAATTATATGTACAATAGGCTCTATGGAAGAAAAACATTCCTATATTGTTCAAAAAGATTTGCTCATTCGATGAAAATATAATTGAATGACCAGTAGTTTCTATACAAATTACTTTAGAAATACAATTTAAATACTCGGGCTGTGTTGGAATGACAGTAAAATTGCAACTTTGATTCTATCTAAACGTTTTTTCTCTGAACGGCATATATATAAATATAAATATATATACATACATACATACACATCTGCATGTTTTTAAATTAATCATACATCATAATTTGACGTCATATTCTGTTCTTATTTACATAATGCATTGGCAGTAAACGATAAAGTTCCCGCTGTTTCTTTAAATTTTAACATTCCGCAAGCCACTAAATGATTAGCCGAATGTTTCAAGTCATTAAAAAGAGGATTTTTTGTTCTACCGGAATCCATGGTCTTTTTAATTTTTTTTCCTTTTTGTTTGAATTAATTTATGTTAATTTTCGGATCATTAAATTGAATGCCAAGAAAAATGAGAAATTCCGACACCTCCTTCTTTGTGGTTTCAATCAATGTTCTGAGGCAGCAAAAAGTGCTTGTGAGATTTGTGCTGTGTACGGAAACTATGCCACAGCTGAAAGACTCGCATGATAGGTATGCTAAGTACAAAAAGGAAATTTATACTTGCTCTCGACGTCCAGTTGAGTTCGATAAAGAGTGATTAAACAAACTTTTGCACGAGAATTCGAGTTAAATAAAAGGAGATAATACATTATTTATTAATTTTAAACTTTAATTGAACTGTAAAATATTAGGTTGTAACGAAAGTTTCCCGCCACCATAAACATCGTCAGTAAACAGTTTGCGTTGGCGTATTTGCTCCTATTTTGTCAAACGATTTTTGGCATTTGAAAGAAAGAGACTTACTTTATAACTCTGTGTTATGAAATCTGTAAAAAAAATATAGTTATCATTGAGTACAAGGTGTGTCAAATGGAACTATCACTCTAGAGGATTAGAACCATCATTTACTTCCAGTTGTGTTGCAAAAAATCAGCTACAGAATATCAACGAATAATGAGTACAGCTTTAAATACTTGTTGCATCACGTGACACTGTGCAGGTTTGGTACCGAAAGTTCAAAAAGAGTTATCTAAGGAGTCAGAAGTTAGTTTTTCAAGCAGATTTGGCGGAACTGATAAAATAAAAAACGATGAGGACTTAGTTCTTAATTCATCATGCTACATTAAAATTACAAAAAAAAAACCTGGTTTGTGGGATTTCAACGGTAATTCGTTTGCTTTCCAAATTTTCGAACATATTACTCTTTCTGCAATAATTTTACATTTTTACAGTTAAAATTGTTCGATTGCAAATCTATAGGGCTTGTGCCATTTTCTTAGCAGGTCTTTAAGTGTCTTTCGAAAATCTTAAACTCTAGCGTGACGGTACAGCTTTCGAATATTAATGAAAATGAGAAATTCCGACACCTCCTTCTTTTTGGTTTCAATCAATGTTCTGAGGCAGAAAAAGGTGCTTGTGAGATTTGTGCTGTGTACGGAAATTGTGCCACAGCTGAAAGACTCGCATGATAGGTATGCTAAGTACAAAAAGGAAATTTATACTTGCTCTCGACGTCCATTTGAGTTCGATAAAGAGTGATTAAACAAACTTTTGCACGAGAATTCGAGTGAAATAAAAGGAGAGAATACATTATTTATTAATTTTAAACTTTTATTGAACTGTAAAATAAAATAAAAAAAGACGAGGACTTAGTTCTTAATTCATCATGCTACATTAAAATAACAAAAAAACCTGGTTTGTGGGATTTCAACGGTAATTCGTTTGCTTTCCAAATTTTCAAACATATTACTCTTTCTGCAATAATTTTACATTTCTTCAGTTAAAATTGTTCGATTGCAAATCTATAGGGCTTGTGTCATTTTCTTAGCAGGTCTTTTAAGTCTTTCGAAAGTCTTAAACTCTAGCGTGACGGTACAGCTTTCGAATATTAATGAAAATGAGAAATTCCGACACCTCCTTCTTTTTGGTTTCCATCAATGTTCTGAGGCAGCAAAAGGTGCTTGTGAGATTTGTGCTGTGTACGGAAATTGTGCCACAGCTGAAAGACTCGCATGATAGGTATGCTAAGTACAAAAAGGAAATTTTTACTTGCTCTCGACGTCCAGTTGAGTTCGATAAAGAGTTATTAAACAAACTTTTGCACGAGAATTCGAGTGAAATAAAAGGAGAGAATACATTATTTATTAATTTTAAACTTTTATGGAACTGTAAAATAAAATAAAAAAAGACGAGGACTTAGTTCTTAATTCATCATGCTACATTAAAATTACAAAAAAACCTGGTTTGTGGGATTTCAACGGTAATTCGTTTGCTTTCCAAATTTTCGAACATATTACTCTTTCTGCAATAATTTTACATTTTTACAGTTAAAATTGTTCGATTGCAAATCTATAGGGCTTGTGCCATTTTCTTAGCAGGTCTTTAAGTGTCTTTCGAAAGTCTTAAACTCTAGCGTGACGGTACAGCTTTCGAATATTTTAAAAGAATCAAAACTATCTGAATCTCCGTGACTCTACCCAATTTCAAAAAAAAGAAAAAAAAAACATCCGAAGTATACTTGAAGTGAAAGGAATAGATTACGGAGAAGAAATGATGCGCTTTTGATGAATCACGGAATCTAAAGAACTATTTTTAGATTTTACTGTCGTGGGCATGATAGATGATGTGCCTATTTGAGAATAACATAATTTTTGACTCGTGTGCATAATTTTTCGATATCATGTAAAATTTAAAAGATACACTTTGCGAATAGAAAAATAATCTCAAATTTTATTATGAACCTCTATATACATGCATGAATTTTAACAGACAATTAAAAAAAGTATAGATTTTGAATAAATGAATAAAATAAAGTAAAATAAATAAAAACATGAATAAATAAACAAATAAATATAACTCTAATGTTTATGGTAATTCCGGGAGAGATGGACCACGTTAAATCTTCGTTCTCTAAAAGCCAGATATTTATATATATTTTACTTTTCACAGTATATACATATAGTGAATGATATTTCTTACAAAAATCCTAATGCAGAAAATCATATAAGTAAAGGAATTTTTTTTAATGATTTTTAAAACATGAATAAATAAACAAATAAATATAACTCTAATGTTTATGGTAATTCCGGGAGAGATGGACCACGTTAAATCTTCGTTCTCTAAAAGCCAGATATTTATATATATTTTACTTTTCACAGTATATACATATAGTGAATGATATTTCTTACAAAAATCCTAATGCAGAAAATCATATAAGTAAAGGAATTTTTTTTTAATGATTTTTAAAACATGAATAAATAAACAAATAAATATAACTCTAATGTTTATGGTAATTCCGGGAGAGATGGACCACGTTAAATCTTCGTTCTCTAAAAGCCAGATATTTATATATATTTTACTTTTCACAGTATATACATATAGTGAATGATATTTCTTACAAAAATCCTAATGCAGAAAATCATATAAGTAAAGGAATTTTTTTAATGATTTTTAAAACATGAATAAATAAACAAATAAATATAACTCTAATGTTTATGGTAATTCCGGGAGAGATGGACCACGTTAAATCTTCGTTCTCTAAAAGCCAGATATTTATATATATTTTACTTTTCACAGTATATACATATAGTGAATGATATTTCTTACAAAAATCCTAATGCAGAAAATCATATAAGTAAAGGAATTTTTTTTAATGATTTTTAAAAATACTTACTATTACCCTCTCACCCGGGCTATTCCGGGTGAGATGGACCCTATAAATGGGAAAGATGGACCACCATAAAATAATGAGAAAGTTGTATTAAATTTTTAAATTTTTATTTTCATTACATGAAAATTAAAATTAACTTACCTGCAATTAAACTAATTCTAATTAATTTATTAAGTTTATATGAATTACTATGTGACATTTAATATAAATGAAATATTTTTAATAAAATTGTTTTTATGTGCTATGACTTAAGATTGACACAAAACCTGCTCCATCTCTCTCGCAGAGACGAGGTCCATCTGTCCCGATAATCCGGATGACAAGTACACCCCACCCTGACTCTACATTGTGGATTTCAGGTAGCTATTTTAGGTTATTTGGAAGCCTACATGTTCCCCGAGATTACATCCTCAAAACTAGACAGATCACATATAAAATAAAACTTTAATTGTAGAATTATAACCATATGAAAAAAATATTTGACTAACCCACAGCAACAATGATAATTAGCTGAAAAATGTTTATGTTTTTCGAGTAGAAAATAGTAGCACGCCAAACAAAATCTCTTTAAGTGTCTGAGATAGTTGCGCCATATATGGTGGTATGATATAAGATTTTGTGCACTCTTCAGTCTTTGTCCCCTCTGGATTTTTTGGAAGGTTTTTCCATCACCCAGCACTTAGAACGTCTTGTGAACGATGGTTCTTCCGTTCCTTTCGTTCATTCTGCTTGGAAGCTGCTGCTGTAAGTTTCTTTTCACTTTCTTCGTCTACTCCCCCCCCCTTTTTTTCTTTTTCTTTCGTTCCCTTTCCCCTTCTTTTATTTTGTTTGCCCCCCCCCCTCCTTTTTTATGTGTGTGTACGTGTGTTACTGTCTTCCTTTACGTTTTATATATATATATAAAAAAAAAGAATTATATTTATTTTGTGCTGTCCTGTTCGTGGTTTTTAATTTAAAAAAATGTGTTCTATTTGTTTTTTGTTATTTTGTTTTGTTCTGTTTTCTCTTTTTTGTGTGTGTGTTTGTATTCGTGTGTTCCTTTTTATTATTATTATTATTTATTTATTCCTTTTTTATTTATGTATTTTTGTGCTTCTTTCCTTTCCCATTTTTTTTTTATATTTTTTTCTCCCCTCTCCGTGGTTTCGTTCGACTTTTCTTTGCCCCTTGTGGCAACATCTTGCTTGTTTATCTCTTTTCAGTTCCTTGTGTTGCTTGCGACGAAGGGCTTGGACTGAAGAAGGTCAAAACAATTTTTGGCTGAAACGTGCGTATCCTCTTACCTTTAACATCTTATGTGTGTTTTTTACAAAGTTTTTTGTTTACTTGCATTAACTAAATATTTGGCTGTTCCAGCTATCCCGGAATTACCCTATTGCAACGCATTGAAATAGATTTTGAATTTAAAAAATTTAGAGAGTGCTTTTAGGAAGTACTGCCAGAATTATAAAGGAAAAACGACATGCTGCATTTCTGCAACAAAATCACATTAAGGATGTTTTACCGATTTAAAAAAATTGTATTTGCTCAAAGGCACCTCTTATTCATCAATAGTCTTACTTTTAAGTAGTTGTTAGAGTTTATAGTATAGAATGTATCAGAAAATTTAAATCAAATTTTGTAAACCTTGAAACATGAGCTGCCATTATTCAAACTTTAAGCACTTCGATGCTTTTTATATTTTCGCACATCCTCGTTTATACCACTTTTAAATAATTTTTGTGAAATTTGAGCTTAATTTTATGAAATATAATTCCTGCACTGTAGTTAAAATATTATTTACTCACAAGGAACTATAAACATTATTTGAAAAGTATTACCGCCGTTACTAAAAATCCCCCTCTCACATCCGATGATGTGCAGGAATTTAATTTAAAGTTTATAAACTAAAGTAAAAGCAAGAACAGTGTCACTATCCTACCACGAGGAGTTGGAACTTGTCAATCGCAGGAGAAGTTTTGAGAGAATAGATTAATCTTCACTAACTTAAAGAAACGAGTTTTTCACTTATCTTAAATTTCACTTCACCCGAATTGAAAATCTTTGAATCGTACGAGAAGTTTTGAGAGAATAGATTAATCTTCACTAATTTAAAGGAACGAGTTTTCCACTTATTTTAAATTTCACTTCACCCGAATTGAAAATCTTTGAATCGTGCGACTGGCAGAGCTCAACTTAAAATGAGAAAACACCAATACTCTCGCAACATTAGCTCAAACATCTAAATTTGCTTGTAATTCAAAGCTACGCGTATATCCTGGGCTATATGCCTAGGATAGGGGGTGCCTTGAAGGGAGGAATTTTTAAGGGGTTCTAACGCGTATTCACGTCACATTAGGAGAAAAACCGATCAAAACGCCAGGCCGTTAGACAGACAGCAGCGCGATGAGGTCCGAACCTGGGACCTTCCCACTTTAGTCATCCCCCATTTTGAGTGCCATATCCAGTGGGCCATGCTGGGTCCAGAACAAAGAAACTCTGCTTCTAGAGTAACACAGTAGTTTAGTGGTCTTACTTTGCAGCTTTATGCAATCTATATAAATAAAATTAGACTTTTGTCTGTACATTTCTTGGAATTCAAAAATTTTGCGATTTCTATCCGTTTCAAGCACCCGGGAATCCGATGCGACCCTCAAAAAAAAGTTTGTCTGTCTGTCATTCTGTCATTCTGTCATTCTGTCCGTGACGCTTTTTTTGTTTAAGCATCACGTAAAAACGACTGAAGCGAATGATATGAAATTTGGTGTCATGATAAGTGGTCACTCAACTTAAAACATAGCGGTCGAATTTTTAAAAAATCTTAATTAGATTTTCAGATTTTGCGAAAATCGTTTCAAACTGCGTAAATTTGTGTTCAAGCATCACGCAAAAACGACTGAAGCGAATGATATGAAATTGGGTGTCATGATAGGTGGTCACTCAACTTAAAACATAGGCGTCCAATTTTAAAAAAATCTTGATTGGATTTTGAGATTTTGCGAAAATCATTTCAAACTGCGTAAATTTGTGTTCGCACATCACGTAATAACTGCAAAGGTGAAAAAATGATATATGGTGAAATTATAGGTGGTCACTCACCTTAAACTATAAGCATCTAATTAAAAAAATATCCATCAGATTTCGAGATTTTGTGAAAATCGTTTAAAACTGAGTGAATCTTTGTTCCCGTATTACGTAATAACGACTAAAGCGAATGACATGAAATTTGGTCACACGATAGATGGTTGCTCAACATAAACTATAGGAGTCCAATTTTTTAAACATTTTTATTAGATTTTGAGATTTTGTGAAAATTCTCTCAAAATACGTTTATATTTCTTCAAACATCACGTAATAACGACTAATACGAATGACACGAAATTGAGTGATATGATAGGTAGTTGCTAATCTTAATTTATAGGCGTTGAGAGAGAGACAGAGAATTTTAAAAATATTTTGCTTACATTTTGAGATTTTTCGAAAATCGTTTTAAAATGCTGAAAATTTGTTCCAGCATCACGAAATAAAGACTGCAGGGAATGAAACAAATTTGGGTGACAGGATAGGTTGTCACTCAACTTAAATTCTAGGCTTCAAATTTTTCAAAAATGTTGATTCAATTTTGAGATTGTGCGAAAATTATTTAAATATGCGTAAATATTCGTTCGCGCATCACATAATTACGACTAAAGCGAATGAAATGATATTACTTAGTTACTCTCTAACCTGTAATATTTTAACAATACATGAAAATTATAACTTCGCTTTCTTTACTTTGGCAACATACTACATCCATTCTGTGTACACCTACAATGCTGACGAAAGTTCTTGCTTTTTGGAAATTTTCATTCACTAACCCGTCGAGGACGGGTACTTCAGCTAGTGAAAAATAAAATACATCGAAGCACATTGAAAGTAAATTTTTAAGTTATTTCAATAAATATTTAGGAAAATAGAAATTAAAATTTACTGAATAGTGCTTTTTTAAATAATAAATTTCAAATCGAAATGAAAAATTAGAGATGATAAATAAACTTGTATAAAGATAGTTCATTTTATGGGTTCTAAAAAGATACAGAAGATATTTCTTTCACGAAAAATTCGACATCTTCTATGAGCAGAATTTTAAAAGAAGCCATAAAATATTCCGTTATTTTTTAACATCAAATGATACTAATGCATGCATAAACATGTTCTTATCTTTTTATTAATATCTTAGCTCTTGTTACTGTTATGTCTTGTTATGAAGCTCATGCTACTGAAGTTTTCATAAACATTACTTTAAACTTTTCTTTAATAACTCTACAGATAGAAATGTACACTATTTGTACTCCAGAAAGAAGTAACAAAAGGGGTAAAAAAAGAAATTATAATACTGTTATAATCTTTCAAAACCAGCTTTCATAACTATTCTTTTCTCAATTTCAGAAATCGTTATAAATGCATTCATTGATAAACATCTATGAACAAACTAATTTTTAGTATTTTTATTTGACGTGCTTTACACAAAAAGCTTATTTTCAAGCGCAACTTTTAAGACATGATTCATCATTAATGGCAGTAATTGTTAAACCCTATAACGCGCAGTGTTCCCGCCCTGGGAACACCAAACTCTGACGTTTTGACTGTTGCCAGTCACGAAGAATAGATTTGATTTCTATAAAAATAGTTGCGGGTGACATAGCTCCACGAGAATCCTTTACTTTTTAGCACGTCATTTCCCGTCAAAAAATGGTCACGATTATTTTTAACACCATCAGTGCTGTTAAAAATAATCGTGACCATTTTTTGGTCACGATTCCATTAGCAGCTGGCTGTGCGGCACGCGATGAACGTTTCGATCGTCCGCCATCTTGCTGGCAGTTATGTCGAGCGATGGCAACGGCTGCCCTTTTTTCAGCATTGGGAAAGGGTTGCGCCTCAAAGGGTTAACGGCCTGCGAATGACCGCCCCTACAGGGGAGTGGAGATCGAGACAAATTTAAATTAAGGGGCAAAAGACATGACGAAGCATCTTATTAGCGATAGGTCATTATTACTATTATTATTATTATTATTATTACTTTTTTCTATTCATTTTTAATCTTAAAAAATGTTTAAACCGTTCGGTCTTGTCTTCGAAAAAACGCGGTAGAAGACTCTACTTTCTGATCAGTGTTGTTTCGCACCAGAATTTTTGAATACATTTCGTCCCCTTCCGCTAGCGACCAGCGTTGTCTCGCAGTCGCTGGATTCAGTGGGTCAAACTCCCTAAAAACTCGGCAAATTTGTTCTCGAAACTTACCAAACAGCGGCGCTGTAATCGACGCTCATAAAACAGTTTGGGTTGCCACATTTGACACTTAATCATCAGGCGACGTCTTTTGGCAAGAAATTTGGGTGGGCGATTGTAAAGGTTGTGTTTTTGCACGCCTTGAAAAAAAAGCATGCTGATGACGTGACTCAGTCAATTAAGATTTCGTAACTTGGAATAAAGCCATCTAACAATTATTTCAAATTCGCCTGTGGAAAAGGAAATCTGATGTTTTATTTATTAAAATCTGCCTATTCTATAAGTTCGCGCCATCTGTCGACGGCTTTGAAAAATAAAAACTCAAATGTATTCTTTTTTTTAGTATAAAAGATAGTTATTTTTGTATATTATAGGAACAGTGTTTTTTATCGCGCGATAAAAAGCAGCCAATTTTTTAATACAGGACATTAATTGTCTTTATTCTAAATTTCATCCAAATCTATCACACCGTTTTAGCGTGAAAGAGTAACAGACATACATACAAACATTGACATTTATATAGTAGTACGCTTTAATTAAAAATGCGTTGAATTTCCTAATAATTGGTTGCATGGTTACGGATGGCAACATTCCTATCTTTTGCGTATATCCAACAAAAATTTAATTAAAGAATCATAATCTCTAATAATTTTGTAAGTTGATAATAAATATGCCAGTTTCTTTAAACCTAGTACGAAGTTTTCCATACAGACATAATGTTAGCTGTGATGTTGTGGCGACGTTACATTTCGTCCCCTTCGTCACATCACAGATGTGTTGTAAATGCAATTTTTCTGTGATGTCCCCTGCAGGGTGACGTCACAGTGTAATTAATATTTAGGCAAAAAAGGCATTCGCATTACTGTTTGAAAAACATGTTTGAAAGACATGTTGCAAAGTGATATACCATTGTAATTCTCTGTAATTCTTACTAAATAAAGTCCGTGTAGGTCACTGTGTGGCGTTCATGATATAATGACCTACATGGACGTCATGATTTATGACGCTCCAGTTTATGTGACGCCACAAAAACTGTCCCATGGCAACATTCGTCCGTCCCCACGACCTCTTTGTGATGAATCCATCATGAAGAACAAGTCATAAAAACACAGTGTGTTTGTATTGCAAGTGTGTTTCGGCCACTGCAGTACATAGGTCTGAATGGCATGTCTAAAAATACCTGCTGTTAGGAGTGTTTTTCAAATCAGTACTTGTACTTACGTGAATGTACGCTCTATATTAAATACATACAATGTTCAGCACCGATAAAGCCCTTTGTAAAAGTTATAGATAATTCCAGGGTGCGAACTGAACAATTTCTCCAGGGGGGGGACATTTGAAAGAAAACATTCTCCAGGGGGGGACACTTGAAAAGAAAAAGGAGGGAAGGTGTAAATGCTTCACTCACATGATATTACATGACAAATGCAATCGCCGACACGTGTGGGAACTGACTTATATTCAAACAAAAGTCATAGATTGTTCTATGGAATCACAGATACACAAGCTATATACAATGTACCTGTATTGGAAGCCACCCTTGAGGGTTTTTAGCTTAGAAAACAGACGAAATTTTAAGGCAATCGCCTTAGAGTATAGTAACAAACGATAACATACTGCTTTCATTTTGACTTCTTGACTTCAATCCCAAGCCTTCCTTCACCAGTTTAACATTTCTTCAGCAGGGGATAAATAGTATCCCTGGCAGGGATCCATTAATATTTCTCTAGGCAGGGATATTACATTCTTCAGCCGGGGACGATCCCCGGCATCCCCCCCCCGTCAATTCGCACCCTGGATCATTCACTGCATTTTTATGACAGACGGTTATTCTAAAGAAGTTTCTTAATTTGTTTTCAGTTCACCAAAACACCCTAGTCTATGAACAGTTCACTCTCTTTTGACATCACTATATGCTTTTTACACAGAAAAAATTGGAAAAGGAGTTGCTAGTTCTCAATTCAAGAGTATGCCTGAATAATTTGTGGCATATAATGACGGGATGTCTTTTGCATTATAACCCGTCAATGCAAAATGGGATCATGCTTTGACAAGCATGATCCCGTCATCGTTTAGTAAAGTTCTCTTGAAAGAGAACTTTACTGAACGATATACAGCTTGTTTATATCTATATAAATAAAATTAGACTTTTGTCTGTACATTTCTTGGAATTCAAAAATTTTGCGATTTCTATCCGTTTCAAGCACCCGGGATTCCGATGCGACCCTCAAAAAAAAGTTTGTCTGTCTGTCATTCTGTCATTCTGTCATTCTGTCCGTGACGCTTTTTTTGTTTAAGCATCACGTAAAAACAACGGAAGCGAATGATATGAAATTGGGTGTCATGATAGGTGGTCACTCAACTTAAAGCATAGGCGTCCAATTTTTAAAAAATCCTCATTGGATTTTGATATTTTGCGAAAATCGTTTCAAACTGCGTAAATTTGTGCTCAAGCATCACGCAAAAACGACTGAAGCTAATGATATGAAATTGGGTGTCATGATAGGTGGTCACTCAACTGAAACTATAAGCATCTAATTAAAAAAAAAAATCGATCAGATTTCGAGATTTAGGTAGTTGCTAATCTTAATTTATAGGCGTTGAATTTTTAAAATATTTTGATTACATTTTGAGATTTTGCGAAAATCGTTTTAAAATGCTGAAAATTTGTTCCAGCATCACGAAATAAAGACTGCAGGGAATGAAACGAATTTCGGTGACAGGATAGGTTGTCACTCAACTTAAATTCTAGGCTTCCATTTTTTCAAAAATGTTGATTAAATTTTTAGATTTTGCGAAAATTATTTCAATATGCGTCAATATTCGTTCGCGCATCACATAATTACGACTAATGCGAATGAAATGATATTACTTAGTTACTCTCTAACCTGTAATATTTTAACAATACACAAAAATTATAACTTTGCTTTCTTTACTTTGGCAACATACTACATCCATTCTGCGTACTCATACAATGCTCACGAAAGATCTTGCTTTTTTGGAAATCTGCATTTACTAACCCGTCGAGAACGGGTACTTCAGCTAGTTTTACATATAAAAGAAAACCAAAACATGAATTTATAAACCATACTACTTTATTCGTTTTATTGTATTATTTCAGCTTCTATATTACTGCTGTATATAATTTCTTATTACTACTTTGATAGGATATTACAAGATATTTTTATGTTCATGAAATTGCTCAAAATTTCATCTTTCTCAGTTTCGCTTATATCCTAAAGGTTTGCGTTTGTCTACACCCTCGTAGAATTTTGAGCGCAAATACTTGCTTCTTTCCGTGACACGCCTTATCTGCCAGAATTCTAGTTGGGGGCGGCTCCGTCTCTTAAACAATGTACATCACGCAAATCTCTCGAAGCACACCGCATTCCCATCTCCAAGAATATGAAAGACTGTGAAGAAATTTATCCATACAAAGGTTTTCGTGAATTAGAACGAATTGGAAAGCCCAAAGGAAAACTTTCATTCATTCACAAATTTTGACAGTTTTCCTACAGAATTCCCCAAAAAGGTATAACACACTTTAATTCTTTATCTTTAGAGATAAGTTGGCAATGTGAGTTGAAAGACTGTTCTAAATAAAGTAGGAAAAAGGAGTTCTTAACGAAGAATTCCTCTCGCTAATTTTCAAACAGTTACGATTTTTAAATTTTTACACGACCCTCACGCAAAACAAAATTAGCAAGTAGTAAAAAGTGTCCTATACACTAATGAGAGGATGTGCTTCTTGTCAGAGATACGAAGATGCATTTTTGCTGACTTAAACCACTTTTCAGTAACTCTCGATAGGAAAAAAATCACACTGTATAATGGCGTTTCAGGATTCATGCAGAAACAGAGAAAATAATAATAATAATAATAATGTGTTGGCATTAAACTTATACATTCAAAGCCTTGTATAGTCCCAGATCGTCACTGCTTAAAGATATTTCTGTGACATTTTATGACGAAAGAATCAAATTTGAAAATTGTCACGTCTTGAAAATGAACAAGATATATATATATATATATATATATATATATTTACGCAGTCTTTTTTTCCTACCTTATTTCGGATGTTTGCTTTTCTCTTATCTCTAATAGATGAAGAATAAAAGCTCGTTACCACCTTTTTGGGACACCCTGCATATTACCCTGAAATGGAGTAATACGCTCTCCCTTAAAATAAAAGCAAGGAAATGCGTTATAGAGTTTCAATGGAAATTGCTTTAAGATACCTCAGACAAGTTTGATCCTTTCAAGCGCTATCATTGTCCAACATTGAAAAGAGCAGCTGTTACCATCGCTTGATTTAACTACCAGTAATATGGTGGTCAATCGAATCAAAACAGTCAAATATCTTCACATCGAGGACGTAGCGTGTTAGAGTGTTAATAAAGAATTACAATATAGGACCCCATGCTGTGGGCAGGGGAAGATTCATAGCTATGGTTTGCGCAAGAGAGACAATTATAAATTTTAAGCAACCGATGTTTAATCTACATTAAGGTTGTACGATTCCATCTTTCCAAAAACGCAAACTACAGTGATCTTCATTTAACGTATTGCTTTCTCACATTGGTTTTCGAATACCCTGTTTGTTTCCTGGACCAAAAATGTAATTTAAAGAAGCAACATTAGTGAGGCTCAAGGAATCGTTTATGCAAATTTATCTGAGTAAACATATGAGAGAACATGAAGTTTTTTAAAAGTGCTTTTAGCATTTCATTCTAGAAAAGAAAAATACAAAATAACTTGGTGAATAATCTAAATGAACCTTTTTCTTGGTGTGCGTCACTAGGAATAACCATTAACGAAAGAACAAAAATGGTAAATGGCCGTAATTTTACTTATATTCGATGGATATTCAGAAGCAAGATAATTAATTAAAAAACTGAAAAGATACAATTTTGCCAAAAGCCAAAGTCATTTCATTCTCTTGGAAGTCAGGGTAAAATTTGAAAGCACGAGAAAATAAATTATCTCTGCACATATATTAAACTGAATGAATAATTTATTATTCAATATTAAAAAGTCGCGTACTAACTAATCTAGTAATGCAAATCACTTTCAGATCTAAAATTTACTTCTTAATAATTCGATTTGTTGGATATTTTGCCCAAAGTTTGTCAAAAACTGTTTGGATCCTCCTTAAGAAAGACTTCTATGAAGGATCTACAAAATTATTAATATTGTTATGAGGCTTATAAATGTGTATGCTACATTGAAAACCAGTTACAATACAAGAGTTTCTCCACTAAAATGAGGCTGCGTGGATTGATTCAAACGTGAATACACGTCTCTTCTATTATTTAATTATTCAGTATTAGCTACATTCAAATTATATGATGAATGCGAGTTTCAAGAGAATTACAATTGAGTTCTCATATCCAGAAAATGCATTCATCATTGTAGGTTCTTCCCTTTGAAGTGTTAATTTCAGGTGCTTGATTAAGTTTTGATCAATTTGAATAATAATTTTATCAAGATTTCTAAAACATGTGCTAAAGTTTGCAGAAAGATTATCTGAAAAAATCTATTGTAAGTTAAAAAAAGAGCTTTCGGTAAAAAAAAAGACTAATTATATTCTTTTCACATATACGAGAAATTACAAATATAAAATACTGCTTTACTTATTTTGTATGATAAATACATAAGTGACCACATAAATAATTTTAAAAATGAAATAATTAGCATTTTAAATACACTGCTGGCCACCCAAATTGCAACACCAAGAAAAACAAGAGATATCACAACAAAATTTATTGTGTAGATAACATGTTGACCAAGTAACAAATGATTAAATTTACAGCATTCTATGAAGCGTGGTTCCTGCCAAAATCAGTACCCAGAGTAGCCGCCGTTGTTGGAGATCACAGCTGCCACACGCCTCGGCATTGATTCAAAGAGACTTTGAATGTGTTCTTGGGGTACAGCAGACCAAGCAGCTTCCACACTTTGCCAAAGTTGATCTGGTGTGACAGCTGGGGATGAACTCTGGGTCAGTCGTTGAGCAACCATGGACCACATGTTTTCTATCGGCGAAAGATCCGGAGAGCGCGCCGGCCAGGGAAGCAATTCAATCTGGTGATTGACGAAGAACCCTTGGACAATGCGTGCCACGTGTGGCCGTGCATTATCCTGCTGAAATATGGCTGTTGGCAAGCCCTGAAGGTAAGAAAGGACAACTGGCTCCAACACCTCGGAGATGTAGCGCTGGCTGGTTAAAGTACCGGCAATGCGTACTAGAGGAGTGCGAGAGAGATATCCGATACCGCCCCATACCATAATACCCGGTGCAGGACCAGTGTGACGGTGCATAATGCAGCTGTTCAGCATCCTCTCTCCACGGTGTCTCCAGACTCGAATCCGACCGTCGTGGTGTTGCATACAGAAGCGTGACTCGTCAGTAAAGAGAATTTCATTCCATTCTGTCGTCCACATCCTTCTTTCATCGCACCATTGGCGGCGGAGACGTCTGTGGTTCCGCGTCAGAGGTAGACAAAGCAACGGACGTCTTGCGGACAGACCATTCTGCTGTAAACGACGTCGAATGGTACGCGCAGACACTGGATGATGCGTTACAGACTGAATCTGCTGTGATATGGTTCGTGATGTGACTGAGCGGTCCGTCACTGCCATGCGTACAATCTGCCTGTCATCACGTGACGTGGTGCACTGAGGTCGATGCGGTCGATCACGTCTGTCCGTCGTACCCTCCTGCACCCAACGATCACATATCCGCATCACAGTTGTTTGGTTTCGTCCAATACGACGACCGATTTCCCTGAAAGATAACCCACAATCTCGGTATGCCACTATCCTTCCTCTGTCAAACTCGGATACTTGATCAAAAGATGATCGTTGTTTCCTACGAGGCATAATTTATCGTTTTTTTGAAAAAAAAGCAAGAAAAACACAATTGCTGTACTTGAAACCGTCGAAATCTCCAAGCCTTAAATAGCGCTTTGAGGTCGCGCCACAGGCGCGCTTGATGTGCGTCTGCGCTGAAATTCTAATCATTTGCATATCTCACCTCAGCTAATGCATGTTGTAAATTTCATATTATTTGCATGCTTCCTTCAGGGTGTTGCATTTACGATGGCCAGCAGTGTAATTAATAACTTGGTATTTTCGAACTGATTCAGTTTAAAAACTAAAAATTTCAGTAATGTACAGTAATAGTCAATAATTCAAAACAACCATAACTGTAGTAACTGACATTTGCATCAAATCATGGGTAGTTCATGATTAGTAGTTAGATTAACAAAGTATTTCTGGGTAAAATTTGGTACTTTGTTTATCTTGAATGAACGAACGTTTAATATTATTTCTGTAAATCAATTACAGTGTTTTTAATATCAATCTAACATTATATTGATAAATGTGATATTTGTATAAATTTTTCTAAGAAATAAAAATAATTTTTAAAGGCACCACTTCTGAATGTTTGTGAAAAGAAAAATGACAAATTTAATAATGTGGACTTATGCCAAAAAAAAAATATAGTTAAATTTTCTAAAAATAGGAAGATATATTCCTATAAACGTTGGTCTTTATTTACATATTAGTTTTCATCGTTAATAAATTGAAATTGTTTGCTCTTTATAATCTACTATGATACATTTTTGAAATTATGATCATTAAAATGTTCAGTACAAGCACATGCACTAAATAATTATATTTCATAGAAAAAAGTTGTACTTTTCTTAAGATAATTTCTATTTATTAAATATATCAATGAGTCATTTCTTAGGAAGCAATTTTTCGAATGACTTAAAGGTGAAGGAACAGATGTTTTCACTTATGCAAAAAAAAAATCTCTTCTGTAAACAAGGTTATTTTTTATTATTGATCTCGAAAAACCACAGTTCTCTGTTTATCTTGTTACGAAATAATTAACGATCCTTTTCGTTGACATTTTCATCATTAATTTAATGAACAAACAATTAACGTTATTTTCTAAGGTCTTATAAAAACTTATAAAATTTAATAAATGTAATAGTGGAAAACGGTACCTTGGAATAAATAAATAATAGACAAGTAATTTTCAATTACTAAAGAACGAATCTATTTTAAAAAATCTCTAATCCAACTTTTAAAGTATTGAAAACAATATTTTATAGAAAACTAACCTATTTTTATGCAAAAATTTAGAAAATTTCCGTGGTTAAATCAGTAAGGAGCCTTGTGAATAAAGTTTCAGACTAAAAATAAGATATTTCATGAAATTTAAAAATTAATAACATGATAAATTTATAAAAAAGTGGATACGTTGGTTAAGGCGAAAACATTTTTATTTCCATAACATATTTCTATCCTACCTAAAATCTTAAGATTGGGGCAAAATAGTTAGTAGCGCGAATCATGGTAAGTCATTGAAACCAGTCTACGGGCTTAACCTTGAATGTTTCCTTTTTTTTTCACTGATGATGGTAAGTCATACCTGATGATTCTGGATTTAACTTTCATTACATTTTTGATACCATAGTAACTACATTTTTGATACCAGAAGACTGGATTTGCTTACGTCCTCTACATAGAAAAATGATAAGTTGCCCCGTTTTTTCAAATTTCTGCATAACTAGCCACCAAGGCGGCTAACTTCGCCTCCTCATACCTTACTGTTACCTTACTCAGTACCTTACATACCTTACTCAGTGCAGCGTTCGCTGAATTTCTGCACTCATTTCAAAGAAAATCATGTTTATTTGTTTTAATAGTATTTTTTATTAATTAGGTAATTTTTTATACTTCATAAACGTCAAGCAGATCATTCGATGTACACCTCTCGTTCAAATTTTATCTCATTTGGACCATATCTTTAAGGTAATGATACTAAAAAAAACTTAAATTTTCGAGATAGCAATAAACCGAAAATTTTAACGCGCTTATACATTGGAGTCTGCACTGTAGTGGCCCAGGCGATGGAAACTCGGGTTCTCATAAGAACACGAAAGTAAAGCAACGCCGAACTTTGTCAGCTCTTGGGATTGATGTGAGACCGTGTACGCCAAAGAGAGCAGGTGTACGTAAAATCTGCCGTGGTTTGAAATACCCTGTATGTTGAAATGATACCTCTCGGGTTGCCAATCGAGGTCTTGGTCTCTTCTCTGGAATTGGTTCAAAATTAGCAAATCACGAGCTGTCTTTCTCCCAGTGAGGCTGAACAAATGAAAGGCGCTCTATTTCGCATATCGCCGTCCTATATGGAGGGTCTAGCGCCTTTATGGAGGGTCTGTTGTTGCTATTTTTTCTGCTCGGAGAACATTAACAACGGCAACAACATAACTTAAAGTATTTATTATGCTAATTTATGCTTCCGTGCTGAGTGCAATGAATTTTTTTTTATGTTGGTTGTTTGTGTTGCGATTATGGCAATGCGGCGCTTGGGCGATCTGCCAAGGATGGGGTGTGCCTTTGTTAGGAGGACTTTCTAAGGCAGTCTAACGCATATTCAAGTTACATCTGGAGAAAACCTACCAAAACTGCAGACCGTTAGATCGACAGACGCGCGACATGGCCCGCGCGCGAATCGGGGACTGACTTTCACACTTCGGTCGTCTGCCATTTTCAGTGACTTAACCACTGTGCCATGGTGAGGCTTTTTTGATGTTGGAATATTCTCCAAGTTCAAACACGTTTGATGCATAATAAAAATGCATACTTTATTTGAACAAATTCTTATACACACAGACAAAAATGGTAGATGACTAAATGCTACGAAAATTATAGTCTTGGATCGCTTGCTATTCAGACAGGTAGCTAACTATTATGCACGTCAGGCCTGAAGCCAGGGGGTGAATTTGGGGGCAGCGTACCCCTCCCCCCCCTAGAAAATCCCCTCCCTTGAAAAAGTTTTGCCTTCTTCGAAATTTGCAGAATAGATAGATTAGGTATTTGAAAATATAATACAAGTGAAATTAAGAAAAATGTTCTAAAGTATTCAAATCCTGCTTTACCATCACTAAAGTATGTGGCGACATTATATCTATCACACGTCATTGTCTGTACATAAATCACGATTTACAATAGAAAAGAGGCTAAAAAGGCAGAGTTTTAGGCTCAGATTCAGAAGTTACGTCATACAACAGAAAAACGTTAACACAGAAATCTGCTATAAAGGGAAAAATTTTCGCAGCGAACGAACAACAGTTTTTTGGGGTTCAGGAGTAATAGTTCCGAACAGCACTCAGGTCCTCTGGAAAAATTTTCTCGAAGTCGCTATTTGTTAACTAGAAGTCAAAGCCCGTTGCAGAGGCAATTACAACGGATTCTAGAAAAAACATTTGACAAAAACAAGTCGACACTCAATATATTTACTCTTTGTCCCCTTAAAATAAGCAGCTTTATATAAAAATGCAAGTATTTATTTTGTACCAAAATCGAATTCCATACTCTTCTGGATACGAACAGAAACTTTTGCAATCGAACGATTCCGTTTTGTGGGAACAGCTCCTCTTACATCAATGCTCCATGCAGAGAGGAAAAAAAAGAATAAACTGTAAAGTGGAATCTCTAAAAAAGTATTTTAAACGAATTAGAATTGCAATTTCCTCGTCAAAGCCTCATACCCGTTACTTCAATACCATGTCGTTGTGGCCAGCGGCTCCCATTTTTGTCATGCAAATGGGAAACTTTTTTGACTCTCGGAAATAAATTGGAGCTGAAAAGAGCGAAAAATTGCTTAACAGTAAGGGAACGTGGATTTTCAAATTTTAAAAATAGAGCATGTTGTTTTCTATATTTTTATACATAATTATAAAAAAATTGCAAGTCGATCGTACAAACGGTGTAGATATTCCGCTTTTTGCACCTAGCTTTTTAATATTTTTGGAGTAATGGCGGTAAAAGTTTTATCTTGGAGTGGACGCCAGGAATTGTTAGAGAGTCAGTGAATCAGCGAGTCAGAGATCAGCGTAACTATGTAGTAGGATTAAATTAAAAACAAAATTAAAACACGTAACTAAACTAATAAAAACAATTAAATAAATAAAATATCCAAAAACATGATTTTTAATAGAATTTTAGGCCTTTGGAGGGGGAGAAGGAAAGGGAAACATTATGAAATTCATAGACATCCTGGGGGCACTGTCCCCCCCCCCCCTTTTCGAGTCGCTTGGCTACGGGTCTGATGCACATCTATAGCATGGATAAGAATATGTCACCGAAGCCTTTTACATCCTTTTCAGTAAAAATTATTCTTTTCGTATAGCATTATTATCATTTATCTTCAGCTACGGGTCTGATGCACATCAATAGCATGGATAAGAATGTGTCACCGAAGCCTTTTACATAATTTTCAGTAAAAATTACACTTTTCGTATAACATTATCATTTATTTTTAGCTACGGGTCTGATGCACATCAATAGCATGGATAAGAATGTGTCACCGAAGCCTTTTACATAATTTTCAGTAAAAATTACACTTTTCGTATAACATTATTAGCATTTATCTACAGCTACGGATCTGTTGCACATGAATAGCATGGATAAGAATGTGTCACCGAAGCCTTTTACATCATTTTCAGTAAAAATTGCTCTTTGCGTATAACATTATTATCATTTATCTTCAGCTACGGGTCTGATGCACATCAATAGCATTGATAAGAATGTGTCACCGAAGCCTTTTACATCATTTTCAGTAAAATTTATTCTTTTCGTATAATATTATTAGCATTTATCTACAGCTACGGGTCTGTTGCACATCAATAGCATGGATAAGAATGTGTCACCGAAGCCTTTTACATCATTTTCAGTAAAAATTGCTCTTTTCGTATAACATTATTATCCTTCATCTTCAACTTATTAACCCATAAACACTTAAAAAAACAAAACTCGTTAACTGTCAAAAATACTTCAGCCCGGTGCATCTATCAGTTTTATTGTTTGCAAGAATCGAAATTTCTTTCGTGAGTCAATATTTCCATCACGTTAAAAATGTTTTCACTTGTGTGATTCCCGGAGCTGCATCCCGAATGCATGCATAATGCTAAAGATAAAATCCTGTTTCTGTTCCTTCCTAAATTCTTTTTACAAACGCTTTCTACAACGGGTTTAAATAAAATTTTACAGCTCTTTTATCTCAGCAATAAAAATGGGGGATTGGATTTACGTTTCGTTTCCGCGAACTTTGACATTTGCGGATGAATGCAAAAGGTAGGAAGAGATGGAAAATTAGATGAAACTGCGCTGAATAAATATGCTCTCGACCCTCATTTGCAATTCCATAGCATTTCGTACATTATGCGGAATCGGGCATTCCTTGTATTTTCATATTTACATAACTGAGGCAAATACTGTTAATCAGTAGCAGGCATTTTTCGGTCTACACTGCAAGTTTATTTGGAAGTAGGAATGTATTACGGCAAATAAATATTCATTAAAGGGAGATAGAATGTTAATATATAGATATCTTACAGAATTTAAAAAATATCAAAATATCAAAATATAATCTCAGTTAATAAGAAACATGTTGTTTCTGGTTTGCACAAATCTGATTGAATTCTACTGAAAAAGAAGAATTTAGTTTCCAAAAAATGTCTTTTAAAATCCTAATATAAGTTACATTAAAAATGCATGCATGAGCATGCGAGAAAATTTATTAGGTAATACTTTGATTTCGTTTTAGAGCAATGGTAAAATAATAAAACATTCTATTTGCAAAAGTGGTTATGGGTACATACATATTGGATAAACACACACACACATTATCGGCTATCTATTATCGGCTAAAAAAAAGTTACAAAATTCAACACCAGGGGCGAGGACGTATTTAAGGGGGGGGGCTGTCCAGGGGTCCGAACCTCTTCCCCCACGAAATTTGGATTTATGTTACTAATATGACATAGTGTCCTTTTGAGAAAAACACTTCCATTTTTACCGTTTGGAAACCCTCCGAAATTTTTGAACCCCCTCCAAAATATTCTTCATGGGTGGGGGGGCGGACCCCTGACCCCCTTCCCACCTTTTAAATACGTCCTTGCCCCTGGCATTACATTTTTGAACTTTTTTTTTCCGCGGATAATAAATCCCCTGACCACCTTTACACAATTACCAAGTTTGATAAGATTTGGTGCAGTAGTTTTCCTTCTCTGATCGTTTTAAAATGGAACTTAAATTATAATCATCCTGTATATATATATAATGGACATACAAATGGATAAAACTATAAAAGCCTCCCAGCATGTCTTTGTCTGAAAGAAAGTTAAATAATTAAAGAGGATAAAAATTAATAAATAACCAAAGTCTCATCGGAGGGTGACAAATAGCCTGCTACAAAGTCAAGAACCCAAATTTAACCCATTTGTGCCTAGATATTTTTGCGACTTTCTTCGATTTTCGGTAGTATCAGCAGTAATAGTTAAATTTCTGATGTCAACTTCTTGAACAAGGGATGATTTCTTTTAAAATCTTTATGTATAAAAATTGAAGTGTCAACATCCTACTAGGTCATGTTAAAATATTTTGTGGAGTTGAGGCTCAATACTCGTGGATAAAGGCTAGGAAAAATAAATAACGTTTTCGACTGATAGCGATAATGCCGTCCCAAAAAAGGGACGCTAGGCATAAATGGGTTAACTTTGGGTTTCTGGTTTGGTATCAGGTATTGTGCCATTATAACTCCGATGAAGCCTGGCTGTTTATCGGAATTTATTTTTTTAATTATTTAGCTTTCTTTAGGACAAAGGCTTTGGGGAGGGGTGTTTTGGTTTTTTATCCAATTTTTTCTCTTATTTACATGTCTCATATTTAAGCGACTTTTTTGCAGTGCTATCCATTACATGCGGTTAATTCATGCTATATATATATATAGCATATATGGTGGACAAATATGATTGATGTCACATATGTGTTTCTAAATTTAATCCTATGTATTCTTTTATATAATGCAGATGAATATTTTACTCTGTCAAGATCAGTTTTGAATCTTGCTAATCATTGCAGTTTTCCTTTTGAAAACTTTTTTGATGAGCTCAATTTCTGCGTCTTAGAAGAAGTAAACCATTCGATTCTATGTTTATTTATGCTTAAGAGGCTTTTATTCGCCTCAACTACCATTAGTATAAATGAGATTATCATCGCCATTAACCATTTCCTTATATCCCGTAAATCCAATTCCCTTGACATATAAGGGGTTACTCCATGCATGCTAAAGTTTTAGACCATAGAATAGTTTGCTCTCTTTTGATAGATTCTGAAATTAACTACGTAATAACGTTTATCTTCCGTCAGATCTAAGCTTGATACTCTAATTTTTCTTTCATATGTCTGTAACAGACCAAATCTCATTTTTAACCCTTTGAAGTACAAGTGTTTTTATATCAATATAGAATCCAACTGGATAAACTGCTCAATGCTGAAAAACTGCAGCCATTGCCATCGCTCCATTTAGCTACCAACAATATGGCGGTCAATCGAATAGCCCATCTGACGTCACAGAGCTAAAGACAATTTGAGCTCTGTGGCGCCAGATAATGCGATGTTTGTACTTAAATAGATCAATGTGAACAGTTGCACTTTTTAAGCTTTGAGACCATTAAACCATATGTTTTTGCAACCATCAATGAAAGAGCTGAAATAAGGTTGTTTCATGGAGCACCGCGTGTCTAAGTGTTAAGGTCATAGTTAAATATCTGTGTCAGTTCCAGATGATATTATAGAGCTGAATGCAATAACAAAAGTTTCTCCAATAAAACTGTCTCAAATTCTCTGTTTAGTGTGCGCGTTAAATATTTATACCTGAACATTGATTTTTTCTCTTGGACGGAAATATTTTAGAAGCATCTTCAATAGAAATCTTCCAAAACGAGAACTACCTGTTCCTTTTGCCAATATTCGATCCTCTTTTAACAGCTATCGATTTCCAATATTTCTTCCAAACAAAATAATTATTACCATGTCCCAGCAGCCTCTAAAGCAAGTGTTTTCGTGAAATAATGAGGGAAAATTGAAACGGTTCATTGGATATAACTTTGACTCCCGAACAACCTGCTTAAAACGTCGAATGGCATTAAAACTGAGGCACTTTAAAAGGTAATCGATTAATGAGTAATGGAATGCATTTATTGGATCTTTCGTATCATGTCAAAAAACCGAATTCGCTGTCACAGGTTTATGTAATCGTTGATGTGAATTTCTAGAGGTTGTGAAGGGTTCAATAAAAGGAATTTTCGTTTATTGCGCAGAGAGTAGCTGATGGTGTAGCGAAGCGTATGATTGAATTTAGCGAAATTTGTTCGCCAACATCTGCGAAAGCGCTTATGCGGTCTTGATCCAATCTGGTAGTACTGTGATAGCGACCGCATAATGCGGATGTCAATAACTCTTTCCCCCCCCAACCAAAGAGGCGAGACCCTTTCCCAACGCTGAAAAAAGGGCAGCCGTTGCCATCGCTGGACTTAACGACCAGCAAGATGGCGGACGATCGAAACGTTCATCGCGTGCCACAGTTCTAGAGACCCTTTTATGACGACAGCTGGCTGTGCGGCACAGCGCGATGAACGTTTCCATCGTCCACCATCTTGCTGGTAGTTAAGTCGAGCGATGGCAACGGCTGCCCTTTTTTTAGCCTTGGGAAATCTATCCAGCTGTTCTCGCATTCTTCCATTTTTCAGCAGATGTCAGTGCTGTTAAAAACAATCGTGACATTTTTTTTTACAGGAAATGACGTGCTAAAAAGTAAAGGATTCTCGAGGACCTATGTCACCCGTAACTATTTTTATAGAAATCAAATCTATTTTTCGTGACTGGCAACAGTCAAAACGTCAGAGTTTGGTTTTCCCAGAGCGGGAACACTGCGCGTTAAAGGGTTAAAGCGAGATGGTAGTGATCGGTCATGCCCTTAACTAATGATCACTGAAAACATCTTTCATATTGGTTCACAAACCATGTTTGTCCGAGACAGTGGCGCCGACTACGTGGGTGCTCCGGGGCTCAAGCACCCACTGAAAAAATTCTGTGGGTGCGGAGCACCCACAGAAATTTTAGTGCCAAGTCATAATTTGAATTTCCCAGAAAGAGCTAGGAAAAGGCGTTTATGTGGGTGCTTCGGGCTTGTAAAAAAAATTACGTTGAATGCTGAGCACCAGCAATCGTCTGATAACCCCAACACAGTGATGTACATTCACGGAGGGTTTCACCTCCCCCGCCCCAATTATGCCATTACGTAATATGAATATTTGTAAAGCATACGGAACTTTTTGCATTATTTCAGTACTAAAATGTTTTATTTGCTTATTAGTTGTGTGATATTTTAAAAGTTTAAAAGAAAATCTTTAATGAGGCCAAATGTATGTGGGTGCTTCGGCATGGACGTCCATATGAGTACTTTAAGACGAGGGGGGTGAGGGGTTATTCCTGGCATTTGTAAGGTCATCGGCAATCGCGCTTTCAAACATTTTAGTACTGAAATAGTGAAAAAAAGGTTAGCTAATATAAAAATATTCACTATACTGACGGCTAGAGGGAGGGACCCGAGCCCCCACCTACTTCCCTATATGAGCACCCATGTCCTTTATAATTTAGATGCGTATGAGAAACTTCGATGAGACAATCACTGGCGTAACTATAGGGCGGTAGAACGGGCAAAAGCCACGGTCCCCCGGACGGAGGGGGAGCCTTTCCCAAATAGAAAGCTAGAAAAAGTGAACTGCAACATGTTGGTTGAGATTCTGTACAATGATGAAGGACCCTATCCAATGAATTCATTACTGGCCGTAACGGTATAGTCACGCCACTGATGACGACGAGTGCTTTGCTACTGCATAATTCGAAAATAAAATTTTAGTGAGGGACAGTTGTTTTTTTTATGTAGTATGTCAGATCTCAAGCACCCACCGAAAAGTTTTCGTGGTTGCTAAATACTTGTATGTATTTAAAGGAAGTGCTTAATTTGCATGGGAGGGAGCACAGCTCCACTACTTCTTTTTTCTCGGGGAAATTTTACACTAAATTTAAATTTTTAATTACCATCGTAATTGTTTCTGTTGATATTAATGTTATTACATCGCAAACTAATACAGAGGTAACAAAAATTAACTTAATAATACCTTAAATTAGGTAATTAATATTGTAAATTGCAATACAAAAAATCAGGGCTCTTGCACTTTTTTGGATAGAAATTAAACCCTGTTTAAAGGCAACTGAATGACAGCTACTTTCAGGTTATCGCTGTAGTTCGGGAAAAAAAAAAAAAAAAAAAAAAAAAAACATGAAATTTTGGTATATAGATTCAAAAAAATTAATTATGTCAAATATTTCAAATTTTTAGGATGTATGTTTTAGAAACTGCACTATACACTGAAATAAACAATAAACCTGTATCATTTACGAAACTTTTAGAAAAAATTCTTAAAAATCGAAAATTTTAAAGAAGTGTTATTCTTTATTTCGGTATGTAGTGCAGCTTATAAAGAATCATCCTAAATTTTTAGAATCCTTGGTGCGATAGTCTACTTTAATTTGTGTATTAAGACCGTTATGCAGATTTTGTTTCTTCGGCATACACCCTTATGTGCCTCGGAACTGGAGTAATTATAATAAAATTCCAATAAGTAGTAACTTAGCACATACTCTAAAATTTTAAAAAGTGCATGGAAAAAAAAAAAAAAGGAATCCAAACAGGTAATATTTTTGTCTACTTAAAATAATAGTAATTATTATAATAGTTTCTCATAAGAGTACTAATTTAGAGGTGTATGGGGGTCATCTTAACTTTCAGACATTTTAGCACGAAAATAATACTTAGAAGTTCAGTATGCTGTAAAAATGTTTACTATACTAGGCGGGCTCAAATCTCAATCCCCCACTGCCACTTGCCTTCCTATCTGGCGCCCACGGAAACAATGTCTTTCTAAAATTCAAAGCTTTTTCACAATGCGACTCCCTACAGCCTGTGCGACTCCCTACAGCCCCACAGGCAATGCCTTTGCCCACTGTGCCCCCCCCCCTTTCTGACCCACACAAACAGACCTCATCCCAGAATCCTCATTTCCATGGGAAAATGCATGAATACAATGATACTATGTTACTATGTTAGCCCAAGAGTACCGGAAAACGGAGAATTTGAGACAAAGCCGCTGGCTACAATCAGAAGTTCACGCGGGAAAGATAAACAGGAGTTAGGTGAAAGACTCATTCCCATTATCGAAATGTTTTGAGATAGTTCTAATAATATTACTTCAGGATTCCGAAGTGAGTAGGTTTAATTGTTTTTATTGTAAATAGAGAACATCAAGATCTGTCTGTTTACAAGCACCTAATATACAACACTTTGTATGTCTCTGGAACAAAAAAAGATGCCCATTCATCAAAAAGTGTCGGCGTTTTGGTGTTAATTGAATGAGACTGAGGCGAGGCTTCTAAGGTATAAAGGTTTGTCACTTTCTTCTAAAGTCTCAATTTCCTTTTCTTATTTTTGAATGATTTTTAGTGCTCAGTTATTTATTGAAAAGGATGGAACAGACTGTCGTCTACACTAACATTTCGAGATGCCTTCTGTTTCATTTTCTGCGAATATTTTGTTCAATTTTCGTTCTTGTTTAACAAAGCGGAATTAGGTACTATTTGCTTTGATCTAGCCCAATGCTGTTTTTGTAAAATTATACTGAAATCATGGGCGCATGAACACACATTACTGAAATGTATGTCTCTCGTAATTTTGCAAATTTGAACACATAAGGGTAGAGGGTAAAATAGCTCTACTTCAGGAGGATGCTCAAAATCATGCCTGGATGTTATATGGCCTACAATTAAAAATACTTTTTGAATAATTATTAACTCTAAGATAAACAACTTTTTTTGTTCTGCATTATTTTTCTGTTTGCATTTAAATAGTTACCAATCTTTTTTATGTGGTCCTACACACATTTCAACATAGAAAACGTTGCATTAATTCATTCTGAGGAAATTATCTAGTTTAATTTTAAAGGTATAATGTTTGTAATTTTTTTAATTTGTTGGGGAAAAAAAGAAAAGAAAATAGTCAAGGCTTAGCTGCAGCTGTTTACAGGGGTACAAAAATGTAAAAAAAAAAAAAAAAAAAAAAAAAAAAAAAAAATACAGGAAATGAATGAGCTGAGAAACAATACTATGAATAACATTTTTTGAAAACTGGGGATTTCACACAGGGATGAGATAGATTAAACAAGAATAACATTGATCGTGAATTGTTACATTCGAAAACTGAATCACTTTTTATACAAAATTTCCATTTGCATGACAAGAAATTTGACCGATTGTGATATTATTGTTGCATGTTTCCCCCCCCCCCCCAATACACTTTTCTTTTGCTTTGAAATTTATAATGATTAGTTAAAACCAATCAAAATTCTATAGCTAAAAGTAAAAAAAAAAGTGAAATAGTGTAATACACCTCTTTCGGGTCTGATTTATTACAAGGGCAAAGGGGGTGTGCGCCCAGGAATTCTCGAATTTTGACAGAGAATTTGCGTAAGGCAAACAAATTTAAGGTGACTCCAGCACAAGCAGATTTTTCTAAAAGAAGGGTATTTCATCAGAAATACTTCATTACTTTAAAAAGAATCTTGATTTTAACTGCTTTGCTGTTATCGTTACTAAGACACAAAACGGTGGAGACTTTGATTCTATGCCCAGCGTTGCTTCACCGTAGTACAGATAATCGGATGCCAAAATTCACACTATTCATTTAAATTAAACTTTGAATGTCACCTTCAGCGCTCGGAAAAAACACGCAATTTTGGTATATAAATACAAAAAAGAAAACTAATTATCTCAAGCACTTCACAATTTTTAGGATGTAGGTTCACAAGCTCTACTAGACACCCGAATAAACGAAAATTTTTTGCAGAATGGCCACTCTTAGAAATATTTTGCTGTGCAGTTCCACATTTAAGATTTTTTTCTGAAAGTTTCATGAAAGTTTTCGCATTTATTGCAGTGTGTAGTGCAGCTTGTAAAGAATTATCCTGAATTTTTTCGAATCCTTGGTGCAGTTAGTTTATTTTAATTTGTGTACCAAAACCGTGAGACAGATATCGTTTCTTCGATCTATACCCTCAGATATTGGATATTTTATGTGGAGCTAAAATGACTATTTGTATTACCCATTTCCCACTGGTAAAAATGTGCACGAAAAGTCAAATGATTGAGTTGTTACGAGCAAGGAAGCAAATAATTATAGGAAAAGATTGAAGGGTAGTTGGAAAAGATTCCATAAGGTTGGAAAGTGTATCGTTATTCATGAGTGTGCCGTATTTTTCTTCTTTGTTCCATAAAAACCCATCTTCGGAATCGAAATCTATCTTAAAATCACCTACTAAAACTATTTTACAATCTTAGGGTAGAATTCTCCGCCGGTGGTTTCCGAAATCGTCGGTGGTTAGCTGCCGACTGGGCAGAACCAGTTGTTTGGTTACCGACTGCGCTAACGATTCCGGAGGCCATCGTGAGGTCTTTTAGCCAATCACATGAACCCCTTGACGCTCCTCCCTAAAACTCCACCTCAAGGCGGGGCAGAGTTAACGACTGCGAAAAATTAGCGACGAGCGGAGAATCCAGCTCTTAGCCAAGTACATTCCAACTGTACTCCCCCTTTAAAATAAATTGTCACGTTTTGGCACCAAACTTAGCGATCCTTTATCAAAAATTACAAACCACTTTGTGCGACTTTCAACATTTTGTTACCCCCCCCCCCCACACGGACTTTTAGGGCACCCACAGAAATTTTGTAAAGTCGGCGCCTCTGGTCCGAGATGGCTTATCACCGAGATCTTGACTAAACTTACCACAGTGATAGTTGCCATGGCTCACATGCAAAGAAATGGTGGAGCAAAGAAATGGTGGTGCAAAGAAATGATGGCCACATCATTGAAGAATAATCACATTGAACAATTTTCCCATTCTCATTCTAATACTGCTTGCAGTAAAGGGGTCCGGGCGCTAAACTCCGTTCCCATAACAACACGTGAAGCAGCACCCGGCTTGGCCAGTGCTTGGGACTGTAAACTGCTTCTTGGCTCGATTGATTTAGGGGCCGTGTACGTTAATGGGAGCTGGTGCACGTAAAATTCGTCGTAGCTCCAATGTCCTCCAAGTTGTTAGACGATACCTCTGTGGGGGGCTTGCCGATTTCAGGTGGTGGTTGGTCCCTCATCTGGAATCGGCTCAAAATTAGGGACCAACAAGTTCAAGTCCAACCCCCTTGAATGCAATGGCACTCCTCTTTCCATGGATTGTGTCCTCTATCCATGGGTACGACAATAGCAACAACTGCTTTTGCGATCTTTACAAAACTTGGCTCAGTGATATTGGCGTAGATGGCACTGAAGTGAAGTGGTATTGATCGTCATTTTTCTGAGGTAGTCATGTCGCTGAGGTAAAGGTCTCATGCACGATTTCTTTTCTGCCATTCTTCTGCTAAACAAATACACAAGTAATGGAGCTTCTCTCAGCAATTCCAGATTTCGATCCTTAATAAATAACAAACAAAATAAAGTTTTTAAAAACCTGCGACAAATTAAAATTTTAATAAATCAGACGCAATTAATGTCTAATGTAAGATAATCAAAAGCCCACATGGTTTTACATAAACGCATCTAAAAATTAAAATTCTTTTTCCCGAATTTTGTATCTTATGAAAAAGTTCATGTCGAACAACTTAATCTGACATTATATGATTCAATCACAATTTAACAAAATCCCTTAAAATTTCTGGCATCTTCCAACGCTCGTAATTTTTAAAGAAATGGAAAACATTCCAGCTATTACTTAGAATTATCAACTGGAATTGAATTCAATAATTATTAAAAAAAATAATAAAACAAATTTATTGAATGACATGATACATGAATATGGCATCCTTATTTTCTTTAAAAAATTACTAAATTGTGTAAATTTTATTAAATCAAATAATAAAATTTTAATAAATTTTATTCATTCAACCAAATTTTACTGACTTAAAAAAAAGAGATTTCCAATTCATCCGAATCAGTTTTTTAAAATCTATTATTAGTGATAACATTTTATTACGTGGACCTATTTCAATGATTTTTTTTTTTTTTTTTTTTTTTTTTTTGAAAAGGGATAATTCAAAAGTGGCCTCATATTAATTTAGTCAAGTTCTAATGATATTATCTTGCAGAAAATCAGAAAAAAAAATGTTTTCAAAACCATTACGTTAAGGGTTGCCCTAGTGGTCTTTTTAGTGATATATCGCCAATGCGCTATATTACTTGCGCGTTTGCGCAATGAGTAAATCCCCGAAACTAAACCCTGCTTAGTGATACCTTCTACATTTGGCAGTAAATTACTCAAATCCTATTGCCATTCGATTGGAATATTAGTTAGTACCTTTCGTTAACCGAATTTTACATTTTGTAAACTCAGTGATAATTTTTTACCAAGTGAACCGATATCAATAATTCCTTTTTATTGGAAAGGGAGTAAGCACCTTAGAGATGCTCCTTTGCTAATCTGTTCAAGTATTGTTGGTGTGATAGATAATAAAATAATGGAAAACTTCATTTCTTATGAGCACATAAATGAGCTCGGACGTATCTCATATAGGGTATCAGGTGTATGAGTTACAGTGATGCCGTTACAATGAAGTACTTTGGAGTCATTTTTACCCTAATTATTTTCTATTACATGTTGCGATGTATGTAGCATGAACTATAAAGATATACCAGAGTGCTGTTTTAAGAAAAAAAACATCACCATCTATCTTTTAGAAATATGTAAACATTATTATATTATGAACTTCTAAGCTGAAACTGTGAACCTGAACACATATTACGAGTAACTTGCAAGTCAATCAAAGAATCAAGCCTCCAAAACTTAATTAGAATATATGAGTGGCAGCATAAACCTTATAAAGTTATAGATTTTATAAAAGGTTTCTTAGTAATTGTAAGAATAAAATTCTATTATGTAGAAAGTGCCCAAAAACTTTTATCATATTCCGTATCTTTTGTCATGTGAAGAAATTTAAAATACAGAAACTTCAAGAACTATTGAAAACTGATATTTAAATTTCTGCAGTATTTGTTAAACTTTGCGATTGTTTGAAATAGGATTATGCTTACTGATTTCCCTTTAGCATATACATTAAGGTACAACCTGTACTTAACAAACAACTAGCCTCAGTTTTATTTACAAATTTTATGTTAATATTAAAAATATAAAGTATGCTTATACGATACAAAGAAAATTAAACTCTTCTTTTTTTACGGATTACCATCTTAATACAAGTCTACTTTTATATAGTTATTAAATGTTCGTGATTTTTGTAGGCAGACTTTTTACGTACACTTAATATTTTTATTTTAAGTTAGAGATCATATAGTTAATAGTGCTTTTGGAAAATCAGTTACCGTGAAAAGAGATTTCAGTAAAAGGCTGAAATAAAAGTTTTCAAGTTAATTTCAAAGAATTTTCCAATTCTTGTTATGAAAGTCGAAAGTTTGACAGAAATAAGAAATAGCTTAATACACTTCAGAAATTCGAAGAATCTTTTTTTTCAAATCGAAGAATATAAGAGAAATAACGTGATTCCTAACTTCGAAACTTTATAAATTAATTTCTTTTAAAAATCAGACAAAAGGCTCCAGAAATCACTTTAAATGTCATTTTATTACCTCTTTGAATAAATTTGTGAAATATCATTGACACTGTAAGCAGATACCAATTGCTAAGAAATTTACATATATTGTTGTTCAACACTGTTTCATGTACCTTCTTGAAAATGATGGCGGTAACCTGAATATATTTCACTTACAGGGACACTCAAAGTAACTACTATACACTCAATTTTAAGGAACCGTTAACCAGACTTCAAATAAGTTATAGCTTAAGTTGTTACTTACAAATAAGTTATAGCTTAAGTTGTAATGTTGAAATTGTGTGTAATGTTGAAGTTGTAATGTTAAGTTGTTGATTTACAAATAAGTTATAGCTTAAGTTGTAATGTCGAGGTGTTCATCTATTAAAAACAGAAAGAAAACTGCTTTATGATGTTATTTTACAAATCGTAAAACTACAAATTAACAATAATCTTGTTAATTTTTAGTGTTACGATTTATGAAAAGAAAATGATCTCTTTTACAAGCTTTAATAGAATAGCCTCCACAGATTAAGCCCGGACAGTAGTGGTGAGCATGATGTGCGTCTCACCCACCAGTCGCTCCCTCCTACAGTTACAAAAACGCAATTCACCCTAAACGGCAGCGACCGTAAATCCCTCATAGCAAGAAGCTTTGTGAAAGAGCTTCTTTAACTGCTACTTAGCTATCGAAGTAGGTAAGAGTAGTCTCAGTAAGGTAAATGATAACGTACATACCAGTGAAAAAGCTTGTATAAATTTCGACACACAAGCAGACAAACCGAAATCATTGACACTTTGTTAACTTTGTTCGAGCGCGTTAAAAAGCAACTATATTAAATTAAGAAAAAATCATGTACATATTATTTAAAAAATGTAGCAATAAAAAATAATGCATGCTTTTATATTTGCGACAAAAATGTGGGTGGATTAGCGTGAAAAGTCGAGATAGGTAACTTAAATTTTTCATCACAGCAGCTTGTCAGGCAGAAGGCACGGGTTTTCTGATTGTGATCACACGTTTTATACTCTGATACACACATTCTGCTTCAGAAACTGAAATTTAGTATATTCAGCTTTGCGAAATATATAGGTGTACTACGCATTTTGAAGACGTTTATCATAGTACAGCTACAAAAAACAAATGCTTGAAGTCTCGCTGTTTTTTCACGTAGAAAGAAATGCTAAAATACTGTATAAAATAAACTTTAAAAAAGTTCTTTGAAGGTATTTGTGAAACAAACTCGCAAATATATACTGATAACCCACTTATTTATTTTATTTATAAAATTTACCACAAAACGCGTTGTGACAGATTAGAAAATATAGGCCTTGAACCAATTTTCAATTAAAAACTTTGTAAAGTAAAACCATAAAAGTTATCTTCAGGACAGACAGCAGTTTTCATCGAAAATATTTAGATCTTCATTAGTGGAGATCTAAACAGCTATATGGCCAGACGAATAACTCTTGTCATCTTATTTTAAAAAGTTCGTATTTTTTATGCTACTTGAGTTAGAGGACTAAATAAAAAATTATCGATCAGATTCTTTCGAAGAAATTACCCCAGCTTGCGATCAACATGACTTAGGATGAATTCATCAGTCAAGTTATCTTAATCGTCAAGAAAAATGAATCCATATGCATCAGTTGGTTTATTTCAAACGTCTTTTACGCTATCATGAATTTCGAAGACGATTTTCAGGTTAAAGGTATGAAGATATAGTAAATAAATTATAAAATCATACGAAACTCTATTGATTAAAAAATTGAAAATATTAAGTTTACAAAATTATCTGAATTAAATTATCCGTATTCAACTAATACAAGTGATTCACACAATTAATAATTTCTGTAAAATCACAGAAAAGTAATTGAGATTCTTTGTAAATTTAAACCAGTTCTCGGTGATAAGTGTTCGATTAAGAAACTCTGTCATCAGTTTACAAATATTTCCCTTTACTTAGCACATTTTCCCCGCTAGGGATTTTGAAGCAATTATTTAAAACTATTTTCTAACTATTTTAAAACTATACACAGTGATTTTTACACTGGAATAATCTCACTTAAAGTTCTTTTAGTAATTTCTAAGAAATTTCAAAGGCAAAAATGGATTGAATAACTGGCTTTATCGAAAAGTACAGTTGCGTAGAAAGGGAAAAAAGTTTGTTTCAGCGGGTTGCTTATCTCCATTAACGAGATTGTCACATGCACTGTAAAATATAATTTGAAAATTCAGGATACTTCAAACCTTAATTTTAAGGGAAATGTCTGTTTTCCCCAAGAAATAGTAATTTTCCGTTAAAAGAAGAAAAAAATGTTTTAAGTTCCAGGAATTTCAGGTGAAAACGGTAAATTTCCATGTTTTGGTTTGGTTTGTAAGTTTTGAAAGTAGTTTTGAAAAATGGATTTTCGTTAGACATTTTAGATGAAAAAAAATATTGATACCAAACGCGCTCTTATGAGTAATTACATATTAAGCTATGATTATTATTATTTTTTTGTAATAAAGAATTTCTTCTCATAGCCAAAGGTGTTTCAAATCATATTTATAAATGTTAGAATCACGAGGAAGTAATATATATTTATTTTAATAAATTTTAAATAAGGAACGGAAAATTAGCAAAGGTGTAATTTTTAGATATTTTTAGAAGCCAATGTATACAGTTGTCAGCCTTTATCTAAAGAAATCTAAACAGGTACATAAAGCAGCTAAAGTGTGAATGCCGTTACTACTTACATATATTTGTGAAACTTGAAATTAATTTCTTACCAATCCTATAATTTGACTATGTTAATAATAACTGTACAATACTTTGTCACGAATTCCAAAATCTCTCCCACTGCTGTCACCCAAATCAAAATTTGAGACTAAAATAATCGGTACTTCAATCTTTGGTCCCCCTGGAGCAAGTCTCTAGGTGGTCTCTAGTGGGTGAGAACGCCAGTCTATCACTCTCTAGGTTGGGTGTTCTATTCCAGAGATGTCAGACTAAGTTACTATATTCAGCAGCCGTGTAGTAAAACGGAAAGTTACCGTCTGGAAAAATAATAAGCAAAACGGGCAACTTTTCTGCCAGTCGTTTTCCGTTAATTTACAGATACGTTTTAAACATCGTAGACTTTTGTATTTTTACATATGTAAATTTACAGAGACTTTGCTATATTTACACATGTAATTTTACTGAGTCTATAAATTTAACGTCTGTGATTTGACCGAATCTCTGATTTTCAATTTTTGTAAATTTACTCAAGACTCCGAATAAATGATTGCCAATAGATTCTCCGTAATTTTACCAAAAGTTTTTTAGCAGTGCATGATACTGTTGCGGAATTACTCTGCTACTCCTGGGGTTCGTCGTTCTAAAGTCCAGTAGGTGTAAAAAGTTCAAGTAAAAAGTCACTTGTCAGGATGGAACACAAACTTTATTGCTTCTAGAACTCCGAAGAACAATCAGCTGTACACAATTCACAAGCACAATCTAGCAGTAATGTGCTTTTAACAGTTCGCTTAGATCAGAAGCTCTCACAAATGCTGTATTTCTCACACAAAATAGAACACTTTCACTGGCAAGAATTCAGTGAAAATATACGAGAAATAACACTAACAGTCTCTCAAGACTCAGCGATGAAGAATTTACACACAGCACTTAAATTCAAAGCTTCACAAACAGCGCGAAACACAGCTTCCTTCACAAAGCAAGCGTATTCACTCTCTCAAAGCTTGATCAACACTGAACTGTCGGGGCGACGCGCGCTTCTGTAAATAGCCGACGCAGAAGGAACAAGAAGTTTCCAGAAAAGTCTATTTCTCGAGGGTTCTACATAAAGCGTGAATTTTGATTACGTCATAGAAGAGAAATGTTAGGTTATTATGCGTTTTTAATGCAGGAAAAACAACTTCCAGGCCCCATTGGGAAAAACGCGCCAAATGACCAAAAAGTCGCCAAGCTTGGCGACTTTTGGCGAAATATCGCCAAATTTGGCGCCAAAAATAATTCCTCAAAAGTGAAGAGATCTAAGCTCTAGGACTAATATTTTTCGAGTTTTCTAGAACTTCCATTGAAAAACAATGGCAAACCGAAACCTCCATATCTCCGGATTTAATTGGCCGATTTTGATGCAACAAAAAGCAAAATTTATCTATTTGAAGCGTAGAATACGAATTTTAAACCATTTTAAGCCCCAGAGCAGCGGGTTGCCCCGAAAATTCGTAACAATACATTCATCTGATGTACGTGCTTTGAAGTATGCCCATGAAAGAATGACCAAATAATGAAGATCAATAGGACCAGCATTAAGAGTTGCAGAGTGTTCTTTTGTGGCCGCGATTAAAAAGTAACTCAACAGTTTTAGATGAACGTATGCTCTAGTTCTACTATTTTTTTTTTTTCTCGACTGCAGCGACACGTACGCAAAATAGCGAAAACGAACATAGAACTGGTTTATCTTCATTATGAATCTTTTCCCCATCAATGAAAGTTCAATCTGTAAACTTGATTTACCAAAAGGATGGCGACGCTTCCTATTGGAATCTCATTGCTCAAGAATGGTTGAAAGCCATCGAAGTTTCTGAATGCTGGATTGGTCGTAATGGTCCGAGACGAGAAGAGTTCTTTTTCGCCCGCCTCCACCTTCACCCGACATAACTCCATGCGACTTTTCCTTTGAGGCTTTAACCCTTTAACGCGCGGTGTTCCCGCTCTGGGAACGTCAAACACTGACGTTTTGACTGTTGCCAGTCAAGAAGAATAGATTTGATTTCTACAAAAATAGTTGCGGGTGACATAGCTCCACGAGAATCCTTTACTTTTTAGCACGTCATTTCCCGTAAAAAAATGGTCACGATTATTTTTAACAGCACTGACATCTGCTGAAAAAGGGAAGAATGCGAGAACAGCTGGATAATTGCCCAATGCTGAAAATAGGGCAGTCGTTGCCATCGCTCGACTGAACGACCAGCAAGATGGCGGACGATCGAAACGTTCATCGCGAGCCACAGATCTAGAGACTCTTTTTTGACGACAGCTGGCTGTGCGGCACAGCCAGGATAATTACCCAATGCTGAAAATAGGGCAGTCGTTGCCATCGCTCGACTGAACTACCAGCAAGATGGCGGGCGATCGAAACGTTCATCGCGTGACACAGATCTAGACCCTTTTTTGACGTAGCTGGCTGCGCCGGGCACAGCCAGCTGTCGTCAAAAAAGAGTCTCTAGATCTTTGGCACGCGATGAACGTTTCGATCCTCCGCCATCTTGCTGGTAATTAAGTTGAGTGATGGCAACGGCTGCCCTTTTTTTAGCATTGGGAAAGGGTTGCGCCTCAAAGGGTTAAAAAAGAATGTGACTACGTTGTACCGCTGCCTAATGATTTACCAGAGTTCAGACACAGAATTTGAATAGGCAGTTGCTTCCATTACTCCGTACTTGTTTACTAAAGTGTTGAAATAATTCAAATTTAGGTTGGATGTGGGCCCTACAGCCAAAGGAACATATATCGAGTATTTGTAATAAAAACTAGGTAATTTGCCTTCTATTTAATGTATCATTTGTTGTAAACAGTCTAAATGAAACTTTTACAATATAACATTGAAACTGGGGTATCTTTTCAGGAAATAATGTATTTTTGATAACAGAACGAAAGAGATCGTACATGTAAATCTCCAAAATTTATATTGTGAAAGTCATGGTCACTTCTTTAAAGATGAAGTAAATTTCTTTCCGTTGATCAGTTAAAATAAGCACACGATTATCGATTTTTGGCTACGTATATCAGAAATACTGATATGAATAACAACTTTTTTGTTCATGTATGAGCTTAAGAAGTGAAATAGAAGTACAGATATTAGATATCTTTACAGTTTGATAATTTAAAAGAGAATTCTAGGAAATTTTTCTTCGCTTTTAATGTAATTTAAGGTTTCAAACAATAAGCAATGTCAATAATTAGAAAACGACTTCAAATACAGTTCACTTTTAATTATTCTCTTAGAACAAAATTATGTGATATTGCTTAAACATAAATCTTGATGTTTCGTAGTTCGGTGTAAGCTAATTTAACTTCGTATTTGAGATAAAGTACGTGTCTAATTCAAGTAATTTTCATTTCTATTTTTCGGGATAGTCATTTTCCTTGTATTACTGAATGACTCGAGACTTGGCTTTTAACTCCGGAAGAATAAAAAGAGAAAAAAGTTCTCTTTTTTTGTTACTAGAAATACAGCACAAAGACCTAATCGAAAATCAATAACTTGCTTAGCGTCATTTTCTGTTTCGGTCTTTCTCAATTTTCTTTGTGTGAAGGAAAAAAAAAATAGTGAAACATGCCGTAATAAGTGATTGAAGTGAAACAAAAGGATAATAAAGGTGTTCTTTGAGAGAAATTGGGGTTTGGAAATAACACAATTGAAATCAAATAAACTACTGCGGGTTTTTCACCTAGTACAGTTCAGTATAAAAATTCCATGTGGTCAAAACATCTCACTTCGAAAGTTTAAATTCAGTATGGAAAAAAGTCTTCTAATTCAAGTTTTCAAAATTTTATTATCAGACTGGGATATCTTACTGCTGGAAATAAAGGTTATTTTGGAAACATCTTATATGCTTTTGAAGCCTTTATTCAGGTATTTTCGTTGCTTTCTTCCTTCGATTTTTTTTATTGAGCCGCACTATCTATAGATAAAAGTTATTGAAAGTGCGCTAACAGACGTTAACGCACTTTCAATAGGTGCGGTTCAATAGGTGCGTTCAATAGGTTCTCTCAAACGGTGAATTCGATTGAGCGCAAACTGCGTACGTACAAGTCACGGTCACATGACCTGCATTGATTTTGATGTATGTAGAACAGATTATTTGTTCAAAGAGTCGGAAAAAAATAAATCTTATACATTACGGCTTATGGGCACACATAATAAGTGAATTTGTCAGTTATGAACAACTTTGCAACACGTTTGTTTTCTAGGGTGTTCCGAAATGAATAATGCATTACACATATGCTAAAAGCAGTAGGTATTTGCCGTTTGTTGCGTTATTCATGTTACAGGTGAACGTTTTATATCCGTAATATTCTGATATAGTCATAAAAGTCACAGAGGACACTGCTGAGAAAGATTGGAGTGGGGAGAGGAAGAGATGAGAATTCTGCAATTTTTGTCTCAAAATTCAAGCAACAACATCCCACGGTTTGATCGGCCACATCAAACGACTAAAGTTTCTTTCTTTTGCAACATTTTAATGACTGTTTTATTGCAGTTGACTGCAACAAGATTCATCTGCTCTTCTAATTTTCTTGATTTGAAATCAGGTGTCTTCTATTTTTGAAGGTTTTTGGGGGAGGGTGATAAATGAAAGGATAGCCTTCTACCCAAAGTTTATAATCCAGGTTTCCCCAAAATTTATAATTCAAGTTTTCAAAATTTTATTATCAGACTGGGATATCTTACTGCTGGAAATAAAGGTTATTTTGGAAACATCTTATATGCTTTTGAAGCCCTTATTCAGGTATTTTCGTTGCTTTTTCCCTTCGATTTTTTTTTATTGAGCCGCACTATCTATAGATAAAAGTTATTGAAAGTGCGCTAACGTCTAAACGGTGAATTGGATTGAGCGCAAACTGCGTACGTACAAGTCACGGTCACATGACCTGCATTGATTTTGATGTATGTAGAACAGATTCTTTGTTCAAAGAGTCGGAAAAAAATAAATCTTATACATTACGGCTTATGGGCACACATAATAAGTGAATTTGTCAGTTATGAACAACTTTGCAACACGTTTGTTTTCTAGGGTGTTCCGAAATGAATAATGCATTACACATATGCTAAAAGCAGTAGGTATTTGCCGTTTGTTGCGTTATTCATGTTACAGGTGAACGTTTTATATCCGTAATATTCTGATATAGTCATAAAAGTCACAGAGGACACTGCTGAGAAAGATTGGAGTGGGGAGAGGAAGAGATGAGAATTCTGCAATTTTTGTCTCAAAATTCAAGCAACAACATCCCACGGTTTGATCGGCCACATCAAGCGACAAAAGTTTCTTTCGCAACATTTTAATGACTGTTTTATTGCAGTTGACTGCAACAAGAATCGGCATGGTCTGGTCTTCTAATTTGCTTGATTTGAAGTCAGGTGACTTCTATTTTTGAAGGTTTTTGGGGGAGGGTGATAAATGAAAGAGTAGCCTTCTACCCAAAGTTTATAATCCAGGTGTCCCCAAAATTTATAATTCAAGTTTTCAAAATTTTATTATCAGACTGGGATATCTTACTGCTGGAAATAAAGGTTATTTTGGAAACATCTTATATGCTTTTGAAGCCTTTATTTAGGTATTTTCGTTGCTTTTTTTCCTTCGATTTTTTTTTATTGAGCCGCACTATCTATAGATAAAAGTTATTGAAAGTGCGCTAACGTCTAAACGGTGAATTGGATTGAGCGCAAACTGCGTACGTACAAGTCACGGTCACATGACCTGCATTGATTTTGATGTATGTAGAACAGATTCTTTGTTCAAAGAGTCGGAAAAAAAATAAATCTTATACATTACGGCTTATGGGCACACATAATAAATGAATTTGTCAGTTATGAACAACTTTGCAACACGTTTGTTTTCTAGGGTGTTCCGAAATGAATAATGCATTACACATATGCTAAAAGCAGAAGGTATTTGCCGTTTGTTGCGTTATTCATGTTACAGGTGAACATTTTAGATCCGTAATATTCTGATATAGTCATAAAGGTCACAGACAGAGGACACTGCTGAGTGCAAGATTGGAGTGGGGTGAGGAAGAGATGAGAATTCTGCAATTTTTGTCTCAAAATTCAAGCAACAACATCCCACGGTTTGATCGGCCACATCAAGCGACGAAAGTTTCTTTCGCAACATTTTAATGACTGTTTTATTGCAGTTGACTGCAACAAGATTCATCTGGTCTTCTAATTTTCTTGATTTGAAGTCAGGTGTCTTCTATTTCTGAATGTTTTTGGGGGAGGGTGATAAATGAAAGGATAGCCTTCTACCCAAAGTTTATAATCCAGGTTTCCCCAAAATTTATAATTCAAGTTTTCAAAATTTTATTATCAGACTGGGCTTTTGAAGCCTTTATTCGGGTATTTTCGTTCCTTTTTTCCTTCGATTTTTTTTTATTGAGCCGCA
This sequence comes from Cheiracanthium punctorium, assembly GCA_038373885.1. Taxonomy (NCBI): domain Eukaryota; kingdom Metazoa; phylum Arthropoda; class Arachnida; order Araneae; family Cheiracanthiidae; genus Cheiracanthium; species Cheiracanthium punctorium. Next base: position 381,484 of record JAWZYV010016235.1, read on the forward strand.
ATATCTATAGATAAAAGTTATTGAAAGTGCGCTAACGTCTAAACGGTGAATTCGATTGACCGCAAACTGCGTACGTACAAGTCACGGTCACATGAACTAACTGCATTGATTTTGATGTATGTAGAACAGATTCTTTGTTCAGAGAGTCGGAAAAAAATAAATCTTATACATTACGGCTTATGGGCACACATAATTTAAAGTGTACTTGTGTCTAAGTGGTACGTTCGATTGAGTTCAAATTGGACATGTATATGTATATGTATATTATAGGTCATCGTCACACAACCTGTGTACATTTTGGTGTGTGTAGGGCTTGTATGTAAAGGCCTACAAAAATTATTCATATACATAAAGACCTGTAGACGCAAATTCTTGAAAGTGCGCTATGCAGTGCAATCGGTTGAGCTGAAATTAAGTAAGCATATTTCAGGTCAGGTATACTGTATAGATCTTGGTGCGCGTAGGGGTTGTATGTAAAGGCCTACAAAAATTATTCATATACATAAAGACCTGTAGACGCAAATTCTTGAAAGTGCGCTATGCAGTGCAATCGGTTGAGCTGAAATTAAGTAAGCATATTTCAGGTCAGGTATACTGTATAGATCTTGGTGCGCGTAGGGGTTGTATGTAAAGGCCTACAAAAATTATTCATATACATAAAGACCTGTAGACGCATATTCTTGAAAGTGCGCTATGCAGTGCAATCGGTTGAGCTGAAATTAAGTAAGCATATTTCAGGTCAGGTATACTGTATATATCTTGGTGCTCGTAGGGGTTGTATGTAAAGGCCTACAAAAATTATTCATATACATAAAGACCTGTAGACGCAAATTCTTGAAAGTGCGCTATACAGTGCAATCGGTTGAGCTGAAATTAAGTAAGCATATTTCAGGTCAGGTATACTGTATAGATCTTGGTGCGTGTAGGGGTTACAGTTTTTACAGGAATACAAAAAGTATCCTTAGACATTGTAGACTATACAGTAAAATTACTTAACGTACAGTGGCGTCTTAACACTACACCCGATTCAGTTAAATCAAATTTATTTAAACGTTTGGTAAATTGTTCGGAAAGTCCAGTGGAGTCACTCCAGGTTTTTTTCTTAACGAATTCAGCTTTTATACTTTTCTTTTTGCTTGAATCAATGTTTATGAAAACATGGATTTTGAACAATTATAATGCAAATTAAATTTTAGAATACTCTAAGAGATGTTTGTCTTCAGTATGTCCATAATTGTACAGTTTAACAAAGCACCTACTCTTTTTTCCCACTTCGTTACAAAACATTGAATTTAGTACTACTTAAACCACCTATCACGGGCTTCAATATTCAGTTAAAGGTAAAAAAAAGTGCAAGAGCGCAGAAATTGAAAAGTATTTGAAGAAAATCAGTATTATAAAATGCGAAACTTGGATGAAAGTAGGCTGCACAATTTCGCCCTGTTTCATGTTGTTTTTAATATTCATAAATTTTAAACAAAACAAACATTTCAATATTTTTTTAATTACAGTAAAAAAAAAATGCAAGGCTGTAAAAATAGTTAAAATAGCTTAATAAGGGTGTTCGCTGTTCTTCGGTAGGAAATGTAAGTCAAACAATAAAAAATGAAGTACAATATTTTCTTGCATGGGTTTGGTTCATACATATTTTTGAAGGAAAAGGTATTTTAGAATCATTGAATTATATGAAAAACTCTTTTTTGTTTTCACATTAGCACTTTGAGTTTTTCTCTTATTTCGATCACATTTATTACATTAAGCTATTTAATTCATTTTTGAAAATGCATTAAATTGCTTTGTTGCTTTGTTTTGATATTTTCTTTTCTTGAATTCTTCCATGATTGAAAATCTCTCGCTCTCTCTCTTTTTTCTTTTTAGGAGAAAAACTAAAAAAAATATTTTAGAATTTATTTTAAGCCAGTAATAATATGTTTAATAAAAATGCTCATTTTCACATGCTATCCTTACATTTTAAGCACCTATTTCCATTCAAAAAAGCTTTTTGCAAATCTAAGTTTTCTTCAGCATTACTTTTTTTGGGAGAATATATTGATTTTCGTTATGGATATAATTTACTTCCGATTCCCAAAAATACTTTAAAACCTCAGTAATGATGTATTCAGGGGAAAAAAAACTAACAGGCAAAAAAAAAAAAAGGAAATTTCACTTCAAAGTGTACGGTTTTCCAATAATAGTTTATGGCTCTTTTTCAGCGATATTATAAATTTCCTGATGGGTAAGCTATTTAGGTGTACGTGAAAAATAGTTGTAGATTTCCTTTGCAATCGTTCTCTCAAAGTGCACATTTCAGAAAGATTCAAAAGTTTGCATGAATAAATAGACGCACTTGCATTTAATGTAGGGCTTATGAGTTTTTATTGTCCTCATACGTATATTATGAGCTGCTATTAACCCTTTGAGGCGCAACCCTTTCCCAATGCTGAAAAAAGGGCAGCCGTTGCCATCGCTCGACTTAACTACCAGCAAGATGGCGGACGATCGAAACGTTCATCGCGTGCCACAGATCTAGAGACCCTTTTTCGACGCAGCTGGCTGTGCGGCACAGCCAGCTGTCGCAACTATTTTTATAGAAATCGAATCTATTCTTCGTAACTAGCGACAGTCAAAACGTGAGAGTTTGGTGTTCCCAGAGCGGGAACACTGCGCGTTAAAGGGTTAAAAGATTTCGGTTTTAATGATAAAATTGGCACATTGGTAATCATAGCTCTTATTTTTTTTTATTTAGTAGAAATTTTTGCAGGCATGCGTTTTCAATGATGCGTAATATATCAATTAATGACATTCAAAGACATAAAATGCCTTAGCAGTTAACTCTTGAGAAGAATATGAGATACTCTTTATGTTTAGCAGACATTCATGATTTTTTTTAAATCAAAATTAATTCCTAAGGAAGCCATTGTAATTAGCTTAATAAATATACTTCTGTAAGAGTTTAATTAATGGCTAGCAAAATATTAAAATGTGTTTCTCAGACGCAAAGATGCGGAAATCACTAGATTAAGCATTACAGGAAAAGCATCATGGCGCCTAAGAGTTGCAATTCCAATTACCTGAGTATGTGCACATCGGCTGCAATTTTTTCGATTGTTTTGAGAAAGTTCCTATTTAAAAATATACTTATATCAAAATATTTTTCATTATATGTTTTTCATTTTCTATAATAATGCAATTAATTTTCCATTTCACATTTACAGCAGTCACGGCAATTTTTGTTTCGTTTAAAGAAACTATCAGTCAGTATAATCAAATCAACCAGCTCATGTTCGATGGACTAGCATTTTTAGAAAATTATAATGCTGAATATCTTTTTTATGAGCATGAAGTAAATTTTCATTAAGTGTCTAGAAAAGTATTATTTGGGCCACATTCTTTTATGTCAAATATTTTCCCTCAAATTGCATCAGAAAAAAACATATTAGTGAAGTCTTATGCGCATGATAAAGTTACTGCTTTAAAAATCTAAATTCATTCCGAAAATCAAATTTTAATGATTTATTTTTCGGCTTACGCTGCAAGAGAATTTTACTGTGTCTCAGCCAAGATAAAAACCACGTAATCGAAGGAATGTAATAGGAAAAAAGTTTTTAAATAGTTGTTTCAGCAATATTTGAAAATTTTCAGATTTTTTATTTACGATTTATTACATTAAATCTGCCCTCTCAAAAAATACTGTGAATCACTTATTAGATTGAATTACAAAAAAAGTAACACACACTCTTAAAAAATCTTGCATAATACGATGCAGTTTAACCCTTTGAGAAGCAACCCTTTCCCAATGCTGAAAGAAGGGCAGCCGTTGCCTTCGCTCGACTTAACTACCAGCAAGATGGCGGACGATCGAAACGTTCATCGCGTGCCACATATCTAGCGACTCTTTTTGACGCAGCTGGCTGTGCGGCACAGCCGTGTGCGTCAAAAAGAGTCGCTAGATCTGTGGCACGCGATGAACGTTTCGATCGTCCGCCCTCTTGCTGGTCGTTAAGACGAGCGATGGCGACGGCTGCCCTTTTTTCAGCATTGGGCAATCTATCCTGCTGTTCTCGCATTCTTCCATTTTTCAGCAGATGTCAGTGCTGTTAATAATAATCGTGACCATTTTTTTACGGAAATGACGTGCTAAATAGTAAAGGATTCTCGTGGAGCTATGTCACCCGCGGCTATTTTTATAGAAATCAAATCTATTCTTCGTGACTGGCAACAGTCAAAACGTCAGAGTTTGGTGTTCCCAGAACGGGAACACTGCGCGTTAAAGGGTTAAGTATATTGGTAAAAAAATTAATGTAATTAATATATTCGATAAAGCAGGAACATATGTCTCATAAAAGTGCAAGTTCAGTGCATCTCCTAGGGAAACCCAGCAGCTGTTGTAATGGTACTGTTATCAGACTAACTGAGATGGTCCATTAGGGAACATTTATCTTAGGTTTTACGAGGGGTAAATATAATACTTATTAAATACATAGACAAAAGCAAAGGGTGGAGTGCCAGAACTTAGTACAAGATGATATTAAGGGGTGTGTATATTTCCGTATGCGCTGCTTATTCGTGTCGAATTTTAACCTATATTGAAGCATAAACATAGCCTCGTGCACCACGAAAATAAATATGATAATTGTTCAAATGAAAACATAAGTCAAATTAAATTTAAAATCGGTTGTAGCAATTCAATAATGGTACATGACCTCTTCTGACTCCGTGACTAATGGACACGACTATACTTTGTATCACTTATTTTTCATATTAAAAACTTCCAGCAGAAAACTAACAGTAAATCCCTTTTATTAGGTAAACGTTAATATTATTCTGAGATTACATCCACAGTATACAAAATAGAATAAAACTTTAACATCTGATTTTAGAAAAATATTTCTAAAATGGCAGCTTGATACTATAAACTCCTCAAAAGTGAAATTGCAACCAAGAAATATTGCACTTAGCGTCCTGCAAATTTAAGGAGCGATATTGATGAGATGGATATGCAAGTGTTTGAAATGGCGCACACATCTGATCAAGTGGCAGTCTCATGCGGGCTATAAAGACCAGCAACTTTCCCTTCTCATGAACAGCATCTGAGGTTTTGCGTAGCTTTGGCGACTTTCGAGGAAACATAACCCACATTTCGGCGTAAAATATTTACGGGGAAAGGAAATCTTCATTTGGGACTTCGCGCGCATGCGCCAAGTGCCAAGAGACAGAGGGAAAAGAGTGAACGCGTCTTCCCTAATAGCACAGATGGTCACAAAAGAGTCGCTGTGACGTCACAGAGGGTCACAATTGTCACAGGACTGTCACATACTAGTCACATTGTGACTTGTGAGTGATGTGACTCCACTGTGTGGTCACTGTGAAGTTTATTTGTGACCAGTCACCAGGTGACGTCGCCGGATGAATACTTAAATAAAACGGATGAATACTTAAATAAAACAGCACATTATCTCCTGAAAATAATTTATGTGGAAAAAAAAGATTTAAGATTTTTAATTTATATTTATTAATTATGGTATTTTCCCTCCATTTATAAAATACTCCAAAAAATTTTAAGTTTCCAAAACAAGCCATGCCAGAACTAACTTTTGCAGCAGTCAGTTTACTTTTAAAGCAAATCAGAGCAAGACGATCACAGCGCTGAGGTAACGTGCTGACCTACGAACGCGTGCGTCGAGGGTTCGGTACTGAGCGCTCCTTCCGTGAGAGTTTGGTGCTGCCATCTAGTGCATGTTACTCGAAACGCTACATCTAGCGCATGTTACTCGTTCTGAAAAACACAGAAAGGTTACTCGTTAATTCGGAAACCTTTGTGAAATACACCGAAAGGTTACTCAATATTTTACCAAAATATACAGAAACGTTACACATCTTTTCCAGAAACCTTACCTAAAAAGCAGGAAAATATGTAAATATTTTTCCGAAATATGCAGAAACGTTTCTAAATACTTTACCCGCATGGTTCGGAAACGTTTCTGCAATTTTAAACTACAAGAGCTGCCCCATATTTTGGGGGTAACGTTTCCGAATTTTTTTTTTTTTTTTTTTTTTTACCGTGACCGGGCATCATGTTTTGGGTTGGAGTTATGTTTGATCAGAGGACGCCCTTGGTTACACATTGACGGCAGTTTGAGTGCAGGACTGCTACGTCACACAAGTTGTGGAGCCTTTGTTGCAGTTGCGCACCCAACGTTGATATTCCAGCAAAACAATGCCAGGTCACATGTCGCATGGCGAACTCACCGCCTGACCGGAAATGAGATCCTTCCCTGGCTGGCACCCTCTCCAGGGGCTCTACTACCATCGTGTCGTACAATATCCGTGACGGATATTTCTCGCTCACGGATAGTCAGATACTTCGAATAAATAGCCGCGACTCTCCTTTTGGCGCTACCACGATGAGTGTCGAATAAAACAAGCGAGTATTTTTGTGCTTGCTAGAGGTTTATCCGACACTCAGAGCGATCAACCAATCAAAATACTAGGCTTTCCCCCCTTTTTCTTAAACGAAGGCATTGTCTTCAGAATTTTCGAAGACTCCGGAGACATCCATCACGAGTGGAAGCCCGTTTTTGACAGACCCACCGTGCTAGGGAGAGGGGTCCTTTTGTGGAAGTAGTTGACACTCCACGATCCACACAATAAAAACCCATCCATCTCGTACTCCCCGATACCGGAATGTAAGTTTTCGCCTTCATCCAACGTGTCGGGAAAAACAGCATTATTTCCGATAGTCAATACGACAGTGAAACAATCACGATAGGATCGTAGTAGGGCATATCGGATATTTCTCGGATTGTGACGTCATGAGAAGAGAAGGCTCGATATATTCGCTAGCGAAAGCTTTCCGATACTATGGTGGTAAAGTCCCAGGCCTGAATCCTATGAACACCTGTGAGATCTTATTAGGCGTGACATGATCCGAGGATCACTGGCTGAAACTACGGAGGATCTGCGCACAGCAGTGGATGTGGCTTGGCAAAAATTACCTCAGACACCACAATTAAATCACTGATAGCATGCCTCGATGGATTGAGGCCTGTATAGCTGCCAGAGGTCGGCGGATTAGATGCTGAATAAATTGATTTGTAATGATTTTATTGTCTGCTTTTTTAATAATTTGCATACCCATCTCACCACTATCGCTCATGAAACTTGCATGACGCTACGGGCATTATATTTTGGTGTTGCAATTTCACTTTAGAGGAGTGCATATGTAGTATATATCAAATAATTATAAAATCTGAAACATTTTCACATTTTAAATACGTGCAAAAATGCTTTATTTAAAAATCTCATCATAATCCATGCGTAGTCTCCAATTTTCTTCCTTATTTCATTAAATTGGAAAGCGTATGATTATTCATGAGTTTGCCATATTTTCTTCCTTGTTTCATAAAACACACATCTTTGGATTCGAAATCTAAAAATCTTGAATTCTTAAAATCGACTGCTAACACTATTTTACAATCTTCGCCAGGCATATTCTAACTATACTTCAACATTTTAAATACTGTTTGAAATGTGTATCATAATCCATGAGTGTGCCGTGCTTGTATTTCTCGTTTCCTAAACACTTCTTCAGAATTAAAATCTATATTAAATTGCCTATCAAAACTGTTTTACAATCTTCGACAAGCATATTCCAACTACACCTCACCATTTTAAATGCTGTTTGGAATGGGCATCATAGTCTATGAATGTGCCGTGTTTGTCTTTCTTGTTCCACAAACACTTCTTCAGAATTGAAATCTATATTAAAATCGCCTACCAAAACTGTTTAACAATCACCGTAGGCATATTTTACATATACCTCACTTTTATAAATACCATTTGGAAAGTGTATCATTATGTATGCGGGCACAATATGTGCCTTTCCTGTTCCCTAAAACATTTCTTTGCAATTGAAATCTATATTAAAATCGCCTATTAAAACAATTTTACAATCTTCCCCAGGCATATTCTAACTATACTGGCCCTTTGTAATAAACTGTCGCGTTTGCCCGTTTCTAGCCAAATTTGGAAGATATCGCCAAGCTTGGTCCGGTTTTAAAGACTTATTTTTTGACATCAAACTTCGCCATCACTTATCGAAAATTGCACCCTCTCTGCGTTATCTGGCAAACGCATTTGAGAAATACTTCGCAGTGACAAATCGTGAGTAGACAAGTTATGTCGACGCTAAAAACGTGCTTGATTTTAATAGAACTAAAGTACTAATAATCAGAAAATATAAAGTTATACACAAAGTAAAAAAATATCAATCAAAATACCGTAAAAATTAATTAGAAAGCAAAGCAGCAAAAAAAAAAAAAAAAAAAACTAAATAGGAAATATAGGCAAAACAACCTTTTTACAATGATTACCAATTATTTTAAGATTATTGAGGTAAACTTTAAAATTTCTGAATGTGGCAATGAAGCAATTTTAAATGAGGAAAACATATTTATTAAAGAAAGAGAGAGAGCCGTTGATAATTGCATTTTATGGAATGTTCAAAAAACCCGATTTTTTAGCATATATCTTAGCATTAAAAAGAAAATTTCTATAGAAACATTTTTATTAAGATTGCATTTTATTCTGTGTACAAACTTTCAGTAGTCTGACATTTCCACTGTTGAAGGGCGCGGTACACAGAAACACGATTAGATATGTGTAGTACATGATTAAAACGATAAAAAAAGTTTTTCCATCAAGGACAAAATTTTGAACTAATGTCTGTATTCCTATTTCGCGTGATATTCAACTCTCAATTCTCTGACATAGTAACAGAGTAATTTTAGAAGCCGAAAAGATTATTATTTTTTACTTACATATTAGTACACGTTATATTGATTTTTAAATATAAATTAGAGTAGTGTGTAAATAATAACAAACATGCATTTTTAATAGAAAATAAATAGGTAAGAGATCCAGAGAACCAGTTCTAGCACTTTTGTATCAATGAAGACGGCGTAGTAACAACATGCAAAAATTATATATGTCTGGGAATGTAGGTCAAGTTCTCATTCGTAAAATAAACGTGATACATTTTTTAAAAAAAATTAGTGCCAAAGTATTTAGTTCTACTTAAAGTAAAAAAAAAATTATGAACTTTCTGTATCAATACAATGAATATATCAAAAGAAACATGAATCTGTGAAGCATATTTTATACACAATTCTTTATATAACTTGAGAATTGCACATCAGAAAATACTAAAAATGTAAAAGTATTCCTTTGTCCAAAAACTCAAAAATCAATATATCAATCATTATAAAATTTATATTTCAGAAAACGCTAAAGATGTAAAGGTATACCTTAGGCAAAAAATCTCGAAAATCAATATTTCCATCATTTTTCACGGGATGTAAGGATCTGAGATGCATCAGTTTTTCACAGAACACGTCAAGCTAAGTGCAATATTTTTGAAAGGAAAATTGCAATTTCATTTTTTGCAGTGCCAGGTATTATATTTAACATTCAACTAAACCTTCTAGTGTGTGTACGTGTACATATGAACATGTTGCTTTTTCTAAAATATTTCTTTTTCAGAAGTGGTCACAACAGATAATTTTTTTTTTCAGAAATTTTATATAATACAGAAGGATAGTGAGGAAATTAAGTATTGAAATATTAATGCATTGCTTGGTAAATAAAAACAGTCATATTTTAATGCAATAATTTAGTTTAATTTAATTTCATTACGTAAAATGTATGAAGTAATCAGTAAATAACATTTATTTCAAGATTTTCCTAGGAAAGTTCGTCGTTAAAAATCAAATAAATACTAGAAAACACCGAAAGCAAAGAAATATTTTTCCATAGAAAACTACTTAAAGAAATTGAATTGAAAATCAAGGATTTACGAGCATTTTGTAAAATCTCAAAAGTTTTCTCGAGTAAAAAAATTGTTAGGTGATATAAATTAAAAAAAAATTATACAGTTATTTCAGTCATATATATATATTACTATTTGGAATAAAACATCAAAGTACATCTATGTAAACATCACAGATTCATAGTGACAGATTCATTCAACAGATATATAGATTCATTACACAATATGTAAGGAAATTAAAACCGAAATTAATAATAGCCATATTTCTTAATTTCATTAAACATTTAATATTTTTAGAATAATAATGAGTTCACTGCTATTAAAATAGCAAACATTTCACTATAAAGGCGTTCTGAAATAGCAGCAACCTTTCTATGGAGAAAGGTTGAACCATGATTTGTTGCTTAAACAAATCAATGGAGCAAAATCACGGTGAAACGTTTCTCCGTAGAAAGAATGCAGCTAACTCCATTGTATGCTGAACCGTTGAATTATTTCTATGAACGATGCACTTTTGAAAAAAAGTAGTTACAATATAAGAATTGAACTTCAAAAGAGCACATTGGCAAAGATTTTTAAAAAATGACTCTTCAGTTTTTTAACATCGAATTCTGCTATGCTTCAAAAACATCGAAAATGCTAATAGAACCGTCCTCGTAAATTTTTGAATGCAAGTGCACAGAAATTATAATTTAGATTTTTTTTGCGATGCTGTACTCAATCCAAAAATAAATAAATAGAGATAACATAAATAAAAATATTACAAATAAATAAATAAAAATTTTAAAAATAAATAAAATAAAATAGTAAAAAAATATTATAAATAAATATGAATAAAATAAATAAATAAATGCTCCATTTTATTTACTATAAGCATTTCGCATTTTAAAATCAGTTTCTTACATTCTATATCAAAAGTGTTAAAATGAAGTGTAAAATAAACTCTTTCCACTTTAAAAAATAAATGTTAACGGCTTTACTCTTAGAACGTTCATCTTTTATTCAAAATGACATGCCCCATTAACGACTGATATTTTCGTAATATTACATGTTTATCTCCCCTTCCAACGGCTGTTGCAGAGCAAGTTAATAAGCTTAGATAAGTGATATAAATGCGTTTTAAGCTCCATAACATGTTAAAATGTCGCTTTTGAAGTTGCAATTTTCTACGATATTTGATGCCACTGGAAAGTGCTTGGAGATCCGATCTATTACACAACATGGTTTTCTATGTGTTCAATTTTTCCATTGAATGCAATCCAGAGTGCGAAGAAAATGAAATTTTGTTACTTTTATCAGTGCTAAATTGAAAAAATATGTTCTTTTTCCTTTCTGTTGCCAATACAATATTTCTAATAACAGGTTGAAAAAACATCTTAAGATTCGCTTTTGTTTTCTCGGTAACTACATCACATCTATCATGAAAAGTAAATTGCTGATTTCATAAAAACATTTAATGAATGCCTTTTACATTAATGATCGTGTAGTATGACATTACTTTTTCTTCAAATGTGCGCCTAGTTAAAGCATTTCATTCGTAGAGAATTTTCTTATACTATTTAAGCAAATTTCTTTCAAAAGAAACGTTGTTTTCAATTACCTTTTTTTATTGATGTACATAAATACTCTATTAAAATTTAGTGTTTCATTGGATGATTTTCATTAGCTATCCAGAAACAATTGTTTACAATGTAGAAAGGTGCTTTAGATTGTTATCTAATGCAATGGTGTAGTAATGTACTAAAAACATAGTTACAGTTGAAGGTCATTTCGTAGACTTCATCTTCCTAACATATTCAGTGATTTAAAACATAATGGTCAAAGAAGAATAGTAAGTGGGTTTACACGTTCAGAAATATAGTAAGCTGGTTTACTAGCTGGCAATTCGTTTCAATACTTTCGCATTTCACAACATGAATGGTATTTATATAAAATTATTGATTTTTTATATAGTACAAGAGCAGCAACATGTATCGATACAATTTTTTTTCTAAAGGCTACTTAAGTGACATACGTTTATCATTTATTACAGTGTCTAGCACAGATTAAAAAGAGACAGCCCAAACATTTTAAGCACCGACGTACTTAGGGGTATTTATGTATCAAAATTTCATGATTTTTTACACACTACTGTCTTAATAAGATACAAAAGGCTCTGTAGATTTGAAAAACCACTTTGTTTAGTATTAGAGATTCGATCATTTAATGCACAAAATATCCTGCTGAAACTTTTAAAGGTATGATTCTACTCACTCAAATATTTTTTTTTAATCCATGTATTATACAGGAAATTAAAGTTATCATTGTGACAGAATATTTCACGCATCGTGCTTGAAAAATTGTAGAAATGATGAATTTTTCAAAATAATTTCTAAACAAAAAATCAGTACTCTCGCGCATGACAACAACAACAACAACAAAAAATCCGTTTTTACACCCATATCCGAGAATATAAGAAATATATTATCCGTTTTCATAACAGCATATCCGCATATCTAAAAGCAAGTTATCCGTTTTCGGATCCGTATCCGCGGACACAACTTTTTAACTATCCGCACATTTCTGTTCTGGATTTCATCAGGTGGTCACATTAGTGTGACTGGTTCATGTAACAAGAATTATTATAATTCCTGAACTGAGAATGCACATTTTATTAATTGAAAACGAAGAAGAAATAATTGAATACAATATTGTAGAATTAAGTTACACACACATGAAAGGCCTTATTATTATTATTATTATTAATGACTATGCCATTTTATCTCTCACCCCCTTTATTGAAATTTGTCCGACAAATGTGTCCCAAAAAAACGACATAAAAGTATGCGACATAATTTTACATATATTTAAATACTATTAGTTCACAACAGCTTTGATCTATTGTTACAATATTTCGTAAGCTGTAGAATATGCATCCCATGTATTTTTCTATAATTAAGTTACAATCATAAATATTTTAACGTAGAGTTAGTTACCATTCTAAATACACGAAAGATGAGCGATAAAATGATAAAGTCAATTAATATCGTTTTAATATGGCAATAATGAAACTAAAAAGATAGGGGGGTTCAGGGCGGGTCTCTCCCTGACGAGGCTCGAACAGCCGAGTTTTATTATTATTATTTTTTTCTCGGGGGGGGGGTGTACAATTCAGAAAACAAGAAAAAAAACACACGAAAGGAATGTATCTCAGGTTAAACTATACTATACATGGGTATAGAAAACTAAAATAATTCATTTTATGCTACTGAATACATGTAAGTATGCTGAAGGATGATTTTAGAGGTGAATAGACAAAATAAGATAAATTATTAAAACTTATAATGACTGAAGGTTGAATTTCGATTCTTCACGCTTCATAATTTGTTAGATAAATTGAAATCTCAGTATATATGAAATGTATCTGCTTTTTAGTGCAACTGTCAGTAAAACATATAAAAAATGTAATAAAAAGAAAAAAGTTACTTATTTCATTTATTCATGAAATATAAACAGACTTTCAATTGTACATGCTTAAAAAATATTTCCTTGGCTACAACACGAAAAAATGTTGCATTTCATACCAGCTCCCCTCCCATATTTCTAGAACCATAAAATTTATTACGATGTTAGTTCGTGTTTTCGTGATCTGCGTTTGTCAGTTTTGCTCAAATTTGAAAAATGAAATCGTCAGACTTCCCCATCCATAAATTTTTATTAATATTTTTTCTCCATTTGGGTGCAGTTTGTTATCGATTTTGCTGTTTGTTTGTGCGTTTCTATAGTTTCAAATTTATCAAAGCATATATGTTATTTAAAATTGCATATTAACTGTGGTGGTTTTTTGCAGCAGTGGTTAAAATTTGAGGAAAACTAAAGCCTAAGATGATCGTACAGTGGTATTATGCCGCGCATAACCTGCCTGGCAAGTACTCCTAGTATTACGCTGAAAAAATTGAAAAATGATTGACATACACCAAAACACTAAAAAAACTAAAGACTCTAGGAATTGCAACTAAATACCATTTATTCTTAGTCATTCCACTAATATTAATTAACAGACGATATTGACATAATTTTAAATTTAAACATGTCTGGGGGAGATGTGGTTTTGGAGGATAAGGGGTATCCACAAAAGTTTTGAGACGCAAATAATAAATAGATTACTGTTAATATTCACCATTCTGATGAGGTAGCCGTCTTTACACAAGACACGATCGACGCGTGTCCTCTTGGAACCGCTGTCTTTTTCTTAAGCCCTCATCTGGCCTCTGATTCCATGTTTCTTTTGAACACAACTTGATCATATTGATTCGAAGCACACACTGATTTTTTAAGTCCGTTCACACCTTTTTTCAAACTCTGCTCTGCTTCTTTTCTCTAGCACACTCGTTCTGTCGTCTTTTTTTCTTCTCCCACGGGGTTGATTCCTCTTTTCTTACCCCCTCTTACATCATTGGCTGGAGTTTCTGATTTGTTCGTCTCGGGGAATTAATGCATCCTCTCGTCGAATCCCATACATGTAGGTGGATCATTCGGGACTATACCCCGCCAAATTTGCATATCATTTTCGGCCATAAATATTTTCGGCCATAAATATTTTAACGTTGACAGTTCATTGTGCTATAGTGTCCAGACTGTCCATTGCCTGGCGCCTCTTCTAATTTACGGTCTACTTGTGTGGTCTTCCCATGGGAACCGTCTCAAAATTATATTTTACTGCTGTTTCACTTCACCACATTAACGGTTCTCAGGTATTATTAAATCGATTCAATGTTTTGTTCAAAATATGTAAGAAGTTACTTAGAATAAACACTTTAACCCTTTAACAAGCAGTGTTCCCGCTCTGGGAACACCAAACTCTGACGATTTGACTGTTGCCTGTCACGAAGAATAGATATGATTTCTATAAAAATTGTTGCGGGTGACATAGCTCCACGAGAATCTTTTATTTTTTAGCACGTCCTTTCCCGTCAAAAAAGGGTCACGATCATTTTTAAACAGCACTGACATCTGCTGAAAAATGGAAGAATGCGAGAACAGCCGGATAGATTGCCCAATGCTGAAAAAAGGGCAGCCGTTGCCATCGCTCGACTTAACTACCAGCAAAATGGCGGGCGATCGAAACGTTCATCGCGTGCCACAGATCTAGAGACCCTTTTTGGACGACAGCTGGCTGTGCCGCACAGCGCGATGAACGTTTCGATCGTCCGCCATCTTGCTGGTAGTTAAGTCGAGCGATGTCAACGGCTGCCGTTTTTTCAGCATTGGGAAAGTGTTGCGCCTGAAAGGGTTAAATAACGTTAAAACTGGATTTGCAATTTTTCTAGAGGAATGCCTTTCAAGTTCTCGCTCATGCGTTTCAAGTTCAAAATTTCATTTTACGAGAAAATTACATTTTCAGTTTATTTAGATTTAAGTGGTTTATCTTCATTTTATAAAAGAAGTGACGAAAAAAAATTCATCTAATGGGCTATTGTTATAAATGAAAAAAATCATGTAATGTTTCAGTCGATCCGTCACTGTTCAGATGTCGCAGTGAAATCACGAGAAGGTAATCACAAATAAGTTACAGTATCTTTCATTTGAAATCTCATGTAGTGACAAATGTGATTGCGACTAATACGCTCCGTAACAAACATGTATTTGCAGCATACACGGATGTCACTGCAGCGTCCACTTATAAAAGTTAGAAAAAAAAAAAAATCGGAAATTCTTCCAGATTTTATTTACGCACTTGAGTGTGCTTTTAGACTCTCTCACACACACACGAAACCACCAAGATTTTATTTGTCGGTTCCAAATATGAAGTATGCTTCAACATGGCACAGTGGTTATGTCCTTGGAAATAATAGGCAGGCGAAGCGTGGAGCGGGTCTTATCGCGCGTCCGTCAACCTAACTGAAACCACCGCCACCGTCAGACTATCGCCACATTTGGCGATATATCGCCAAAACCGGACCAGAACGATGACAAATGGCGATATTTTGGGCATGGACCCAATGAATAACTATCGCCAAATTTGGCGATATTTTGGAAAAACTCGCCAAGGTCGACGACAGACAGCGAGATTTTGGGCATGGACCAAGCAATGACTCTCTACAGTTAAATTATATTGAGGGTGTCCATAGACATTAAAGTATTGGAATTTTTTTCGGTAAATAAACTCTCCAGTAGATTGGAACCAAAAATACAGGTGCACAACTAGATGTTACAACAATCTTATGTATGAAATTTCAGCATTCTACGACTAAAATTTTTTGAGATTTGAGAGTTAAATACATACACACGTACAACAAAAGTCGCCAAGTTTGGCGACTTTTGGCGTAGTTCTTGAGGGAGGCACGTCACCGGGGTCGGACCATTACCTAACTTATATGGTAGGACGGTATTGTGCTTGAAATGGATAAATGCCCCTAAAATTGCCATTGACCGTAATCTATTGGAAATTTTTTGAGTGTTCCTGTAGGAGAACTATAAATGATAAAGACACTTCTTTTAATGGAGAAATTCATTTTGTAACTCTTAACAGCACATATCACTTCTGAGTCGTTTGAAATAGCCCAATACCTCTAAGAAACGCTTTGATGAATTTCGGCCCATAGAGCGCGTAATGTATTTCGTATCTTTTGGGCGGTCCTGTAGATAAACTATTCAGTCGAATGGAACCGAAAGGGGAGGTGGACAACTAGATGTTACAAGAATCCTAAATATAAAGTTTCGACATGCCACGCCTAATAGTTTTTGAGATATGTGAGTTTAATGAATTTCCCGCCCATAGAGCGTAATGTATTTCGAATCTTTTGGGCGGTCCTGTACATAAACTATCCATTCGATTGAGACCAAAAGGGGAGGTGCACAACTAAAACCACACACAGTGCAAGAATATAGATTGAAAACTAAAGAAAACCCTACCGAAGTCCCTAAAACCAACAAAAATTGAAAAGTTACTCGACGCGCTCGCTTAGACAAAAAATCCGTGATTGAAAGAAATAGCACACTCAGGTGCTAATAAGTAATGAGCTTTTCAGAATTTATAAATTTTTCAGGCGTAAGTATATTTATGCCAACCATTAATTATTAAGGCTTAAAAAATTTAACGGCTCTCAAGTTAGTTTTTTAGACACTGGGAATTGTGAATGAACGATCTTAAATTCTATACCAAAAGAAGTTTTTTAATATACGTAAATTATGATATGAGAGAATATTTCTATTGTGTATGAAAAATATAGTAAAAGAAGGCTTTTATCTTTTCTCTGTATTTCTATATTAGTCATATACTAAATAAATAAACATTTGGCACTTAGCAAATTTTGTTTCTTTGAGACAGAAATCGCACTAATCCTTATAAATAAAAATGAAATTCTGTTTGTTTGTTTGTTTGTTTGTTGGTTTGTTTGTTTGTTTGTGGATTTGATTCATATACAAATCCACAAAAATGGACCTATCAGCCTGAAATTTTGCACAGATATGTAAAATAATATAGAATAAATGATAGTCCACTTTAAAACTTTGAAAGTCCACCCGTTCCCGGAATTTAAGAGATTTTTTATGTCCTCCACGCAAAAAGCTTTCCGTAATTGTAACCCATGTAGTCAAAAAAGTGTGAAATAAGGATCGTGGTTGCCATGTGTGGCGATTTTGCCGAATAAAATGTTTTACATTCTCAAAGTAAAAATAAAAGAATAATAATGATTTTTTTTTGTTAGTTTATATTCGTAAGGTTATTTTTTTTTAAATTATAATATCGTGTGAATGGGAAATCGGAGCAGGAATGAAATGTTTCATACGCAAAACAATAAGAATTGAAGATTTCCGAGTCTAATATCTTAAAATTTTTTAGTTTGGCAAAAAAATAAAATGGCTCAAATGCCGAGGCAGTGAGTTCTAGCGGTTTACACTGTTTCCGGTTTGGCGCAATTTACTGAGAGCTTAAGGAAACGGATTTTTGAAAACAAGTGCAAAGGTTTTATTAGAATATAGCGTTAAATTTTAATGATCCGTGCGGAAATAATGCAGTTATTAAGGGATTTCAAGCGATCTATCTTCAGCATTCTCGCCAATTGAGTGCATTGATTTTAGCTGGGGGAAATCCGCCAAATTTCAGAAAATTGAAATCTTCGCATTTAGTACATCCAGGTAACAATGGATAAAACATGTTATAGTTGATAATTTAAAAAATGAGGCTGTATTAAGGGATTCCACTTTTCAAAAAAAAATGCCTGGCGGTCGAACCATTTCCCATTTTGATTGCTGCTAAGTCAATGCTTCGAATGATTCCCTGAAAAAAACTCTTGCAAAATGGCGTATGTTGGCACTTTGGCGAGGCTTAGATTTGAAACTGGATTTTATTTGAGACTGGTATCTATATTAATAAAACAATGTGTGTGAACTGTTTGTTTGTCTGTGTCTCGCGTAGCTCGCAAACGGGTGATCGTAGACCTACCAAATTTTGAACGGAAATTCTCCATGACAGGTCCCGACACACCTCGAAGCGATTTTTTCAAAATTCGAACTATTTTAGGAAATATCGATAAAAACGTATCGCAAAAGGCTAATTTTTGCTTTCCGCCATTTCGTAATTATAACCCCACAGTGCATTAAGCGACAATTAAGCTTATCTAGGTTGCCACATTCGGCAATGCCACATTCGGCAGTTCATTAAATGATTCAGACTCTTGAAGTAAAATTAAAAGAATAACGATTTTTTTTATTTTGACTAGATTATTTGTAAGGTTGTTTTTAAATTAAAATATCGTGTGCATGTGAAATCAGAGCAGGAATGAAATGATTTATACTCAAAAGAAAAATAGAATTTGGAAATTTTCCGAAAATAAATGTGCAACTTTTTAATTGGGCGAAAAATAAAAGGTGTTGATGTGCGATTTTGAGGAGGATTCTAACGCTTGGCGCTATTTATCGTAATTTAATCGTCTGCTATTTGGGTTATTAATACACCCATTAATATATAAGATTTTGAAATTTTCATTCAGTTGGAATTGTGCGTTTTTCTGAGCAGCTTTTCTGCATCTATTTCTAATATATTACATCCAGAAAAAAGGATGTTAGAAATATCAATTTTAATTTTGTTTAATCACACTCATGAATAATGATACACTTTCCAACTTAATAAAAGAAGGAACGAAAATAGGGAAGACCCATGGATTATAACTCTTTTTATATATAGCACTAGTGCGTATTTAAAATCTGAAAGTGTGTCAGATTTTCTATGATTCTAGCGCTTGGCGCAATTTAATGAGAGGGTATTTTTAAAAACAAGCGTAGGTAATCTTATAAATAAAAATGAAATTCTGTTTGTCAATTTGTTGATTTGGTAGTATACAATTCCACAAAAATGATCCTGTCAGCCAGAAATTTTACACAGATATATGTAAAATAATATTGAATAAATGATAGTCCACTTTAAAACTTTGAAAGTCCATCCGTTCCCGGAATTTAAGAGATTTTTTATGTTCTCCACGCAGAAAGCTTTATGTAATTGTAACCCCTGTAGTGAAAAAAGTGTGTGAAATAAGCATCTTGGTTGCCATGTGTGGCGATTTTGCCGAATAAAATGTTTTAAATTCTTAAAGTGAAAATAAAAGAATAATAATGATTTTTTTAGTTTATATTTGTAAGGTTATCTTTTTAATTATAATATCGTGTGCGCATAAGAAATGAGAGCAGGAATGAAATGTTTTATACGCAAAACAATGAGGATCGAAGATTTCCGAGACTAATATGTAAATTTTTTTAGTTTGGCGAAAAAAAAAATGGCTGATAGGCCGATTTTTAGAAAGTGAGTTCTAGCGATTTGTACAGTTTTAGGCTTTTTGGCGCAATTTACTGAGAGCTTAAGGGAATAGCACTTTTGAAAACAAGTGTATAGGTTTTCTTAGAATACAGCATTAAATTTTAACTATCCGTTCAGAAATAATGCAGTTATTAGGGCATTTCAAGCGATGTAGCTTCAGAATTCTCGTCAATTGAGTACATTGATTTAACTTGGGGGAAATCCGCCAAATTTCAGAAAATTGAAATCTTCGCATTTAGTACATCGAGGTAACGATGAATAAAACATGTTATAGTTGATAATTTAAAAAATGAGGCTGTATTAAGGGATTCCACTTTTCAAAAAAATGCCTGGCGGTCGAACCATTTCCCATTTTGATTGCTGCTAAGTCAATGCTTCGAATGATTCCCTGAAAAAACTCTTGCAAAATGGCGTATGCTGGCACTTTGGCGAGGCTTAGATTTGAAACTGGATTTTACTTGAGACTGGTATATATAATAAGACTGGTTATAGATAAAAATGAATGTTGGCATGTGTGTAGGAGGTTGAAAAACTCAGCACCGTTTCACCGATCACCATGAAATTTGGTTCACCTAAGTCTTTTATCATGGAGAAGGTTTTTATGCTATCCGTTTTCCTCTAACTTGCCACTAGGTGGCGCAGCAGAACGTCGAATTCTATTCCGTTTAGCCGTTTGCTATGCGAATATCGTCCAACCAATTTCGATGAAATTTGGTACACGCGGATATTAGAACACGGAGAATATTTTTCACTATCCAGTTGCTGTAACTTACCGCTAAATAGCGCTGCAACGCATCAACTACTATACCGTTCGACTGATCGGCATAAAATTTTTTTATACTTACACATTTGAGTACGAAGAATATATTCTAACTGTTTTACTTTTGATGTTACTCACCACTAGATGGCACTGCAATGCATTATTATTTTAACTCGCCACTAGATGACGCTGCAGCAGGCCAAATTTTTGACCATTCAAACGGTGGCTATGAAAATCAGAACACATAGCTATTTGAACAATGAGAATATTTTGCGTTATCCATTTTGCTATAACTCGCCACATGACGGCGCTGTAGCAAATCATTACTTTAATTAACCACTAAATGGCCCTGCAGTGTATCACTTCTTGACTGTGCGAATGATTGCTATGGAAATAGGTTTACATAGATATTTGAACACGGGGAAGAGTTTGGCACGATCCATTTTCCTATAACTTGACACTAGATGTCGCGTCAACACATGAACTTCAGGACTATTCAGCCGATCGTCATGAAAATTCGTATGCATCGATATCTGAATGCGAAGAATATTTTCGCCGTATCCGTTTTGCTAAAACTCGCCACTAGATTGCGCTACGCCGCATCGCCTTCTGCACCATAAAACGATTGCCTTGAAATTCAGTATGCATGATTATTGAACACAATGTAACGCGATATCCATTTTGCTATATCTCTTTTTTACAATAAATAGTAATCACAACAAATATTAATGTCAAAAAATCTATTCATTCCCGTGCGAAGAACGGGTACTTCAGTTAGTCTTATAAATAAAAATGAAATTCTGTTTGTTTGTTTGTTTGTGGATTTGAGTTGTATACAAATCCACAAAAATGGGCATATCAGCCTGAAATTTTGCACATATATGTAAAATAATATAGAATAATTCATAGTCCACTTTAAAACTTTGAAAGTCCACCCGTTCCCAGAATTTAAGAGATATTTTATGTTCTCCACGCAAAAAGCTTTCCGTAATTGTAACCCCTGTAGTGAAAAAAGTGTGAAATAAGGATCGTGGTTGCCATGTCTGGCGATTTTGCCGAATAAGATGTTTTATATTCTCAAAGTAAAAATAAAAGAATAATTATGATTTTTTTTTTGTTAGTTTATATTCGTAAGTTTTTTTTTTTTTTTTTTTTTTTTTTTTTTTTTTTTTTTTTTTAAATTATAATATCGTGTGCATGGGAAATCGGAGCAGGAATGAAATGTTTTATAAGCAAAACAATAAGAATTGAAGATTTCCGAGGCTAATAAGTAATTTTTTTTAGTTTGGCGAAAAAATAAAATGGCTCAAATGCCCATTTTGAGAAAATGAGTTCTAGCGGTTTGCACAGATTTCGGCTTGGCGCAATTTATTGAGAGCTTAAGGAAATAGATTTTTGAAAACAAGTGTAAAGGTTTTATTAGAATACAGCGTTAAATGTTAATGATCCGTGAAGAAATAATGCAGTTGTTAGGGGATTTCAAGCGATCTATATCCAGAATTCTCGCCAAATGAGTACATTGATTTAAGTTGGGGGAATTCCGCCAAATTTCAAAAAATTGAAATCTTCTCATTTACTACATCGGAGTAACGATGAATAAAACACGTTATAGTTGATAATTTTAAAAATTTCGGCTGTATTAAGGGATTCCACTTTTGAAATAAAGGCTTGCTTTACTTTTTCGCGGTCGAACCATTTCCCATATTGATTGCTGCTAAGTCAATGCTTCGAATGATTTCCTGAAAAAACGCTTGCACAATGGCGTATGTTGGCACTTTGGCGAGGCTTAGATTTGAAACTGGATTTTATTTGAGACTGGGATATATAATGACACTGGTTATAGATAAAAATGAATGTTGGTATGTGTGTATGAGGTTGAAAAACTCTAGCACCGTTGTACCATGAAATTTGGTTCACCTAAGTCTTTTATCATTGAAAAGCTTTTTATGCTATCCGTTTTCCTCTAACTTGCCACTAGGTGGCGCAGCAGAACGTCGAATTCTATTCCGTTTAGCCGTTTACTATGCGAATATCGTCCAACCGATTTCGATGAAATTTGGTACACGCGGATATTAGAACACGGAGAATATTTTTCACTATCCATTTTGCTGTAACTTGCCGCTAAATGGCGCTGCAACGCATCAACTTCTATACCGTTCGACCGACCGGCATAAAATTTCTTATACTTACACATTTCAGCACGAAGAATATATTCTAACTGTGTTCCTTTTGATGTTACTCACCACTAGATGGCACTGCAATGCATTATTATTTTAACTCGCCACTAGATGTCGCTGCAGCAGGCCAAATTCTTGACCATTCAAACGGTCGCTATGAAAATCAGTATACATAGCTATTTGAACAATGAGAATATTTTGGCGTTATCCATTTTGCTATAACTCGCCACTTGAAGGCACTGTAGCAAATCATTACTTTAATTAACAACTAGATCGCGCTGCAGTGCATCACTTCTTGACTGTGTAACTGATCGCTATGAAAATAGGTATACATAGATATTTGAACACGGGGAAGAGTTTGGCGCTATCCATTTTCTTATATAATTTGCCACTAGATGTCGCGTCAACACATGAACTTCACAGGGCTGTCCAGCCGATCGTCCTGAAATTTCGTATTCATCAATATCTGAATGCGAAGAATATTTCCGCCGTATCCGTTTTGCTAAAACTCGCCACTAGATTGCGCTACGCCGCATGACCTTCTGCACCGTACAAACGATTGCCTTGAAATTCGGTATGCATGGTTATTGAACACAATATAAAGCGATATCCATTTTGCTATATCTCTTTATTACAATAAATAGTAATCACCACAAATCGTAATATCAAAAAGTCCATTCATTCCCGTGCGAAGAACGGGTACTTCAGCTAGTATTAAGTAAAAATAGTTTTCAAGTTTTGTTTTAAATTTAACTGAATTAGAGCTTCATACACCAATTATATTTTTTATTTCAGTATCATATATATTGCTATAATTAGTATCGGACTTGCGTATGTGATGTAGGTCATGTTTATGATATAGCCATTCGCTCTGTGCAAAAGGATCATGGGAAAACCATCAAAAATTCTTCCCATGAATTTCTTGATGGCAATTTTTGATTCATAATCTCGAAGCAGTAGTAAGACTTCCATATACGAAAGTTACAAACGAAAAACTTCATTCTTAGAAGCCTGTAATACACCCATTATAAAGTATTTGAGTATAAGCGAAATTTCATTACTTAGTTTTCTGAATAATTAATCGGTCTTTAGAAAAACACAGAATTCAAAAGAAATATGAGAAGGTATTATTATCCGTGACGTGATTCACATTTTACGGAAAGTTACACTTTAAACCTGAAACCGACATAAGGAGTTTGACTTCTGCTAGAACACCTTTTGAAATGGTATACAACATTGATGAAAATAAAATACATGCTGGTCGTATCCTTCATAGCAGAATGACTATCAGGTTAAATGAACTTATAATTAACGTACAAATGTTGTTACGTTACTGCGCAGTAATAAGTCGAGTGTAATAATACTCTCTTAAAAGTCGAGATAAAAGTCGAGTGTAATAATACTCTCTTAAAACTGACAGAACAGTCAGTCACTGAGACTGACTGTTCTGCCAGTGTAGCTGTAGTTGTCTAATAGACTGTAGTTACCTTCATTGTTTTGCAACGAAGCTTGCAAATCGGTATCCTGTGCACATATGAACATGCACCACGTATAACATTTAATAAACAGCACGGTGACCCCCCTTTAAAAGAACTAGAAATGATGTAATCGCACTATTTTGCACAGAATAGATGCTTTTAAATTAATATATGATTACAGTATTTTGGACCTGGTAATTTTAAAAGTTTATAAAAGCAATTATTTTTTTTTCAGTGCATCACAAAATTGAAACATTACAACGGTTAATGTACCAATTACAACATAAAATTCTCACTAATTATGCATAAAGATAGATGATTAAGATTTATCTACTACAAAATTGCCATACAATACTTGAATTTTTTTTTTTCATCAACTATGAAAAGCTAAAAATTTAGAAAATCAATCAAGCGAAATTCCTGAAACTTGGATAAAATGATATTATCCAGGACGCTTTCTAAAATTTCTTGCATTTAAGCAAACATACATCAAAAATCCATATTTGACATGTACATCTTTCTTTAAAATATTTGAAACGAGCCAGAAATGTTTACTTACCAGACGACTGGAAATAAAGTTTCACGGCTGGTTGATTCGACGGGAAATTTTTGATATTTCTTGGAGGCAATACGAAACTAGCAACTAAATAAACAAAATCACTGGAACTTTTTACTTTAGATTTAAACTTTTCTAAATTATGACTATGAAAATATATGACATTTTAAATATTTGCCCTTAGGGAAAAATATTTAAAACTGATATAAAACTTTCAACAGAATATGTATAAAATACGAAACAATAAAATTACAGATACTGCCAATGAATCGGAAACCTTAAATAAATTTTTATTGAACTGCTTTTTGTACGAATAACATCTCGTATTACTGAGTACACCAATTTTAAATGATTCTTGTGTGCATTTACTTCCAGTCAAAACTATGCATTTGCTACACAGACTTTAACATCCTGAAAATGTGATGAAAGAGGAAATTGCTGTTGGATACAGCTTTTCAACATGTCTCAAAGGTGCTTTATCGTCCATGAAGTATCCGTCATCTTTGGTGTAAAAACATTAAAGGATGCACTTAATCTGCCAATATATCCAAAAATTAAGTGTCTGGGCTGTTTACCCGCAAATAATAACAGGGCACCACTTGCATACCACACGATGATATTCCAAACAGACACTGGCAAAGTGATAGCAATGCAAGATATGGGTTCTTGGCTCCATGGAATTCTCGCCAAACTCGACGTGTTCCATCAGTGTGAAACCAGATATAGCCCGGTTCATGCGACTATCCGCATAACCCGTTTCCAGTCCTCAAATGCCCAGTGCCGTTTTTCCTGACACTACTGAAGAAAGGTTTCTGGCATTAGAGGAATTAGATTAAGAAATTAGAGCAGTGTTTCTCAACCTTTAATGGCTGACGGCACACTGAAAATATCTAGAATTATTTCCGGCACGCCTGAACATAAAAATTGCAAAGGTTGTGTGATACAAAAAATTGATAAATACAAATAACTTTAAAAAATTGTTTATTTACCAAAAAAAAATAATAATAATACATTCAATGAAATTCTAAGCCTATTTTTGCATGGGTCTTGCTGCAAACAGCTGTTTAAAAAATTGGCAGAACGGTTTTCCATGCTATGAGATAAAAGTTCTACTCTTCTTGGTGTATAGCTCACTGAAAGTGAACAAGACAGGACATGATAAATAGAAAATGCCATGTCGCTGATATGACACCACGCAGTTTTAATAATTTTTCAAAAGCCCTGGCGGCACATTAGACTATAGCTCACGGCACATCAGTGTGCCACGGCACACAGGTTGAGAAACACTGAATTAGAGGTTCCTTCATAGAAATCCGAGTCCGTATCTGCAGTTATCTGCGCATGGTTTGCACCGAGGTCGTTGGAATGAGCCTTGGTTGAAAGCCTTTGTCAGTTGTCATGATCTTAGTTGATTGCATTCGAACCATAGTTAAGCGTCGTAGACAATGACTATGGAATTTTGCTTTTATCTCTTAAAAACCTTCAAAATGATTACTTTTGAAAACCCAGTTGAGTTATGCCGTATTCACAATTGTGGCTTCTGCTAACGGGTACCAACAATAAGCCCCTTTTAAAATGGTGAAAGATCGGACGTTTTCCCCCAATCTACTGAGGTTTTCATGAAATGCATACGCGCCCTTACATTCTGATGACATGCCACTCACGTCATAAACAGATTGCATCTTAGGCCGCTAGTGAGCATTTGTAAAAACTCTCATAAATTTTTATTCATGTACCAGTGTGCATAAAGTGTAGCTTAAAATACTGTTTAAACACAAAGCTGTAACCGAATTCAACACAAAAGCAGTAGTTCTTTTAAATAAAATCTCAGGAGATTAAGTATAAAGAAAAAAAAACACTTATGAAAAACATTTATTAGGAATGGAATTTTATTACACTTTTCTAGAAACATGCATGCAAGAAGATAAATGTTTAAGAAATAAAACACAATAAATAAATAATAGCTATTTAAAATGTTTTATAATCGATGCAGCTCAAATTATATGTTTTTTTAAAATGAAATAAGGCTCCTTAGTTTTTGAAAATTTTTGAATTTTATAATGATAGACTAGAAGATTTCCTGGAAAAATATTCTTTTATGCTTAGCCATTTTTGAATAAATTGTTGGAAAGCATTTGGAATATGTTAGATGAGCCATAGACTTACCAATTTTTGATATGTAAATATGAGCTTGTTAAAGAGCTGATATGAATATAAAAAGCTAAAAGACCATTCGGAGTATTCCATGCAGAAATAAACTTTAAAAAAGATTTAGTGAATAAGATCCAAAAGTAAAATCGGAGACATGCACAGCATTATTTTTCTTGCCCCTTTTTTCTGAGAAATATTCTCATTTTTCACAAAAAGAAACAGCGGCGCCAAATGCTATACCGAAGTCTAAAAAATTAGTCTGAAAGTTTCACCTAAAAAAACAATATTTTTGCTTGACAGAAACAAATACGAAGTATTAAACTAGTTCAAAAGGATTGAGTATAAGTTGTTACTGAATAAATAAACTTCCCATAGAATAGATTTTTTTTTTTACTTTTCAAAAGGAAGTGAGTTATTTTTTGTATGTGTTTCCTCAGAGAAGGGTTTCTTTTTATTTTTAGGGTTTTCTCTTTTTAAAGATAATCTATTTTTTATTTTTAAAAAGTTGTTATTTGATCATCGTGAATTTTTTCAGAAAGTAAATTTTAAATATTGACAGAATTACTTTGCACACAGCTTCCTTCCGCAATCAGCATACTCACATTGGAGATATTTGTAGATAAGGAACACTTGAGCTACCCTCCCAACCTCTAAGGGGAAGAGATTTTTTTTTTTTTTCCTAGAGTAGATAAAATGCTAAAAAGCTATATTTTTGCACTCGAAGTGAAAGAAAAAATAATAATCTTGGAGCTATTTTGAATGATTCAAAATCGATCTTTTTCATTTAAGTATTTATTTAGATGAGTGGTTTTAGAATATTTTAAAATCAAATTTGGGATTTCATCTGTTGAAGCATAACTTTGTGAAGTGTGTAGCTTTATTTGGCGACTTTGATAATTTTGGATATTGGGACTTTTTATTTATTTAAATGAGCATCAGGAAAATTGTGGATATTCTCAACTAAAACTTTTTATTTTCTCTGTGAAATATTTTAATTTTTCTAAGGATTTGGTCATTTCCAGAAATTGTTCTTTGTAAGAAGTTTCTCAGTTTGCAAGCTTATATACTGACAGAAATGCCCTATATATTGCTGCTGTCTCTCAGAATGTGAACGACTTTCATTTGAAATTTTATAATGATGGATCTCATACATTACACAAAGAAATAAAAATAAAAAATATTCGAATATAACGCACTTGATCATTGAAAAGTTATTTTACTTAAAGAGTTATAACGTATTTAATATTTTAATAGGGCGGTTTTCTGAAAACTTTGCAGTACTTAATATACAATTTATGGATACTGCTGCTACTAGAACTAATAATAATAATAAATCAAGGAAAATATTTCGTATTTTTAAACAAAAATATGTGTGATATTTTTACGAAAATTCATTAAAATATTTCAAACAGTCAGTTAAGGTACAAACCGTTTTCGACATTTTTTGAGTTTTTTTATACTTAAAATGTTAGTGGTCCCGTAAATGCATAAATCCCCTCGTCGGAGCATATGAATTCCTGCATTATCCTTACATGACTGGAGTAAAAGAGAATTGTACAAGCGTTCCTTAAAAAATTTAAGTATGAAATCCTGAAGGGTATCCAGATAGTTTTCATTATGCTGCGTATATGTTTATTGCCCATTATGACGAATGCGCGTATATTTTCAAAATGAATTTATACAGCCTAATGAAGTTTCATATTTTCTTATTGCATACCAAATTCATTTTTTTCCTGTATTGCCTGAATAAAAAGAAATATGCTGGTCATAACCAATTGCGCCATTCTTTAATTTGCTTGTTTCTTTAGAGACATGACTACCTTCTTGAGAAGTTAAGAAACATTCTTTACCCTAAGAAACATCTGTCTGCTAATTTAACAAGCAAGAGACAGCGAATTCGTAAGTTGAATTATCACAATACAAGTATGTAAAGACTCAGTGGGAAAAAAACCCACAAAGTACGCAATCATTTCTATTTCATGTTTTCTGCATTTTTTATTTGCATAAAAAGGTTAATCTGTCTACTTTTTTAAGCATATCATGAAACTTTAAATTTAGTATTCCTTATAAAAGATATCCATACGTGATCTAACTTCCGTAAAGATGCTTGAACGTTCACAAAATTTATAAAGAGAATTAATTCAATAGAACAAAATTTTTAGAGCAGCAGGTGGAAGAAAGACGATTCCGAATCACTTCGAACTGAAGGGTTAAAAAAATTTACTTGATGCGTTAGGTAGTATAGAACAATTTTCCGTAAGAGACTGGTTGGTGAGATTGTCAAATACGTGAATATTAAAAAATCAGAATGCTCTGATCTCGCACATACAACTGCGAACAGCAGTGGTCGATAGATTAACCCCTTCGGTCCTGATGTCCTAATATTAGAACACATCTTTGAATTACTCTATATTCTTCATTTTCAAGAATTTTAACACCAAAACTTAATGTCCTACTACTTAATACATGAGAGAATAGCATAACGCTATCATTTTAGCTTTGTAGATGGCAGAAAATCTCCAGCAGAGAAGATAATGGACGTGACAAGCCATTTGAAGCCAAATGTTAAATGCATCTTTATGAATGCATGAATGAATGCATATGCATGCAACCAAAATGCATGAGATGTGTGAAGTATTTTCATGTTTTCACGCACGGAAGAAATGGTTTCAAAAGGTTTCATACAAAATAACTCTAATTTTTTTTTCTCATATAGCCAAATCATTCCTATTATTAGAATAGTTTTAATTAGTTTGGTATTTGGCTGAGTGTTATAATATTTCGTATTTAAGATACTTACATATACCGCAGCACATCTACGCACTCATTCATTTTTTTTATCTGCTGTATTTAAAATTCAGGGCCAAAGGGATTAAGAATTGGGGTGTTGTTTTAAAATCCTTTATTTATAGGGTATGTTTTCAGAAAAAAAAAAAAAACACAATGTATGTATATCAAATGAATTTTACACGATATGTGAAGATTTTTACATGCAAATACTTTGTCATTCTTACGACGTATGTGCTATCAAATTTGACTTGAGGCAACTTTTATTTCTCTTTCTTTTTTTTTTTTTAATAAAATTTCAATCTAAGCAATTGCGACACGACAGAGGCAGCTTTCATACTCATACTGAAGACAGTCAGGCATGGACAAAGAAGCAAAAATTCCGTCTTTGCAACAAATCGAAAGCGAACAGGTTGAATGCAAAATAAATAACAGTAGACGCGAAAATAAGATCGTGTTGGAAACTGCTTTAGAACTGATGCGTTTAGCGAGAATTAGATTCCGTAATTCCGTATTTTTCTGTGTTTTAACTACTAGAGAATGATTAATCCTCGCTACGAAGTACCGCTACGCTGATGTGTAATGAGGAATTTCCTAATTATTCCTGTGGCTTCCGTTCTCAAGTAAAAGTCTGCCTCCGGTAAAAATTTACCTTCGTTGATTCATCTGAAAATTAATGAAACAAAGATTGAATTTTTACTTCAATAATTAGAGTGATTAATTAACCATGAATGTTGCGTAAAATAATAAATTTAATAATAATTTTTTAGGCTATTCTTTACATGTATAGAAAAATATTAATTAGGCCGGTTCGATAGTGTCAAGACATTTTTCCTATAGAAGGAAGCTCCAATTATTGGATAAACGTATACAATTTCTAATAATACCGTAAAAGATAATTAGAATACATTCGATAAAATAGTTCATTACATGTTTTCAGAATTCATTATGAGAGAGCAATTGAAATAACTACATATTGGAATGTAAGGATTATTTTGTTAAATCAAGAACGGAAGAATTCCTCGAGAAATATATGACTGAAAACATATTTCAAAAATAATGAGCTGTGATGATGTTGTGAGATTGGACATATATTTTTATTGCATTTAATTTCAGAAGATTCCTATTCATATGCATTATAAATTATTTCCATTTGGTACTCGCAAAAAATCGTTTTTCTTTTGCATAGCTTCAATATATTTCAACTACGAATTTCTTCCATTTCATAAAAATTGTTTAAATTATAGTTTCTATTGCATTAAACTATGTGGCAACTACACTATAACTACATTATTGCCAGCTGTGTCAAAAATGCTCTCTAGATCTGTGCCACGCGATGGACGATTCGACCGACCGCCATCTTGCTAGTAGTTAAATCAGCGATGGTAACGGCTGCCCTTTGTTACAGCATTGGGAACTCTGTTCATTTCTTCTTCTATATCGATGTATTACCACCACCATCGCAATCTTCCAGTTCTCAGCAGAATCCATTGCTGTATAAAATAATCCTGACAGCTTTACAAATAATCGACCATTTTTACGGGAAATGAGATGCTAAAAAGTAAAGGACTCTCGTGTAACTATGTCACCCTTAAGTATTTTTATAGAAATCAGTTTTATTCCTCATGACTGGCAACAACAGTCAAAACAGTGTGTATCCTCACGGCGAGGACACTGCGCGTTAAAGGTTATTTTATGTGTTTGGCCGATTGGCGATAAGGCGTTTCGCCAAATGGTTAAAATTTCCGCTGTCATTGTGTGTCTTTCAAAGAACGTTCTTTGTCTTTTCCTTTCATTTTACCCCATTCCACGTGCTAAGGCTGTAGGGTGTGTGCACTAATCACATAAAAGGTAGTCTTTCTTCCCTTCACCGACTTTCAACAGTGGATGTCTAAAAACTACGCTTCCAGACTGCAAAGAAATCAAACTTCAGCGCCCTTTCTGTGCGCCACATGCGCGCCATAAGCTCTTTATGACGCGTTAATTTTAGTTTACCTACAAGAACAAATGAACGTGTGTATGCATTTTGCAGTGTGTTTACCTAGTGTACTATAAGGTCGAACAAACAAAAATACGTGACTTTAAGTCAAAAAAAGAGATAGAATTAATGTCGACAAAGGAGATACTACGGCAAACTTGCCACGGACTATCGGAGTCGTTAAATCTACCAGTTGCGACATCAAAGTGAAACATGATGTGTCTCGTACCATATATGTCGTATTATCAAGACTCTACTATTCTGATTTAATGTCAAACTGCTGTAGAATTCTACTGATCTTGCCTTACATAAAATGGCATTCAGATATGCCAAATGTTCTCATAACTAATATCAGGTTTTCCTTTAATTATATCAGAGTACAAGATCCTTTTCATTATTTGAGCATGATAAAATAACACAAGTCACAATTGATTGACGAGATGGATTAATTTTCTTTATATATATGTTTATATATATATATATATATATGTGTGTGTGTGTGTGTGTGTTTTATGACTTTTAACGTGAAATTCGGATTTTTTACTGCAGCAGGATGCAATGTTATACCGGAAAAATGAACCATTAGCTTGGGATTTGAAGTAACATTTCCTCCTTAATTAATTAACTTAGAAGAGTTAGTCACGTTTTGTGGTTGTTTAAATCGTGTATCTTCGTTAAAGACATTTTTAACCGTAAAAAGAATGCTAAAAAGGAGTACTACGAATTATCGCACGGTTAGAGGTATAAGAAAAACATTTGCGTTGTTTTTTTTCTGATGAAATAGACTTTTTTACACTTTTGTGTCATTTTAAATTCATGCACGATCATTTTCTGTGTGTGGACTAAACTTTATTAAGATGTACAAAAGGAACTTTCAGTGTATTTTACATGCAAAACTTTGTCTTTTATTTCAACTATAATTTCCCAGGAGATAAAGTGATACAAAAAAGGGGGTCGTAGGAGGTTTGAAGGAGATCGTAAATATACTAATCAACCTCAATTCGAAAGTTAAACTTTGCTTTTTCCTAAGCGTCATTCTGTTCTTTAAAAATTGATATAGTAACCACGTAACAATTTACATATTTCTACACTGTCGTTTATATAATGTTATATGCTTTTATATTTTCTATTCCTGCTATTCAGTGCTTCAGTGAGAGATTAAAAATTCTCAAACAAAATGATTTTTAAAGTGATTCAGTTTTTAATTAATTCATAGCTAGAAAAAAAAAAAATGCGAATTCGTTACTTCTAACTTATCTGTTGAGAAAACAAACTTTTTTAACACTTTTGCAGAAGAGATTTTGAAAGGAAGTGAAAAGACTTGCGCTCATACGATTTGAAATTAAACTTTACAATGCCCCTTAAATAAAAAAAAATAACGTGACATTGCATAATTGTCTTTTAAAAACGAATGTGTACTGCTTTGTTTTATGTGTCAAAATGTGTAGATGTACCTGATGATTCTAATTAGTTATCCCTGTTTGGGACGCAACGTTTTTCTACTTGGGACGTAATCTATTTACTGTATATCAGGTCATGAAAAACTGATAAATGGAAAATAATGTCAATGTGAGCAATTTAAGGTAAGGAATATATTCCAAAAATCTGCTATTAAAGAAAAGAATGTGAAGTATCGGTAATAAATTTTATTCATACACGCAGTTCTCAACCTATATTAGTTTTTTCTCCAATCGCGCAAGCTGGAACGGTTAATCACCGAATATGATGGCTATTTGAGAAAGAATACCGAATCATCAGCCATCATTAACCCTAAAAAGGACATGGCAGGCACCCAAACGCTTGCCAGGAACTGAACCCGGACCAAAGGTATAATTGAGAGGTGTGTTATAGCCACTACACCACCTCGGCTGCTTCGTGCATAAACAGACGATCTACAGTGATGCTAGTAACAGCACAAACGAAAGATACGTGCTTAATAACATGATAATGCACAATATTCAAGGGCAGCAGGTGACCTCGTATCATTGCATGATAGAGAGCGTTTCTGTAAGGTTTGAGAAAATATTTTGATGGCGCGATTAGCTGAAAACTGTTAGTATTTAAATCGACCTTTGTGAAGGTATTGTCATCGACAATAACCCGCTGAAATATTGCGATGAAATCGGAAACGAGCCATTTAGATGATCAAATGGCATATTGTGATGTGTCCAGTGACAAATATTGGTTCTTTTTGTCCGATAATAATTTCTGATAAAAAGTTTGGGTACGTCATCTAGATAAAACTAATCCAAACTGAAATATTGAACGATACCACTCGTCAAAGCGGCTTTGGGACACCATTAAACAGCAGATTACTCCTATAACGCATAGCAGGCGCAATCAGAACACAGTGAATGGTTGATGTAAAGTGTGGCCATAATTAAACTGCAAGTGTTCAAGAGGTGCTGGAGAGAAAACTACCGAGAATATTTCAGTGGTATCTACTCGTTTCAGAACATGCGCAAGTCAAATATGCAAAAAAAATCGTCTTTTTCACCCGATAGATGGCGATGTGCCGTATTTAAAATCTCACCGGTGGCATATGCAACTT
The DNA here is from genome assembly GCA_038373885.1 of Cheiracanthium punctorium. NCBI lineage: Eukaryota > Metazoa > Arthropoda > Arachnida > Araneae > Cheiracanthiidae > Cheiracanthium > Cheiracanthium punctorium. The sequence continues at coordinate 415,541 of JAWZYV010016235.1, forward strand.
CCAAAACCGATAGACAGAGCACAGTGACATTCTAAGAGGCATATAAGCAATGTAAAACATCATTTACAGTTTATCAAAATTCCATACAATTCGCTTCAGTAATTAAATTTTTACAGTAACATGTAATCAAACATTTACGTAAATTAAAATCACAAATTAAACAATTCATAAAGACGCTTTGGAAAAAAATTAAACCATTATTTATTCTCATTGACACTCATTGGACGTCTTAATTGTTTCATACGCCGGTATTCTTTCAGAGTAGCTGAATAATTGCTACCATTCTGATAGAATATCTTCACTGGCAATGCACGTTCCTTCTTATTCAGAGTCATGATTGACCATTACACAATGTGGTCTGGTTTTTACACTGTTCGATGGGCTTAAAATTTGTATATAGGACGTCAATAAGCATCGAAACACGACATAGCGCCATTTATCAGGTGATAATGGCGGTTTTTTTAATTGCATATTTGACTTGCGCATGTTCTGAAACGTGTAGATACCAAGTTTCACTGAAAGGTTACTGGTGGTTTTCTTTCCAGCACCCCTTGAACTTATGCAGTTTAATTATGGCCACCCTGTATGTGGCCCTGCAGCTTGTTGTATTACCTTACGTTCAGTTGATGAAAATATAGCATTCATCAAAAGACAATCTTTGAAGCATATCCATTTGCTTCACTGGCCTGCACAGTCTTCCAATCTCTCACCGCTAGAGTACATCTGGGACATGATTAGCCGTTGTTTGTATGCTCTGTCTACCCCTCGATCTAGAACGAATAGTGGAGAATGATTAAAAGTAAAAATCAATTTCTATCTCCTATTGATTACCTTATATATTTATTTCATCCGTACTAGAAATTATTTCCTTGTAGGAGTACTTAATTTATGCATTCTTTGCCTATGCATCAATAAATTTTCATCATAGTTTACCCACTCAGTCATGGTGATGTATTTTCTATATCTGGTAATGTGTATGCTTGGTGCTAAAGGTTGCTACCGCTCTCTAATAATGATACAAACCACATAAAAACGGAACAGAATTTTTCTCGGATTTCTCTTCGCAGATCTTGTTTTCTTTTAACGAAATTTGTTTGTTGTGGGATTACGGACAATTATTTGCACGTGAGATCCAGACCTAGGGGTGGGATGCCCTCCGTGGGGGTCTTTCTAAGGGGTCTTAACTCGTATTTACGCTATGTTAACGATATGATTGAAATGTGTCATTTAAGTAATCTTTGGTTAATGATTTTATTGAAAATGGTATTCGATTGGTATATCCTAATTACTTAAAGCTTTTATTTATGTGTCTTCTGAGGATTACAAATTACAGAACTTTTCTTTCATTGTACTCTACTAGCAGACGTATCCAAATAATGGAATAGTGAAAGACATGCCAGTCGTATACCACTAACAGTTACTAAATAAAAGAGTTGAATTCTGTAACTATGAATAGCCATTAAACTTCTTTATGAGCAAATATTTTAATAATTTAGTTTTGTAATTTAAAACTTTATCTCAATTGTGATTTTAATTTCAAGATAAGCAATTTAAATAAAATACTTTTGTTCTGCATTCTGCAAGAAAATTGTGAAGTTATTTTTTATTCCATTATGCTATTTAATTTGATAGTAGAATGGCGGAAGAATGTAAAATTCTAAACGAGTTGCCCCCATTCTTTGAATATATTAGAATAAATTACTTTACCAGATAAAAACGGTGCTCTCTGAAATTTTATCTTAGTTAGAAGAAAGCTTAACGGTGCTTGACATTTTGAGGGCATTTAAAGGTCAGAAAGTAAAAAAATAAAATACTATGTTTAACGGTGTACTTTAAGTCTTGTTGAACATTTTCAGTGTGTTGGATTACTATAATGGATTTTCGGATTCTGGTGGAAAATAAAAAATGTAAATTACAGTTGGATTTGTAAGATAATGTAATGAGGATTTCATTTTTATTTCGGAACTAGAAAAAAGTTAGCATCTAAAAGCAAAAATTGAAAGTACTTTAAGTAGGAAGTGTTTTACATGTTTTTTTTATCTAATCCTAACTTAATAGTTAAAAGTAATGATTTCTCAGTTCATGAATAAAATATAATGGTTAGAGTATTCTTCTTTTTCAAAGGAAGTGATGCAAAAAAAGATATTTAAAGATGTCAATTTTAGAAAGCATATCAGAAAATATGAAGGCAAGCTCTTTGTGCAGATATTTTGGTTAATTCCTACTTTACGGTTCTTCTTGGCGCGTTTTCAAAAATCGCCAATTTGGCGCGTTTTACCATCTTGTCTCAGAAAACAAATGAAAGTCGCCAAGGTTACCACAGTAAATTTCTTATTGCCTCATTGGCTAAGAAGCACTAATTAGGAATCAACCGATATTTTACTTGGTATTCATGGTACGTAAAAGCTTTAAATTCCCACCATGTATTCTGTGCCAGCATATACATAGATGGTTCATAATGTAAGGTAACAGGAGATTTCGTTTATGCGCAAATTCCCCGAACGAATGAAATTCAGTGTATAGGTCCAGCACACAATTACAGCAATCGAATGCCAGTAGATGGAGATAGTGTATAGTGCCGTTAGTCTCAGAAATTTGAGAGAAAAGATGGAGTCGTTGAAAGATGCAAGGCCAGTTATTGAAGTGGGAATTGGGATACGATTATCGTGGTTAAAGGAAACCTCCCAAACAGAAATTCATTGTCAAGTTGTGGAAATGGCATCTTGGTGCATCGCACTCGAATTGAGCTTCATGTGGTTTGCTACTGCGCAACCGATTCAGCGCACTGAAACATTCTTCCTACTGTCTGGGTCTCGCACGCAGTCATTTCCAGCTCCAATTCCAAAGAGATGCCGCAGCTTACTACTCCAACGTTAAAGGCGCTATTTTCAGATACGCATGCATATTGTCCTACCATGATGCTACACAGACTAAAACCTTCCTCATTTAACGGATATCTAATGTAAAAATAATTTTTCAAATCGAGATGGTAGTTCCTGAAATTATCGAGTGCAAACAAACTCTGTCTCTATTATATTTATTTATATAGATGTAAGAACAGAAATAGCTGTGAAATTTACAGTTAACCCTTTGAGAAGCAAGCCTTTCCCAATGCTGAAAAAAGGGCAGCCGTTGCCATCGCTCGACTTAACGACCAGCAAGATGGCGGACGATCGAAATGTTCATCGCGTGCCACAGATCTAGAGACCCTTTTTTGACGCAGCTGGCTGTGCCGCACAGCCAGCTGTCGTCAAAAAAGGGTCTCACGATCTGGGACACGCGATGAACGTTTCGATCGTCCGCCACCTTGCTGGTCGTTAAGTCGAGCGATGGCAACGGCTGCCCTTTTATCAGCATTGGGCCATCTATCCAGCTGTTCTCGCATTCTTCCATTTTTCAGCAGAAGTCAGTGCTGTTAAAAATAACCGTGACAATTTTTTGACGGGAATTGACGTGCTAAAAAGTAAACTATTCTCGTGGAGCTATGTCAGCCGCAACAATTTTTATAGAAATCGAATTTATTTTTCATGACTGGCAACAGTCAAAACGTCAGAGTTTGGTATTCCCAGAGCGGAAACACTGCGCGTTAAAGGGTTAATTAAAATTTCACATATTTAAATAGCTTTTTAATTGTCTTCCTGCAAGTTTGGAGGCAAAATTATGAGGCATTCAGTTTATATACATTTATTTAAAAAAAGTAATTTTGTTTTGAACTTCAAGGCTCACTTTAAGTCTATTTTTGCAAAACACTTCTACCATTAAGCAGTTCAAAATATATTGAAACAATAACCATCATAATTTCAAAGCATTGTGATAGGAAATATTTTTGATTTATATAAGTTCTAAAATATGTCCATACTTGCACTACAGTTAAACTTTCACGGTTTAATTAAATTTAATGAAAAATTAGTTTTTGGAAAGGCGCAATTTATCTTTTCAGCTGAAAACTTAAAACAATAATCTATGGATTATTATGAGCATCAAAATTGAAAATATTTTATTTAGCTATTTATATGCGGTTACATTTTATTAATTCTCACTGTATGCTTTGAAATAACTTGCTTGAATAGATGTATTAAAAGGTATTTTAGTGACATATCAGAGTTATCGTTATTAGTATTAACTTAAAAATTATGATTAACCTATCAATGCAGAGAAAAACCAGAGCATGGATTAAAGATATACTATAATATACATCATGAATTGATAAAATTGTAGTACAGAAGAATTTCGCATATTCAGTTTTCGTAAAATTGCAAATAATCTCACGCCTGAGAGCTCAATCGAACCTTGAAACATTCAGTAAAATGGAAAATATATCATCATAACAAATAGCGAAACTAAATGTTCTGTTATGTTTATCGAGTATTTTTTAACAAAGTTTAATGCTTCGAAGAATTAGCATGGCAAAAAAAATGAAAATACAGAGAATAATTAAATCTGTAAGTACGATAAAATTTTTCTTTGAACAAAAACGTCCACATGTCACATTGAAACAAAAAATATAGTTAAAAAAATAAATACGCTTTAGCAGTAATATCTCTTATATTATTAAGATATCCTTAAATGTATTTATGGTTCACTAAGGAAACCTTCTTTTAGAGTACAAAGAAATCTTTGTAACGTGCAAGAAAAAAATTATTTTATAAAATATTTAGTATAGATTAATACAAAGGTGTCGATATATCAAACATGTTTTTCAGAAAAGCGATGTGTTAAAGCATAATTTAAAAAATCCCAGTTTTATCTGCTTTTATAATGAATCATAGGCATTTAAATTGATTAGTAGGACTTGCTTTTAAAAATTTAATATTTTCTTTCCGTGATTTTTCGTAGTTTAAGGAAGCTGATTTTGTAAATTTGGCAAAAAGTTTTGAAAATAAATTTTAAGCAGTAAAGATTAATTCAGTTAGATACATAAGTTTGTAGTTAAAATTTGGCAATGCAAGAATTGTAAGTGTGAATAAACATTTGTTTTGTCTTTTTAGTGTCAAACTCTACAGATACCTTCAGATTCACAAACAATGGCGGACGCAGAATTTTTTTGAGGTGAGGATTAATTTTTTAAAAAAATTATTTGATCTAAACGCCAAATGTACAATAAAGTAATATAAAAAAGTTCATCTGAGCTAAACAAGGTGTACAAAACGGCAAAATGTTACTCTTAACGCTTGTGTCAATGCCCGAGTGCCCGGGTACATTTTAGGAGGAGGGTGTCATGGTAATTTAATCAATTTTAAATAAGCCTATGTAAAATCGCTTCTAATCCACATTATTTACACTAGTATTAACCAGACATATAATTTTAGCCTCTTTTGGGTGAAATTATTGTTGAGTTTTATGTGTTATAATTTCCATACCATTACTCAAAATGCAGGTACTGAGATACCCATTATTGCATCTTTTGTACATAAAGATTGTAAATGATTATTATAACAAATATAAGCATACACAATCATAATAATTATTATTATACATGAATTATTTATTTTCCTTTAAATTATTTGTTATTGTTATTATTTATTATTAGAGTCGTATTACTTGATTATAAAATCGGCAACGTAACAAACGGAGAGTGTAGATATTCGATGTGGTTACCGTGGTACCAGTTAAGTAAAAAATGCGGGGTGTATTTGGTCATTGACGCAAGAGTTAAGCCATGTCTTTATTTAGGGGGAAGGGACCCCACTATCCCATCCCCTCAATCCTCCACTATTCATAACTCATAATTTATTCGCTTATTTATTTATGCAGTTAATTAGTCCACAAATGAACAAACAGTGAAATATTGAATATTTCCAGTTTATTTTCATCTTAATTCTTAATAACTCATATTTACTTTCAATAATGCATATTATTCTCCATGAAGTAAATCTTGAAGATTAATTACGTCATTCTTTAGCATAAAATGCATTCGAATACTTCACGTTGTAGAATACGATCTTTCTTTAATTAGTTTTTTAGCTTTCAGTATCTAGGGTAAATAATTATCTTTTCAAATAACTACGCAAGGAGTACTTCAGAACATTCATTAGCGTCGGTGAAACGTTAACAAATACCAATTAGAGAAAAGAAAAGAGAAATCAAGAGGAAGTAAAGAACTAATCATTAAACTTACAAATAAAGGTATTGGACATCTTACTTTTTATATAACTTTTATACTTCTTCATTAATCTAAGTATTCTTCCCTTTACATAATAGACTCATAGTAAACTTTCATTCAGTTGAGTGTAGGAAAGAAGCAGAGAAAAAGCGCATCTCTAATGGAAACTATATATAGACGTATTCTGTTGTCATAAGTAAAGTCTCCTTCTAAAGCATTGGGAAAAATAAAAAATTACGGCAAACTTGTTTTTAATTTACCGTTTCATCAGCTGTTTAAGAAATTTCAAGAGCTTCCTAAACTATCGTTAAAAGTAAGTAAATGAATTAAATGAATCAGAGCTTAATTGATTGTAAATTGGAATTCTAATTAAGACAATAAATAAACATGAAATACTTATTTACATCTTTCATTAACAACTTCAGTTTTCTGGGAACTTAATCAACCACTTCACGCTGAAGTGTGCATTTTTATTGGCAATCATATTTTTTATAGTATCAAGTAAGAAAATTAAACAGACGTACGGATTTTTAAAAGGTGTGCATGAAGTCAAATAACAGAATAATTTAATTGATAAAAGTTAAGTCAAGTAATTTCTGTTATAATTGTGTATCTCATCTTATTAATGACGTATTATTAAAAGTTGAATTTTCTTAGTTTTCGTATATTTTTCGTTGGATTTCTCATCATACTCCTATAAAAATGAGTTTTTTTCCCCGAGGCCTATCAAGGAACTTATTCGTGTCCAGACATTGATTGTATGATAACTCTGTTACACAAAAACTGTGTAATACTGTTGGATTATGTTACAACAGTGTGTACATATGAACATGAAGATTGTGATGTCTTATATGTGCTTTAAATCCTTTTTGAAACATTAAATTAAAATTGGTACAAGTTAAACAATTTTTAAATTAGTTAGAATCAGGGAGGGTAGTTATCACCACGGGGTAATTGACCATTGGAGTTTACAAAAAAGACTATAAGTGAAAAAGTTTCTTAAAACTTTAGGCATAAAGTTTATATTATTAATGACAAGCTCCTTACATCATTGATCTTAAACAAGGTAGAAACAATTGTGAAATTAACAGCATATCAAAATTTTAAATAAACAAATTTGACGGTTCTGCGTACAAACTTGCTACTGAAAAAAAAAAAAAAAACACAGACAGCTTTGAGACGAGCATCCCAGGAACTATTTATGTTGTTTAACTGCCTTAAACATTTATTTAGACTTTATTGTTATTTTTTATTTTGCTCTTAATAGGTAAACATCACTTAATACAATTTTTTAAACAATTAAATAGTTTTCTCAGCATCCTTCCCTCTAAGGCTCATAGATTTCATCTAGCCTTGTTTATCGAAAAACAAACGAAAGCGTTTTTCCTTTTATGAAGAAAGGTGATTTTTAACACATATTGGCAGCAAGAGGCCATTTTGATTTAGTAGATATAAACTATAACCTTATTTCTGAAGTTGCAACATTTACCCACCGGAGTATCTGTAACCAAAACCATAGTCGTTTCAATTGCTCTAACGGAAGCTGTAAGCGTAAATATCAACATAAATTAGGTGGTCATTATTTTCTCAATGGTGGTTATATTTATCCTAATTTTTTTACAATTTTCTGAGTTTGTTGGGGATAATTATGACCACCCCCTTAAACTTAAAGCAAAAATGCTACGGAACAAAATTTTTACGAGGTGTTCTTAAAAGGTCAATTTTTCCCCCTAATTAATGAAAATAATATATTTAATATAATAAAAGGATTAAAAATTCACGAAGTTGAAATTGGCTCAGAATATTCATAATTACTCCATTTGATCCTATTTCAGACGTATTTAGATAATAAGCATATCCTCAAATTCAGCTATCGAATATTAGCAGCTTTCAAACTAAAACATGAAACGCTATAACACACATTAACGGAAATGCATAGTAGTAGTTATTGTGATTAATTATCGAATATATTCAAGCAGTAATTTGATTCAATATGATACTATTGTACAGCACAGTAGAGATAATGTTTGCCTAAAACAGCATCATAAATTATCTCCGCAACATATGGCAACTGTAAAACATCTCACTGAACTAACCATATATTTTACAGACGGTTTCAAAATATGCTTACTGGATGTTGCAAAGATGGTAAAATAAAGACAACTTATTGCATGCACGCCTAGTTGTTGCAGTTAAAGATATGTTTGAAATATAAATTTTCACATCATAAAAAATAATGAAAATATAAATTTTCACATCATAAAAATGAAAACAAAAAGACTTGAAATGAATTAGATATTGTTTGGTTTAATTAGAATGCCTTCAAATAATTTTTAGAGGATGATCAATATTCTATGCTTTAGAAAAATCTTTCATGATCACTGATTTTGATGTATGTCGTTATAGCTTCTTAAATGTGATGAAACTGAAAGAAATACATTATTACCACGAAAAAATGAAAGTTCTATTAACATTTAAAGAAAGAACATAAAATTGGAAGTTTAACCCTTTGAGGCGCAACCCTTTCCCAATGCTGAAAAAAGCAGCCAGCTATCGTCATAAAAGGGGCTCTAGATCTCTGGTACGCGATGAACGTTTCGATCGTCCGCCATCTTGCTGGTAGTTAAGTCGAGCGATGGCAACGGCCGCCCTTTTTTCAGCATTGGGCAATCTATCTAGCTGCTCTCGCATTCTTCGATTTTTCAGCAGATGTCAGTGCTGTTAAAAAGAATCGTGAACATTTTTTCGGGAAATTTACGTGCTAAAAATTAAAAGATTCTCGTGGAGCTATGTCACCCGCAACTATTTTTATAGAAATCCAATCTATTCTTCGTGACTGGCAACAGTCAAAACGTCAGAATTCGGTGTTCTCAGAGCGGGAACATTGCGCGTTAAAAGGTTAATGTTTGTGTAATAATGTTTCATCTAGAAAATTATGCACAGAATCTTTATTTCTTAAAATGCCATTAATTTAGTTACGGTTTAAATCCTTAGTTAAAACTTAATTACACCAGGTGTTTCGGATGATTCTGCACGACCATTCTCAGGTGTTTCTTTTTTCCTCGTTTTACCCTGTTATAGCATCTTCTTCCAACCCTTGTCCGAGCATAACGTAAGTCATATTGTGCATTGACCACGTCTTCCTGTTTTGAAATTTGAAAGGTTTCCCTCTAGTATGCATAGTTCTTGTTTCTTCATTAGCAGAATATAGAAAAAAAAAGACCAATTCACACCAGAGAGACCCTGGAAATTTTAGTAAACCGAGAAAACCGAGAAAGATAGAGCACCTGAGAATGGCTGTAACGAAGCCAGGCGAAAGATTTTGTGCAATTATGTGTTTATTTTTGATTATTCAATTCTACTTCGCGCATTTTAATTTTTACGGATTTTCATTTTTGCTGCAGTATAAAGGATAATGTAATTCCAAGCGTTTCATCAATCGAATTTATTTTTTAGCATTTGAATACATTGCTTATTTTAATTGCTTACTATTTATTTTAATTATTTTCAAGTCTTTTCTATTATATTTACCAAAATACATTTAAAAAACACCTTTGAAATGAAATTTGAAGTTTTCTTTCAATTAATAAAATACTTAAATTTTCCTGTTAGTGTCAAAACTTCAAGCATAAATAAACAGGTACGACCTTTAAAAAAGGCATTTGAACATGAATCGAATTTTATAATTTGGTTTCCCTAAATTAAAAAAGTATTTTTCATAAAATATTAATCGGGATCTATGTATTCATGAATTTTCATATTTCTTTTGAGTTATGTTTTTTCCTTCAAAAAACTAATTAATTATTTGGAGAGTTAAACTAGGAAATTTTGCTTCGACTGGAGAACTTTTTTGAAAGGTTGTACATCTTTTAAAAAATTAGTTGAAAATTAAAATAAGTATAGTTATGCAAAACACTTGTAAATGCCATCAATTGCTGGTCTGCTGTCAACAAGCCTGAACGGGGGGCATCTGCATAGAAGCTAAATAATAAAAAATAAGTAACACGCTATGACAAGAGAGCCCAACTATTTAGCTATGGTAGGTCATATTGAGAGAAGACAAACTATTTTGAGCCACACAATTTTGCCTAACAGAAGTGACAGCTCGTGATTTCCGAAATCAGTAAATCGGGCAGTTGTGTAGATTTTCTCCTTCTGGTTTGACAGCTGAAATATTTTTTTTTAATTGTACCTCTAGTAAGCAAATGTGTGATTTTGACACTTTCGTTCCAATTTTTTTAGTGTGCACCGTACATATGTGCACAGATGGAAAAATATTTAGTGAATCAGTAATTCATTTGACAGCGATTCATTACAGTGATTCATCACAGAGAACCTCCTAACATCAACGGTGGTTCATGAGTTTTTTAGAAAGGTTGAAACATGTTTACGGTATGCATTATGGTTTATTTCATATGTTATGTTTCGGATCTCAATGATAATTAATTACTTTGGACCACATGCAGACAATGAGATGTAAAGTCTTTCCAAAATGGGTTATTTTTTATTTATTGCACAAATGCTGTGTTTGGATTCTTCTTTACATGAGTTCTACCATACCTCCACACTATAGATGGACTGTGCCATTTTTTAACTGTGCCATTTTAACTATATTAATAAAAATTGTCCGAAAAATGTGTCCCAAAAAAGCGGCATAAAAATGCACATAAAAGTATGCGACATATATATATATATATTGAGTATTTTACATATATTTAAATACTATTAGTTCACAACAGCTTTAATCTATTGTTATAATATTTCGTAAGCTAGAATATGCATCACATGTATTTTTCTATAAATAGGTAACAATCATAAAAATTTCAACAGCTTAAGAAAATTGTTGAAAATTGAATTGTTTATTTTTTACTGTACAATGTCTTATCCTCCTGAATTCTGTATCCCTCGATAAACATTCATCTACTTAACTGCAACTGTGCTTGCGCACGCATTCTTTTTACTTTTTCTATGCATTTTTCCTTCTTTATGTTACCTTGTTATGTGATGTGCCTGTTTCTTCCGTTCTAATTTAATAAAGTAAATGTTATGTTAAAATCCCACGCTTACTATGTTTGTGCCATAACTCTACTAACATTTATAAAAAGTTATGGACACCAGATCGATTAATTTATTTATTTGCTTTTTTGAACGTTCGTTTCAAGGCTGCATCATTCAACCTCAAAATGGCGACTGGAACTTGGCGATGAAACGCTGAATACAGATAATTACGAAACATGGAAACATAAAACATGGACTCATAAAATTAAGGATGCATCAAGAATAACTTGTAAAAGGTGTAAACGCATCGACCACTGGGCTAGCGAATGTGAAAGTGGAAAAAAGAATAATTTTAAAGTCTAACAGCCTGGGATTCTTATCCACTCTGGATGACTCGCCAATAGGGTTACCATGCGAAATACAGCAACCCTATTTGCCTAAAGCTCTCTCAACAATATCAAATAACGAAAAGCAAAATTTTTGGCGTGTTAAGATAGATACTAAAAATATATATAAGATTCAATATGACCCAATATGCTTCAATATGTTTGCAATTGCAAGAAAAGATCAGGAAACCCTCTTACCTCCAGTCGATGAAATAAATGTATTGAAAGAATAAAAGAAAAAGAAAAAGGGGTGAGAGATAAAACGACATAGTCAATTAATATCGTTTTAATATGGCAATAATGAAGCTAAAAATTTAGGGGGTTCAGGGGGGGTCTCCCCTGATGAGGTTCGAACAGCCGAATTTTATATATGTGTGCACATATACACAAAGAGTTTTTAGTGCCTGTGTAAATATCTATTCTTTATATATATAAAGAAGAGATGCTTACACAGGCTAAAAAAAAGCGAAAATAACATTTATGTAATGCAATTTGAAAAATAACTAAAGGAACTCCTTACAAATAAAAGAACTCAGACTCTAAAAGTATTCTGAGGTCTGAACAGCAGAAGAGCTGAAAGAAAATCCAAAAATAATGGCTAGGTCTAAGTCCATTCCATTTACTACAATTTTTTTTTTATAAAAAAGAGAACCCTTTGTCAATATTCCAGCCATTTACTTGAGAAATATTCGAAAGAAATGCGTTTCTTGTCAATAACTTTGGTTTTCTCATCGATGTTCAAATGTATACTAGCGAATTATTTTTTTATATGATTCATGAATCTTGAGTTAAAGCTTAACATGCAAATTAAATGTATTCCCGTTTTAGATTTTTAAACCACCGAATATGAGTTTTTTTTTATGTTAGTGTAGGATTTGTTTGCTAAGGCTGTTTATTTAAAATTTGGATATAGGCTTAGGAGTGATGGTTTTATTAATAGATCTGATGCGAAGGAAATGATTTGTTTTTATATCGAAAAACAGAATCAAAACTTTGGGCAATTTCTATAAGCGACTTTTATCAGACTTCTCATCAATAGCGTTTTAGAAAATTATTTAAACTGAAATACTAGCTTAGTGCTTTTTTTTTTCTTTCGATTCAAAACCGCAAAAAGAAGTTATCAATAATCAGTTAAAAAGGAAGCTGTCAAGCATATAGTCTAGCAAGAAATAAAAGTAAAGCATATATTCAATATTTTCTAGTAGAATATGAAACAATTTCTAACAGCTTCTGTGATCTATAGTGGAAAATACACATTAAATGCTTACATATAGGTTTAGAGAAAGTAAACGCCAGTGAATTAAGTGTAAAATTGCAGCCGATAAAATAATACCTCTTTTGTTAAGTGACACGCCGTTTACTGTAAGTAACGGGACATTTTCTATTCCCAAGACGCTAGTACATTCTAAGTTAACAATGCTCCAAACTTAATTCCCTAACATTCGTGGATAAATTTGATACCGTCATGTAGAAGAAAAACCGAAATGACCTACTTAGGTTCTCCTAACATTTATCCCAGATTATGCTAAAAGTACGCTATTTACATACTTTAAAGAGGTTCTGAAATTACGTTTGTGTGTTCGATGTTCCTATAATAACAGATTTCAGCACTTATTATTTTTCTTATCAGTTCTCTGATAAGAAATAAAAATTATTCCTATCAGTGCTCGTCTGTTAACTTGACAATTAGCGGTTCGGGCCTACCCAGGAAAGCTAAAATATGTTTCGTATCCTATTAAAAATTTTCATGTATAAGAAAAAAAATCAATGATTTTAACATTTTTTCTAAATATGTGACTTAATTAGTAATAGAGTGAAATATTTTTCAGGTAATTTTACTCGATTCTTATTTTTATGGTAGTGTAAGTATAGAGACGAAGCTTTTACAAATTTATATTTATTGAGACAACTAATATTCTGTTTCCCACAAATAAATTTGATAAAAGTATTGATATGCTTTGACCACCAGAAAATATTATTTGACAATAAGGATCCTCAGATAGGAAAACTTTTGGTTGAGTAATAATTCTCTATGTGATCCGTTTGACGGAAATGTTAGTAATAGATTTTGGTTTCTATATTTATTGCGGATATATTGTTGTTATTGTGAGTGATAGGCAGTTCGACAAGTTTTATGCCGTGTTGTTTTAGGCTGCATTTGACTTATTATGGCATACAACAAACCACTTTAACTGACACACGTCTCGATTTGAAGTTCTTCGTCACGTTCACACTGTTTGCAAGCATTACATTTAATACTTCACATCATTTCATTTCTCACATCATTACGTTTCAATTCTCACACTCACCGGCTCAACTATCACACTTTTTAATTGCGTTATTAAACATACTTTTATGTAGTCGCAATGATTGATTGCCAAGATTTATTTTTATAGTTTCTGGCTTCAAATTATTTTTTAAAATTAATTTGTATATATTTTTTGCACTGTAAAATTATTTACACAGCGATAAAGATATTGTAGGAAAGTCCATTTTTGTAAAATGACAAAAAATGCTCAAACGCATTTTTTTAAAAAAAATTTTACATATTGATATTTAAACATTAATAATTTTCACGCTTATTTAAACATTTATAAAGAAATCGACTACTTTTAAATTTAGTTATTTTGATCTGTTTAGAAAATACCTACACATGCCGAATAAAGGGATTTTCCATTACACGTGAAACATTTGACAACTTGCCTTTTTTTTAAAAGAAATATATTTTAAAATTTTTGTTTACATCAAGTAAGATATATATGTTACAAAATTACTACGTGACAGAAATTTTGATAATTTCACCACTTCCGTGGAAAGTTTATCAATTAATTTCAAACACCCATTGATCTTTTGATTATTACTACCCCTTAACTGAAATTAATGAGAAGTCCGTTTGTTTAGTTGAAATAAATTACAACTTTCGAGTGCTCACTAAAATTGTTTAATATGTCGGAAATCTAGTCATGCATAGTAGGTTTCTTGGAACAAACAAGGAAGATAATTACCCTGCTAAAAAAATGCTGTGTAGTTTTAATAAGTACAGTTTACTTATTAAACTTTGCATATGGAACTTACTTAAGTAAGTTTCATATTGTAAACATTGCGGCGTGTATGTTTTTACAATTGTATAATTTCACTCAAAACAGACGTTTAATTTAAAAACAAGAACATAAATTTCAGTTACTTTCAACCCAAGTTTTCGCACTACAACTTCCATCTCTGTTCAACAAACAGTCTAAATGAAAAGCAATAAGAATCTGTCATGAAAGAAAAGAGGATAACTTTACAAATATTCATGCAAACAGTTTTACGGTATTATGAATACGTTTTTCGCAAATTATACTAGTTCCAATAATGCTATGAGCTTTCTTTTACTGTTACATAACAGCCAATAATACCGAAAAACAAAACTGACAGTCAAAAATAAAATGGAAAATTTCTCAACGTATTTCATAATACTCGTTATAGATGTCTTATAAAACAATATCTCACTTTCTTTCAAACGTATTCACTGTGATTTTATTCTTTTCTGGTGTCAACTTGTATTTATACATAGGAAATCAAAACTTTAAAATATTTATGCGTTTTTATTAACGCAGATGTAAAAGCAAACTGACTTTGATAAGTAAAACATTTCTTTCTAACATAATTCTCATTTTAAAGAAAAAAACATATTTGCTGCAGAAGAAAAATATATTTATCTTTTAAGAAAATAGCGCAAGAAAAAAAAAAGTAACAAGAAGTAAATTAAACGTCAAAATAAAACATTTAAATGCAGTGACAAAACTTTAGTTTCTTTCTTGCATATTTAAACGACTCATTAAAACGTGATATGAATATTTTATGACATTTTTGCGTTACATAAACCTTCAAATTTCCTCAGTAAGAAAACTAAACAAAAGAAAGACATTATGAGGTTGTGTAAAACAAATATTGCAAATGCTTTAAGTATATGCATGGATATTAATAAAGCATTATTTAAAAATTATATTTTGTTTTGTTTATCATCGTGTAGTCCATTAATAAAAATGAAAGCAATTTCGATTTGATTAATTAGGGGTTCTTTTAAAAAAGCGATATTAGATGCGATAATTACGAGTAGGTAAACTGTGAAAGATCTATTTAATTAAAGCACTATCAATTCGATTTGTACATTTCTAAAACACTGAAGTATATCGTTCTTTGCAAAAAATGTTAATTTTTGGTTTTTGACCGTATTTTTATTTCCAATGGCAAGTACACAGGGTAACAGATATCTTTACGCATGAGAAACGGAACACAGGAAGAAATGGACGTAAAGATGGAACGAGATGGGTTAATCTGTCAACTTAAGTCTGGCAGTCCAATATTTGCTCTCTTAAGCACACATTAGGTAGAGCAAGACAGGAGGCAAGGTGAGAAATGTCAAAACCCTACTAGCAATTTTGCTCGGGCAACCACCGGCCACGTAGCCAGCCGATGATGGCCCGAGCAAAATTGCTAGTAGGGAATCCTCTCGAGAGTTGCACAAGGGACAAGCAGGATCCGGAGCCAAGTTAATTCTACGGAAGTGTTTTAGTAAGATAATCGTGGGCAGAAAATAGTCGCAACAGTGCCGCCGATTTGCTACGACGTAGTCAGGGTTATCTAGAATGTAAATGAATCAAGGCTTTTAACCACTTCTGTGGCAAGTTATCGAGAGAAGAAACTTATTAAAGGTTTTTGATTTTAAAGGTGCGAATCTGTTAGAGGCAGCCAAGGGACGAGCAGCTGCTTCGACTGGTGGCATGAAGATTGAGGTGGTAATGGAAGACTGTCCCATTTCAGACGTTGAGGGCGAAAAGGGTTGTTGTGTGGTTATTCCCGTTTCAGGCGGTGGGTTTTCAGATTACCGTAATTGGCTGACAGCGTTGAATACCTGTCGCCAATAAGACTTGGCGGCAGCACCCGAGGTGGCTATAGTCAGCGCTGCTGTGAAACGTCTTTCGTCAGCTGAAATCAAGGATGCATCTTTCATTATAAACAGAGTTTACTCAGGAAGGAATGAAATCTAGGCCTGAAATCGAATGCAAGAACAACGAGGATATAAAGTCTTTTATCAAAAAGTGCTCTGTTCTTGCTCACATCCCGGACTCTTCGGAAAATGCGTGGTTGGACTTTATATAAAATGCACCATTTGCAGATGACGTAGGAAAATTTATCGATTATATGGTTGAACAGTGACTTGAAAATCAGATGAATGGCCCAATATGGAACTGTTTTGGAGAGCGCCACAGAACAACAAATGCTCTGGAAGGTTAGTACAAGAGTATCAATGAAACTTTTTGGAAAAATCGCTCACATATATTCCAAGTTATACTTCACTTAAAAGAAGATGCTGTTTATTATGATTTCCAAAGGGCCAAAACAGAGATTAATATTCCACCACAGAAATAGTTAAAGCATTACTGTGATGTCGATGACACTATAAAAAAAGAATTTGCTTAAGTACAGTAGTGGAAAATTGAATAATCATGAGTGTCTGAAAAAACTTGGTCATCACATGAAATTTCGGTTTTATCACACTAAAAGTCTACGAAACTTATTTTGAAGCCAAACGGTCTGTATTGCCAAATGTGAAATTACCGCCTCAAACGGGTATACCATTTTCACCCTTCATCCCCTCCGCCTGTTACAGTCCACCGCCTCAACTGCGGGAACGCCTGAATCGGGACATCACCATTCGAAGCTTGCCACAAGTTGACGCTTGCTGCGACTTGAACCAACCGAGGCGGCTGCACAATCGGCCAAATCACGTCGGTAAATTTCGATGCTCAAGGACGCCTCTGTGCGAACTGCGTGTTTAATCCTTTGAAGTGCCACTATTTTCCGTAGCTTTTAAAAAAAAAGCAGCCATTGCCATCGGTCGATTTAACCACCAGGAACGTAACGGTCGAACGAGTCGTTCATCACGTACTACTGATCTAGAGACCAATTTTTGACATCTGTATCATTTTTGAGATCTGTAGCACGATTCGATCGACCGCCATCTAGCTGGTAGTTAAATCGAGCGATAGCAATGGCTTCCCTTTTTTTCAGCATTTAATTCTTTGAAGCACAACCATCTGCCAATGCTGAAAAAAAGGACAGCCGTTACCATAGCTCGATTTAACTACCAGCAAGATGGCGGTAGATCGGTTCGTTCATTGCGTGCCACAGGTCTGGAGACCATTTTTTGACAGTGTTGCACGCGACTGACGTTCATTGCGTTCATCTGTGGCACGCGATGAACTATTCGGTTGACCGCCATCTTGCTGGTAGTCAAATCGAGCAATGGTAATGATTGTCCTTTTTTTCAGCATAAGGTAGTCTATCCAGTTGTTCTTCTACATCCATGCATTTCCATCGTATTCTTCCATTTTTCTGCAGATACCAGTGCTGTTAATAATAAACCTGAGAATTTTACAAATAATCAACCATTTTTAGGGGAAATGATGAGCTAAAAATGAAGGACTCTCGTGTAACCATGTCACCCTCGAGTATTTTTCTAGAAATCAGATTTATTCTTTGTGACTGAAGACAGTCAAAACGTCAGACTTTTGTGTCCTCACGGTGAGGACACCGTGCGTTAAAGGGTTAACGAAGACGATTGTACGTGTGTTCGGTAGGCGGCAAAATGGATAAAGATAAATGTACGGCTAATGAGAAACTGAAGCAACTGTGGTATTGCTTCTCAAGAATAAAGGTCACTCATAAAATAAAGTTTATGTTCTGTAAGAAATTGTCCAGTGATAGTTAAGTTTACGGTTTTATGGTGATGAAAAATACTTAAAATATTTAGTTTTAAATCACAAATGAACATCGAAAGTTTTGGCGCCAATTTAAAGTAAAAATCGGTTAAAAACACAATTTTTGTTTTAAAAATAGCTCTTACAACCACCAAAAAAACAATTTCTTAAGAGCAAAATAACTTTATAGAGAAAAATCAGGAAATTAGCATAACTTCTTCAAATTCATCTTTGGTAACTCTATAGAAATACAGGATTTATGTATCGAAATCTTTCTCTATATTCGTCCTATATATGAAGATGGCATGTTTCAGTTTGGATTTATTAACTAACAATACTTAGAACAACAATAGAGTTATTATAAGAGATATCAATTCGACTTTCTATAAAAACTTTGACAGAAAACAGTATCAGATTTTTAGAATAATACAGATTACTCAATTTATGTTACCCTATTATTTTGACAATATACTTTCATAATGAATAAACTCCTTAAAAAAGTAGAAATCAAAAACTGCCTTTCTAATGCAAACGCAATTCTTGTTAAGGAAACAGAAATCTAATATACTTGTTCAATTGCGCTTTTATCTGTAGTGGGACGAAATAAACGCAGAGGAGCATCGGAGGCAAAAAGAATGCGATACGCCTTCGCAAACGGCCAAACACAGACTGCATGGGTCAGACAATGTCGCTGGCAATCAGACGAGAGCCCCCTGTTTTCTTTTCACCCAACAAAAGGAATGAATGAGAGTGATAAATGGCATGTCCCACTCAACTGGAGATTGAGACGAGCTATTGCAATCTCAGAAATTTAATGTGGAGCGAATGTACGTTGTTGTTTAGTTAAGGAAAAGGGAGTAGAATAAAGCATACGTACATAATAATCCCGTTATACAGTGCGCAGCAGTTATAACGGAGCTGGGATATAACGTACTATCGGTTATAACGTACCTAGAAGCTAGGTTCCGATTGAAGTCCTATATTTATAATGTTATTTAACTTCGGTTAAAACGTACTTAACAAAAGTACGTACTTCGGCTAAAACGTACTTTTTATGCCAAAGCCAAACATAAAATTTTGCTTTTCTTAAGAGTTTTATTTCCTTGCTGTTGGAAATTTCAGTACCTTCAAAAACATTCGTTGTCAGTTTTCAGATTCTTTAGCAAGATGAATTGTGAATGAATGAAGGGAGTGACACTAAGGGAGCATAATGCTGCAAAAACATTAGCACGATTTTTTGAATGCCGCAGTGATGATGCAGAGAATCTACAAAAATCTATTATGAATATCCAAAACAGTATTTTTAAAGTAGCATCTGCCCATTTAAAACAAAAGAAAGTTACAGATTATTTATCTCAATAAAAATTGTAAGTAATAAAGAATTTTCTCTGTTTAATTTAAATTTTAAAAAATCAAACCTGTCTAAAACGCATATTACAATGAAATTATGAGCCCATTTTCTTTTTTTTGTGTAATATTGAATCTTACTGGCGGAACTGGTTATAACGTACTTCGGCTATAACGTACTACATTTTTAGGTCCCGCGAGAGTACGTTATAACCGGTATCTACTGTATTTGTTTTTTAATACACATTCCTTAGAATGAAAAAAAAAATAAAACATTAAATTTGTAACTAGAAGACTTTCTCTCGGATAAATACGTTTATTTGTTGAAATGCAGTTTGTAAAATCATTAGATTTTTTTAAATGATTGGATTTGCTAGTTTTAATTTGTAAAATTCAGACAAAGCCAATAAAACAGCTCAGTAAAATGTTACATGTTTAAAATAATTTCGTCCTGAAAATTTCAAAGCCTTTTGTTTTTGTTCCTGACAGTTATTAGTTTGGGTATTTTATAATTATTAAAACTCCGTTGTGATGAATGAATCCAGGTTCGATACACTTAGTTGAAATGTAAGAAGAAGACGTTAAAATACTTAAAACTGTTTTATTTAAGAGAAACTATTGAAACATAAGCTTACTACAACGGCTGGTAATAGCTCAGCGAAATAAAAATACGTCCTATAAGGACAGTGAAAATAAGATGGAATGATTTAAAAATTACACCAGCATAGAATTACACGTGGGCGAGAACAAAAACTTGGCTGGGATAAATAACGCCAATCCCATAGCAACCCTAAAACATGATAAAATAAAAAAACAGAATCGCGAGAAAATAATTTTTAAAATGTCGCAGGGCAACAAAAGAAAGAAGAAAAAAAAAAAAGCCGCCAACAATATACCAAATAGGGGGTAAGCAATAAGCCATTGCGATTGCATAACGAACATAATATAATCTATTTTTAGTCCAGAACAGCTCCAAATGTCTGATGAGACAAATAAGCAATTAAGAATAATGCATACGGGAAAAAGCGAATATACATATTAAAAGCCGAATTGACAGAAAAATGAGAACAGAAATGGTTTAGAATACATGATTTTGAATAGATAATATTTAAGAAACACAAAGTAAATGAATATTAAAATTAGATATGGGATCTTCATTACAGTTTTAGTTCCCCGATAATTGCAGTAGCATCCCAAACTAAAATCAGGACTTCTACAACGGAACGTCCGAAAAAGTTGACTCAATCAAAAGACGTTTATTTAAAGTTTCTAGAAAGCAAAACAATTAACTCTATTAACATACAGGTATACAGTAAGCTAGTTCTTCTATTAAAAACAAATAGATTATTTAGCACTGTGCACAACTTTCAAAACAATTTATGATGTCTCTTTCACACTATTCTTCATCTCAGTAATGCCGAAACAATAATTAATTACTTTGGATACATTTATGTGATAAGTTAATTTTATGAAATTATATGCACGTGTTTGTAAAACATTTTTTACAAAAAAGTACGAAATGTCATTATTGTTTTGTCTGTCTGTAAACTTTTGAAACGTACTGTACTCCTGACATCACAATTTCCGGAAATACGTTTTAAGATTTGTTAATACAAAAATAATGATGAATGTGCATGCTACTATAAATATAATGAATTTAGCGAACTGAATGTTTCATTATATTATAACTTTATAATATTTTAAATACAATGTTATTTTGTGGTGTTTTTGCACGGTGTGATGGTTTGCTCATTGGAAATGCAAGTTTTAAAAGTTTTTTCTCAACCGTCCAAAAGTTTTGCACACTATAGATTTCTATTTACACTTGATTTTTTGGAAAATTTTAATCTGAAATGAAATCTTAATTTTATAAATTTTAAGTCTAAAAATATTTTTCAAAATTTAATATATGCATATATATAATATGAAAATGCATACTTCATATTTTAAAATTATACCCATATTTGTCTGAAAGTTCAGTTTTTCAAGTACTAATTTTGAAACGTCTAATAAAGGGTTTCTACAAATCTTACACATATTTTGCCTGCTAACTAAATCACCTATATTTAGTTCTGTACAATAATAATACAGTATCCAAAATTAAGGAAAATAGTTTATCAACCTCATTGCTGCTACGGCATAATATAGTATTTTAGAAATTGCTTAAAACGTACTATAGTATCTGCAATGGTTAAGGTAAAAAAAATCCACTCTATGTTGCAAGATGCGCAAATGATGTTTTTTTGAAGGCTTGAGCTAGCTTAGTCAGTTATTTTAGTCTCTAAATAGCATTTAATTGAAGCGAGGGGTTATAGTTGAACTAACTTACAAACGTTAAATATCAAACAGGAAAATAAATAAATAAATAAATACAAATGCAACAATGCGTGTTATTGATCATTGGACAATGTATGTATATTCTTCTTGAAATCATTGTTGAAAACAATAACATCAATATCTAATAGTGTACCGATGGTGGAGAAATTGAGGTACCGTAAGTGATATTTACGTCATTTGGATGTAAAGAGTATAAAAAATGCATCAAAAACTCAGGTTTTGAAGTGAAAATTGCACCACAAGTAAAGAATTGCGTACGTAGAAAAGCCATCATACTCAAAATAAATTGAATTTTCAACTGTTCTAATTCATCATGCCATAACTTTTCAAGCTAATCAAGCTTATTCTCCCAAGAAAGAATATAGTTAAAAATAGAAGTGTAGATATCTTACTTTCATGTGAAATTTTGTAATTATAAAAATAATGATGAATGTGCATGTGCCTATAAATATAAGGAATTTAACGAACTGAATGTTTCATTATTTTATAACTTTATAATATTTTCAATACAATGTTATTTTGTGTCGTTTTTTTGTGTGAAGTTTCTGTGCCTCAGGAATGTGTATAATTTAATAAACATACAACGAAATTGCGCGGTATCCACATGAAATTATTTTTATGCTTATTAGCGTCTTTTATTACATTTCCTTAAAAAATGCACATAAATTAAGGATAAACCGTAGTTGATCTAATTAATGAAACTGGGGCATATGGCTTCCACAATGTCTATGCTGTGGTTTATATATGCTAACAGAACACCAAGCTATTTTTAATGGGAATTCATTGTTTGGATCCGTTTTCCTGAGATATATTGATGCTTAATTACAGAATGTTCCGTGGTTATAAATTTGACCTCGTCTGTAAACAAAATGCCGAAATAAATTGTTGTCCAAGGGTACCAATCCCTATTCAATTAAATGAGATGTCACTTTGTGTAATGAATCTTTTCGTAATAGAGAGCTCTTTGTGTTTTCCTGTTTCGGTGTTAATTAAGGTATGTTAAACCATTTCAAAGATTGACTATATTATGTACACACATTGTGTCGCTTTTGCGAATGTACATTGTGTAAAATGCATCGAACCTAGAGAATTATGTTTTCATGCGTTAAACTGAAGCTACTTTCTGTAATTAAAAGCATATGTGTTGTATTATTATATAATTAAAATATACCTTTTTCACATTGTGTATATTTAGAAAATTAAAAAAAAATTAAATTTATTAAATGAATATGTAAAATATTTCATATACATGCATATTTAGAATCTTTAATATCATACATACTACTAGGTGTAGTGAAGTAATATCGTTTTTTTCTAGCACTTTAAATTGAAACAAATAAAATTTCTAATAAACAAATCAGTTCATAGGACTAAACACAAATTTTACCGGTTCCAAAATTGGTTATAGAAATTGATAAGCAAAATCAAGATTTTTTTAACAGTCAGCTTATCACAGATGAGTTTTCATTTGCTGTATTTCTCATACAAGAGAGTCCTTCCATAGTCTCAAAAATCTGGAAATTCTCGAGCAGAACTGTCATCAGCTACTCAGTGTACAACAATGAAGAATTCACAAATAGTCTTGAAAAAAGGTGAAAAAGGGGATAGAAACCATCGCTTATAATATCGCAACACGAAGAAGGTGATCACTTTTGCCCACAGTTAACTTATTCACAGCGAGCGAGACTCCCAACTCAATTGAACTCGGACCTGCACTTTTATACTTTACACCGACGTTTCTCCGACTTTCCAAATCCTAATACCTACACTGTTCAAAATATAACTGTAAATTAACGGAAAAAGGAC
Source organism: Cheiracanthium punctorium (assembly GCA_038373885.1). Taxonomy (NCBI): domain Eukaryota; kingdom Metazoa; phylum Arthropoda; class Arachnida; order Araneae; family Cheiracanthiidae; genus Cheiracanthium; species Cheiracanthium punctorium. The sequence goes on from JAWZYV010016235.1 coordinate 439,264, forward strand.
TGGCAGCAAAGTTGCCAGAAAATGTCCGTTCTGTTTATTATTTTTCCATTTTCTGGACTTGTAACTTTCCGTTTTACAAAAACTGCGAAATAAAATATGTTGTCCATCGCCAGGATCGAACCCTGAGCCTACGTATCTGGAGACGGTTGCTTTAACCACTAGACACTACAGGACTGGTTCTGGATTGGCCAAAGGGTGAAATAAAAGTTATTTTAGTTTCCTTGCGGGAGAGGAATTCGTGCGTTTCATGATTTAAAATTCGAGATAAAGTGTTGTCCAGTTATTATCAACATAGTCAAATTATTGGATTAGCAAGAAATCAATTTCGGTTTTCACAAATGTATGTAGTTAGTAAAAACATTTACTCTTTAGCTATTTGTCATATCGGTTTAGATTTCCAGACAGATTGCTGCAAACACTGAAAATCGGGAAAGAAATACGTTAGCTGCTAAAAATATAAAAAAATACACCTTGATTTTTCGTTCTCAGTTTGAAGTAATATTAATAATAGTCACTTAAATTATTTTCTAGCCAGTCCTGTACATTTATGAATGTGATTTGAAATACTCTTTTTAATGAAAGGGAATTCTTCTTTAAAAAAGTAATTAATTCTAGTTTAAATTTTAATTACTCATTATAGTTTAATTTTTAATTACTCATGAGAATGCGTTTGGTGTCAATATTTTTATCCATCTAAAATGTCCAACGAAAATCCATTTCTCAAAACTACTTACAACACTTACAAAGTAAACCAAAAACGGAAATTTACCGTTTTCAGAAGAAATTTCCGAAAGTTGCAATCATTTTTCTTCGTTTAACGGAAAATGACCAATTGTTGGGGAAAGCGGACATTTTCCTGGAAATTAAGGCTGGAATTATCCTGAATTTTCAGATTACTTTTTAACAGTGTAGAAAAGTATCCATTTGACTCAGGGCCGTGCGGTATATTTTCTCGGTATGATGCGAGTCTTCAAAATGCCGCCTCTTCAGTATAAAGGGGATAAGCGGTTCAACCCCCCCCCTCCCCGAAAAAAAATTAACATGATATCCATTAATTTTTCATTTTTAACGGAAGGATTGCATTTAATCTCATCCCCCGTTAACGGAAATCTGTGTACGCCACAGCACCCCTTAAACGTTTCTTCCTTAAAATAAATGCTCACTATGATTTAAAAGCAAAACTACACAAAATGTACAAATGCTATATTTATTTTACTAACATTAACAACAAACTGTTTTAATTTTACTCTTCTAACTTTAGCAAATTCGTGGATTAGGGATGTGTAGTCTAGAATAGCAGCCAATGTTGATTCACTAGAAATTATTGACAGGTTTCTTAATTTTGTTTGGTTTATTGAACTTCTTCGATAAGTTTTGATTAATTTTAATTTAGAAAAACTTCTTTCCGCACTAGTGACTGACACTGGGCGTGTTAGCAAAGTTCTCAATGCTGTGACAGTATTTGGATACAAAGAAATTAAATTATTTTTGCACAAATATTTTAAAACATCTAAAGGTTTCATTAAATATGGCAGCATTCTAGATACATCACGTAATTCTTCTTGTAGAGCACTCTCATTAATATCAGATTCATTTTTGATCGAAAGTATTGACTGGAAATTGATACAGTTCTTTGTCATCAATATTTCCGAGTTTTAAAATATCATATAAAAACTTAAAATTTTTGTTATGGGTTTCCAGAAGCCTGAATCGTTCATTTAGAGAATTATATGCAATGTCCAGAATATAGTTTAAAAAGTTTAAATTTATTTAATTTTAAATTTATTCTCCTCTGTTAAAGGCTCGTAGACAGCTTTTTCATCAAATTGAAGTTTTTTTCTTCAGGCTCTAACTTCAGTTTCTGTTAGGAATTCTATGCTGATTACAAGATTTTCTGCAATTTCATTTGCAACAATTTTGACCTGATCATATCCCGTTTTTCTGTAATTTTTTACCTTTTCTACAGTTTCGGATAACATCCTTACACATTCTGATAAATTGACCGTTACAGATTGCAATTGCTTTGAAACTGAGTTTATTTCAACTAAAATGTCATGCCAAAGAATTACATCACATATAAACTTGTAATTTTAAATATTTTTTGCTAACGCTATAGCTCTAACTTTCGTTTCTGCATCCCTGTTGAAATCTTCTATTATTTCAATTAAAGCATCATAGATTTCGCAAAGTTGAAATCCTAATGGATTTAACGCATCAATTCTGCTTGACCATCTTGTAGCACTCAATGGCTTTAGAGTTATTTGGGAAACATTGTTTTTAAGCACTTCCCAACGTTTCGTAGAACTAGAGAAAAACCGATTTTGACTACCTCTAAATTTAATTTAAAAATTTTTTCGATGCATGTCATCGTAAGTTAGCATGAACGATCATATAAACGTGTCTGCAACTCATTTTGACCAGCGGCGAGTCTATTTTGGCCAGTTTTGCCTTGCCGTCTGTACGTACGTACATACGTATGTATGTATGTATGTAACTCGCATATCTCAAAAACTGTTGGTCGTAGAATGTTGAAATTTTATATTTAAGGTTTTTCTAACATCTACTTTTGCACCTCCCCTTTTGATCTCAATCGAATGAATAGTTTATGTACAGGACCGCCCAAAAGATTCGAAATACATTACGCTCTATGGGCCGAAATTCATTAAAACATGCACAATACTCGCATATCTCAAAAACTATTATTTTCATTCGATTAAAGCAGAAAAAACTATCAAAGCTGAGTACCAAATAATTATGAACCTTGAAATTCAACATTGGAGAGGCGTTTTAAAAAGAATTGCATCAATAATTAGACTGCTGCCTCACAATGCTTAGCTTTTCATGGGACAACTAAACATTTGTTTCAGTCTAATAACGGAAACTTCTTAAAATTGGTAGAACTCGGTACTCAAAATCGGTCGAAATTTGGCCACCGAAATTTTTCGGGATCACATTACTTCATTATACTCCGTACAAGGAAGTAAAAATCCGCATGGCGATTTCATTAGTGGGAAAGGCGGAAAGAAAAAGTCGTGTACTAGTATGCAAATGATAATACAAAGGTGAAATGATGAAAGTTGTCCTCTTCGAATCATAACTACTGGCCTCCTCTTCAGAATCATGAACACTACCCTATTACTTTCTGCTCCTTCTGCTGATTTTCGGATAGTTTATATCGATACATTTCTCGCAGAGTTGTCCATTCTTCCATTTTGTAATGGTTGAGATGCACTGCTATCAAATATAAGGTCTTCTTTATTGATGCCGTTTTTATAATAACGGCAATATGCCGGCAATGATGCCGTTTTTATATAAGTCAAGTTTTCGCAATGCGGTGTTATCTCTTTCTCTTCCAAGTCGTGAATCCTTTCATAAAACCCAAATTTTTCGAAATTATTTCATAAGCTTGAAGGCGTTTTCGTAAGTTTGACGTTAGATGTCAGACAAGATTTTAAGTTTTTTTTTTCCAAATAATATTTTTGGGAAGAGCTTTTATTTCGAGCTGAAGCCCCTTTTGGTTTGATGCCCTTGGCGACAGCCGGGTTCGCGTATGCGCTAAGACGGCATTGTATGTATGTGTAAATTTATTACGCTTAAATGAGTATAAAAAAGGTCACACAAGGCAGGCCTATTTTATGCAGCTCTTTGAGTCGGCGCCCATACCTAAGGGCGAAAATGAGGCCCTCCCCCAAGCTCTCAGAAAACGTATATACAACCGCAATTATATTTATGTATTGTTGCAACGTGGAAGTGATTTAAACACGTTTTCGGTGCAAGACCACCGATTCTGCTCCCCTTACAAACGACTTGGCAGATCTCTACAAGCATTCTTATAGGCGCCCATAGCCCCTTGAATTGCGCCTCCTCTGCTCGGAGCAGATACACTAGTTACCTTTTAATTTACCTTAGGAAAGATAAGTATTTCCAGAGTTAAATTTTTGAAATGCTGCTCGCGAGTGTTGTAGCACAATTATAAAATTATAGGAGGGGAAAAACTCAGATTTAACCCATTTATGCCTAGCGTCCCTTTTTTGGGACGGCATTATCGCTATCATTCGAAAACGTTATTTATTTTTCCTAGCCTTTATTCTCGAGTATTGAACCTCAATTCCACAAAATATTTTAATATGGCAAGTAGAATGTTGACATTTCAATTTTTATACATAACGATTTTAAATGAAATCATCCCTTGTTCAAAAAGTTGACATCAGATATTTATCAATTACTTCTGGTGTTAGCAAAAATCGAAGAAAGTCGCAAAAATATCCAGGCCCGAATGGGTTTAATATTTGCATTAACATACTAGTGTTGGACGCACTAGTGGTTGCCCTTTGCTTCTATTGAGCTTGAAAAACATGGCAATACTCGTATGTGTCACATACTCCACGCTGACCCTGAAAAAGAAGAACCACAGAAAAACCTACCTTTTCGACCGCTCTGCTGCTTTCGCCGACTTCATCCTGTAAAAGTACACAGAACCTCTTAGCGAAAGAAACGGCGAGAAAAACAGTCAAGTGCCGTACCTTTCAGACATCAATCTTTATTTTACATATCAATAAGCGTTGTGAAGGTACACCCAACACAATATTTTACATGTAATCCCAACCACACAGGAGGTTCTCGATAATCCTTATTTTTAGATGAATAATGTACATGGTTTTGGAAAAGCACAAAGAAACGGACCCTGGCTGCAATCAATCCCAAACAATAGACAGAACCTGCAGTTTAAAAACACGGATACAGAATAATAATTCGAAACCTACCAGCAAACGAAATCAACACTTAAGAACACTGTGATAGAAAAACACAAAACAACCTGCATTCGAACAAAAGAAACAGAGGAAAGCATCAGTTAAAGAACACATTTAAAGTATAATACTAGACTATGGACACCCCCCCCCCATTCAAAGCCAACCTCCAGACGGAACAGTTGTATAAGAAAACAGTTAAAGAATAATACTGCAACATGGACACTTCCTAGATTTTAATGTTAAATTTTCGCTCTCAAGATTCTCAGCCGTTAGTTGATTTTTTAAAAGAAAAATTTGATTTAACTATGAATACTTCTCGACTTCAATCAACAACGCGTTTCGGTACAACGATAGATGCTGTATTTTCAAGAAAATTAGCAAATTTAGAGAGTAAAATTTATGTTTCACATTACAGTTACAACAAACCTATAATTTCATACATAAAAAATTAGGATGCCATTCAAAATTTCAACTACAGCTCTTAAAGAACATAAAGTTTAGTCAACATATTTGTAAAATGCAGAATGAAGATTTGTTGAACAGTTCACATATTAGTACGTAATATTTTAACAGGCACTAAAAATCACCGTAGTTTCAATTACTGTCACATTAACCAAAGTTTCCATTTGTCTTTCATTAAATGTCCGCTGTTTTCAAATGCGCCTCGCAAAATGGCGCAGCTTCACACATCCAGTATTCATCTTCTAAGAGAACACAAAAACTTCAAAATGGTTGGGTTTCACACCGACAGATTTTAACGCGACACACCGATAGAATGAAGACCCAAGCTTGCATCAGCAACTACTTCGTTACCATCTCAAATTCGATATCGTGAAGAAGGATCAAGAATTCTGAATTCTATCCTGGAAGAATTCTGTACGGTATCAACCAAATCGAAGATCTCCGAAACTGTTTGCCGAAACTGATGACATAAGAACTTAGCACTAGTCATTGTTCTTCAACCATTTTTGCACCGACCTCGTGACAAAGATTCAGATGAATTGCACATTCATATCTGGAGAAAACTGGAAGATGTGCCATGCGCTTTTGCAATTTGTTCATCGAGACAGACACACTTTGGACCTAGTCTCGTTCAAAACATTCCTCTCACAGACTACGTAAGACAAGTTCAAAAACCACATTTTAATTTACTTTATAAGACGGATTATTTATTTGAGGGAGCGTAAGGTAGCATCGTTTTTCGTGTGTGAGTATGTTTCCTAGCAAAAACTACTGAAACTAATAGAGCATGTTTCCGTTACAAAGAACCTCTCGATACCGTAACACTTCGTTATAACGGAAATTTCGTTGGAATGAAATTACGCTAATTTGAATAAAACGATTGAAAGTTATAATTATGCACATTCGGCTGTATTTTGAAATAAAACCACGCACAATACTTACACATAAGAAAATTGCATTAACTACTGTGATAAGAAAGTTGTAATAAGTTGATTGCAATTCACGGAAATCAGCGAGAGAATTTTTTTTCAAACGAATTTTTTTAATTCTGAAAAAAAATGACTTACCTCTTTAGGGAAATATCAGCCTTTAGTGAATAAAACCCGAAGAAGCGAAAATATTTTATGAAATCTACGATTTTCTTCTGAACGGAGGTTGCTCAGTGAAAGACATAAAACTGTTTTTTTTTTTTTTTTTTTTTCAGCGCTGCTCTTTACATTTTGTACTGTGAACTCTTATGAAAAAATGAACTTTACAAAATACTCAGGAAAAATTGCTAAACGTTGGGGGGAAATTTCACTATATTTCCCAAACATGTGACTCCTCGGTCCAATTTTGAAGACGATTTCTGTGCTGTGCTTATGAATTTTTTCTGAAAGTTGCATGAGACATGCAGCTTCACTGCTAGTACTAGTCCATTGTGAATTGGGTGAAGAAGCTTAATTTTTAATTTTTAGAGTGTTTAACATCATTGATTTGCTTTCGAAGCGCCCTGTGAAGACGATCGATCTTCAAATGGAACATCCTTAAGTTGGGATTCCTCACTTCATCCTAAACATTTTCCGGAAAAGAAAAATTCTTAAAATCAATCCAGTGAAACTTGGATTGATTTTAAAAAACCTGACTTGAAAACGACTCTTTCTTGACTTGAAAACGATATGGGTGACGAAACGCTACCTTATACTTCTTAGAAGCTATGTCTATTGGAAGTTGAGATAGTAATATATTATCAACCTGAACAAGGGGCGTAGCCACGGGGGGGGGGGTTATGGGGGTCATAACCCCCCATGAGGAATTTTTTGCCATACAAAATGTATATTCTTCCCTACATTATCACACCCACGTATACATATATATGAGTTGTAGTAGTCGTAACCCCCCCCCATGAAAAATTTCTGGCTACGCCCCTGACCTGAACTATACTTTATTAACGGTATTTGACTATATTCTATAATATAATGACATAAGTCAGCATTTCCTTAAATAATGAAAAAAAAATCCGAATGCAGTCAATCTTGAATGAAATGTAGTTTACTTGAAACTGAGTTTAAATTAATTATTTTTAAATTTAAAAATTTTGTTTTTTTTATTTTTTTATTTATTCTTTACATCACTTTTATTCTACACTACAAAGTGCTTACACTAATTACAAATCATACATTGAAGTGTTAACCGCCGATTCCACATAGAGGACATTACACTTCATTCACTGCTATACATATTTCTCCGTCTTCCTTCGTTGCGCATTCTGTAATTGTACGCTGGCCGCCCACAGCGTACATGCACAACTGCTGACCATCTCCATTCTCTTAACCTGGGCAGATGTGGTTGTACACTTTCCCCTCAAAGTGTACATGCACAGCTGATGGGAGTCGAACCGAGCACTGTGCATTCGACTACACATCCAGGACTTTATCTTCGGGGTCGTCCTTGCCCCAACAGTAAAGGATGATAGCGTCTATAAGAAGTTTTGTCTATTGTTGTGAAATTCATATACACGGGGTGACAGCATTGGAGTAGTGCAACAATGCTTTAACCTGTGTCTGGGATACCATCATGGAATAGTGTATAAGACACTGTACATGAAAGTTGGCTGATGTTTGAAGGTCTGGTGTTTTGGCCTTCAACGAAGCTGTCGATCTAACGGTGCCCAAAACTCCAGTTTTGGGCGGTTTTTATCTGGATGTAGCGTGAATGCACATTAGAATTCTTTAAACGGCCTTCCGACTAAGGATTGAGTTGCACCAACAAATTTAATATTTCTTGAAATTGTGTGATATCTGTCACTGATTACTGCTACTCGAACAAAATCAGTAATCTGTTAATCGAATAGTGAATATTCGCGATTTATACTATTCGAACAGCATTCGCGATTTCTATTCGAACAGTATTCGCGATTGTAACTATTGGAATATCGCGATTTTGCTAGTGGAATGGTATTTACGATTTCTATTCCAATATTCTTCGCGATTTCTTTTCGAATAATTTTCGGAATTTTCACTGTTATATTAGCATTCGCGATTTGACTATTCGGGATTTGGAATGTCGTGTGCTTATCGATCAAATGGATTATTCAGATTCGGTTATCTTGAATGCCCTTGATAATCGACTTACGTATTGGCCGGAATATAACGCGATGTTTTTTGACTGATCAATTTCCGTTAAAAAACTGACTCGCGCTAAATTCGAGGTGTAAATGTAGGATTTTTCTAATTATCTTGAAGGAAAATTTCAGGTTCGCGTTATATTCGGGGCCGTGATGTATTCGAGCCAATACTGTAATGGAATTTATGTATGCCTGTAAAACTACTTTCCCCGTTACAACAGTCTGTCTGCCGGCAAGCAGCGGTTACGCTCCGGGTAGGCTTTGAAATGACGAGGGAATGAATGCTAAATCCCCGATTGTCGATTCCTTCGCCAAAAGTGGACAAATTAAGAACATTTGAGGCTGTTCTCTTGAAATGAAATCAAGCAAATTCCTTAAACAATTCCTTAAAGAATTTAATTGTGCTTGGAAACATTTAGAAAGCCTCTTTGCAAGATGTACTGTGAACTGTTGCAAGCAATAAACCTACAGGAGATACGAAACACTCGGTAGAAAAAATGCTAAGCGTACGGAATTTTGAAATACTTTCCTAAACAGGCTAACCCCTTTGCCTATTTTGGAAGGCAATTTTTGTGTTTATGATTTTTTTTCCGAAAGTTGCCTGAGACATGCAGCTTTACTCTTATTATTAGTCCATAGTGCAATAGGCGGAGAAACATTATTAATTTTTTCGAGTGTTTAACATCATTGGTTTGTTATTAAAGCTGTTCAAAAGTCTTGTGACGACGTTCGCCCTTCAGAAGGTGTTTCTTTTTTAAAAAAATACTGAAAGTGTTTCTTTTGAAAAATGAAAGTCAGCTCGGGATTTTTGAGCTGCTTTAAAAACAAAGACATAATGTTAAACACTCGATAAAACTAATAATCTTCTTCACTAACTGCACTATCTTCTGTAATAATAAACTAATATTAACAACCAACCCATATGTCTTATGCAAGGCTTAGAAAGAAAAAAATTATGAGCAAAAAATGGCCAACGAAAATGGGACGAAGTGTTGGGGAAATGTTGTAAAATTAAGTATGTTAACATTTTTTTCCTGATCGTTTTTTAACCCCCCCATTCTCGCCAACCTAAAAAATTGCCACACTTTGGCGAGCTTTGCAGCCATGGATCTCTAGGAGTTAGGCACAAGTTTCAACTCCTCCAAAAGAACTAGATGAAAACTAAAGTGAAAAAATGAGCGATAAACACACAAGTTAAGGAATTTGAAGACACTTAATTATTAAAATTACATTAATTGGCCACCCAAAATAAATAAAAATGTAACGGAATTCTGTACTTACATGTTGTTCCAAATAGTCATTTAAATTCTAAATTTCGATTGTCACATAAATACAAAATATCGTCATGGTAACTGATTATGCTTAATTATCGCCATCTTGGCGAGAGGCGGGGCGTTAAGGGGACAAGGGACGTTAAATTGCAAACTGTCATTTCTTAATTTTTAGTTTCAAATCATACGTAAAGTTGTTTAACACAAAGGATTACATCTACATTAGTACTAAAAATAAAAAAGTAAATCTTTTTTCAAAAATATATTAATATGTTTGAGAAAAAAAATGTGCATTCAATATTTTTTTCAAAATATCCCATGCGCATTCCAAATTAATAAAAAGCTGTAATTTTTTTAGAGTATACTTGTAATGCATATATGAACATAATTGTGCATTGAATTTTCAAACAAAAGTTAATAAATAGAGATATAGGAATTTAAATGGAACAATAGGATGTAAATTTGAAAAAAAGCTTCATCTCACAAGAATTTAATTTTTTTACAAAGCTTAACCTTGTCACACATAAAAATGAATGCACAGATATGTTCATACATATAATGGAAGTGCATATTTAAAAAACTATAGCTTTTTATTAATTTGGAATGCGCATGGGATATTTTAAGTAAAAAAACAGAAGGCGCTTTTTTTCAAAAAAGTATCAAGTTTTTATTTAAAAAATTATTTATTTTTTAATTTTTAGTTTCAATACAGATGCAAACTATTGTGCTAAAGAACTATGATTTTATGTTAAACAATTTTACGTATGATTACAAGTAAAAAATCAAAATTGAAAATTTTGAATTTTAACGTCCCTTGTTCCCTTAAAGTAAGAATCAACCCAAGAAAGAAAACACGGCACACTCATGGATTATGATGCACATTCGAAAAAAACACCTTCCTGGATTAATTGTACATATCTACGTTTTTGTTGTGGATTGTTAGTAGGAGAAAATTACCATGCATGCTAACAAAAAATACACTCAAAAGAAACTATTGTTTAAAAGATAAAATAACTAAAACTGTCTAAAATGACACACATAAAATGCACTTATAAATCTGTAAATGTGTTTCTATCGAAAAAAATTAGCAGAAGTCACACACAGACAGGGACTGAGGACTGGGAAAAGTAAACAGTTTACAACAGGGAGAAGCAACTTGGCAATCTGAGGGGAGGGGAAGCTAGAAACCAGGGAGAATAAAATAGGAGGGAGAGGAAGAAGGTAGATAAAAATAAAATATAGAATAAAAAAGAAAAGAAAATATAGAAAAAATTAAGAAAGAAAAAATTAAATTAAATTGCACAAATAGAAACTTGCAAAACCTATAGAAAACAGAGAACAGCAACAACAAGAAACACAAAAACAATTTTTTGATTAATTTTTATTAACATAAGGTAATTACAAAACAGTACACACAATAACAATAAAAAAAATTAAGTAATTAATTTAAAAAAGTAGGTTGGGGGATTGAGGAAGAAGGTAAATATAACCTTACAACAACTTTTTAAAAGAAAAGAATAAAAGGAATTGAAGAACCGTTGTTCACAAGACGCTTCAACTGCTCGAAAAGCAAATATAACAATTTTTCGAGGAATAAGAGCACTGATATATCTCACAAAAATACAGAATTTCGCAACGCATGCAGCAGCAAAGCATTAGCTATGACAGCAATAACGCAATTTAAGCCACAATGTCTAACGTATAGCTCTGCTCTACAAGTGCTGTGCAGTCTAGTACTCAGTCCATACAGCGAGATAAAGTCTAGTACTTATAGATTTCCAATCATATCGTGACACGTCACATAGGGTTTCACGTCATATTCCCAGATCTTTCTCGTAACTTCTTTCCTAATTGAGAAAAAGCCGAAATTCTGCAAGAACTTTCTATTGGTCTTCAAATTTGTCGCCAAAACGCTCGCTAAATTTGCCGCTAGGGGAAAGGGGGTCATATACTCATTCCTCTTGCAGGAATGCCTGTAAAACTTTCTTTCCAGCATTACACATTAATGCGTAGGAACGGTACTACAATTTTCCAACAATATATTACTTACTCTCTTTATTTGTTGAGAATGTAATAAGTGGCTCTAAGTTTACATGACTAGCAAGATAAAATCTATATACCGGTAGGTAGCTTGCACAGAATGCATACCTAAAATGAAACAGCTATTTTTATCATAATGAACATTACGGTTCATTAATAATAAAAAATCTGGAGTGACTCCACTCGACTTTCCGAACACTTACGATTAAGATCATTACCAAGCATTTAAATAAATTTTAATCGATGAATAATTCAAATATATATACCAAATTTAAGCTCAATGGAATGTACCGTTTAAACGCTAGCGCACTTTCAAGAATTTCTCCCCATAGGCCATAATGTAAAAGAAATCTTTGTCGTAGCCCTGTAGAAAAACTATAAGTCCTATACACACCAAAATCAATACAGGTCTTGCGACGGTGGTTTATAACATATATACACTTTTTGAGCTCAATTGGAAGTACCGTTTAAACGCTAGCGCATTTTCAAGAATTTCTCCCTATAGGCCATAATGTAAAAGAAATCTTTGTCGTAGCCCTGTAGAAAAACTTTCTTTTTCCCTGTAGAATTAAGTCTTATACACACCAAAATCAATACCGGTCTTGCGACGGTGGTTTATAACATATATACGCAATTTGAGCTCAATCGCATGCCCCGTTCAGGAGCTATCGTGTTCACTCACATACACACAAACACACATACACACACACACATACACACATACATACATACATCTCGTAAAAATAGCATAAATGAATCCAGAAGACCCCAAAACGTGTAAATACACCAAAATCTCGAATTCGAATTTTTTCATGATTACAATACTTTCCTTACATGGTACATGTTCGGAAAGTAAAAACAACAGAATAACAGCGACGATGAAGATCAATAGGTAAAGGGAGTTTTATCGGTCATTCAATTTATATAAGTTTTAGTGACATACGAATTTCTGGTTTTTTTTTTATGGCATTAACAAAAGTGTTAAAAATATCAATGAAAATCATTATTGTTTGATTGATATCGTTAAATTATTTCGCTAAAAGTATCCTTCTGCAATATCTGGTCAATTTACAGCTTCACGCAGCTATAAAACCATACTTAGCGAATTTTATGAGTGTCATTTATGGGGATTTTCCAGTTTATTCAGAAATAACGCTGCCGAAGAACGCTTCATTATTATACATTAAAATTTATGTTACTTTCGCACTGCGTGTGTATTCACATTATAACTTCATTTATATCAAATGATTTTTTTGGGGTGTTTCGGTATTTCTGTATTTTATCATTGTTTTCTTTTTCAGAATATATATTTTAACCCTCTGAAGTGCAATCATCTTCACATCAATATGGAAGACCAACTGTATAGACAGCCCTACGCTGGAAAAAAGCACCCGTTGCCACCGTTCCATTTTACTACCAACAACATTGCGGTCGATCGAATAGCCTATCTGGCGCCACAGAGCTATAGAAGTTTTCCGACGCAGCTGGCTGGGGCAACAACTGCATTTTTCCAGCGTTGGGGGCCATTTAACCGTTGTTGTTTTTTTGTGACTGTCAGTGAAAGCGCAGAACTAAAGTGGTTTCACGATAAAATTACCGCGCGTCAAAAGGGTTAAACTAGAGGGAGGGAAAAATAAATAAATAAATAAATAAATAAATAAACTATATGTACATGTTTAGTTTAAAGCAGAACAACTTCATTAATTTCGGTAATCATAAAAATGCACCAGTTCTGAAATAGTCAATGAAATTGGAAATAAAACAAAATAAATTTAAGTCATATACCTCTGAAAAAACTAAAGCAATTAAAGTATCATTTATTTATGACCTAACACAGAATTATGAAACTACCCCTAAACGATTTGTGTTTAGGGGGTGAGTCTGAAAAAGTAGGCAAAATTTTGTGATAGAGGGCATTAACACGAGCCGATTACGTCATAGAAAATATGGGCGGAACGCAAACGACGACCGCTAGGTGGCGTTGTAAAGGGCGTAATAGGTGGGTCGGAACCATGGAACACAAGCCGCAAGAAGTTAACGGTGTGTTCCATGTTCAACGCCATCTAGCGGCTCGCCGTTTGTGTTTCGCTCATACTTTCTAAGACGAAATTGGTTCGTGTATATGCGTTCTATTACCCCATAAAGTTTTGGCCACTTTTTCAGACTCACCCTGTATAACTTGCTGTACGACGAACGACGGCCAAATAAAAAGAAATGGAAAGAAATGGTAGGTGCACATTCGGTATTATCTCATGCTTGTTTTAGATCTGGTAAAATACTATTGGTATTGAACACAGTCAAGTAGTGTGATTCAAAAATTACAGCATATGTTGTCAATTTTGGGCATTTACGGGTACGTTACATCAATTTAATATGATACCTTTAAATTTCTACATAACAAGAGCTCTGAAAATTCAGCATGCATTTAATATTTATTTTTTACAAGCTATTGGTACTAATCGATGCGATACAAGACTTTAATTTATCCATCTTGTGCTGAAAATATGAATAAAAAGAAGCCAATTTAAAAAAGATATGCATTACATACAAATGACATGTAGTTAAAAATTGAAAATGACATTAATTGTTTAAACATTCGGTAATCTCTTAAAGTATTTAAGAATTTTTTAACTGTGTTTTCTTTTCTTTCAATGTCGATAACATAAACAATATTTAAGATAAAATAAATTATATAGTGTCCCAAAAGTTACACTTTTTAAATTTGTATATGAACCCAGTACAAAAACATTCCCAATTACAAATAATAAGCCATAAACTCTTACGAGGTAATGGTAAAAATTTTCAGCCTTTTATCATAAAATGGCTCAGAGTTATCTTATGTCAAAGTGTGTCATGGGCTATACATGAACTTAAATGTGCACATTTATTACTAGAGAGCCTATACAGGGTGGTCAAAAAGAAAGTTTCCCGACATAATGACCTCTAACGGCTATTCTATTCAACCTATCGACATGAATTTTCAGATACTGCTTTTAGAAGGTATCCGCTCGAGATCCTCTGAGAGACAAGCTAATAGCGCTAACGGTTACAGTTAAAGTGAGTAGAAACTCGAGATTTTCCATTGGCAACACCCAGTTTTTTTGGACTCAAAGTGTTCGGCGCACTCCCAAACCCCTAAAAACTATATATATATATATATATATATATATATATATATATATATATATATATATACATATATATATACATATATATATATATATATATATATATATATATATATATATATATATATATATATATATATATATATATATACATATATATATACATATATATATACATATATATATACATATATATATACATATATATATATATATATATATATATATATATATATATATATATATATATATATGGTGGTTTAGGATTTAGTTTTAAAATTTTGTACACCACTTCATTAAAGAAGAGAATCAAGCACATTTTACTAATTGGGATTTTTTCTACGAGGGGTCGTAAACAAATTTAAAAAGTGTAACCTTTTGAAAGTTAACGAAAGGAATTTTTTCTTAACGTAGTCTTTATCGTAGTCTTTAACGTAGTCTTTATCGTAGTCGTAGTTATTTCCGCCCTTATTTTGAACATTTTTTAAATTTACATTACCACTTACATCTAATAGATGAAGAATTAAATCATGTTACCACCTGTTTGGTACACCCTGTATAACAGTATTTACTTGTATGTTTAATAAAGGTAACAAGAATTGTAGAAAAAAGTATTAAATTCTTGAGTTTATATTTTAAAACTTCTAAAAGATAATCTTTTCTGATTTTTAGCACTTGATTACTGTTACTTTCAGACAACGACTTTTATCTTCACTATGTTAAGGCTTTTCTCTTTTCAAGGGTTGCAGATACTGGGGGGATTAGTAAAATGTCAAAAGTTGCCAAGGTTTGGTATTTTTTGCAATATGTCGCCTAGTTTGGCGCCAAAAAAATAAGTCGGCAAACTGAACTAAGCTTTGCGATGTCTTCTACATTTAGCAAGAAATTACCAAACTTTAGAATTTATTTTTATTTATTAATTAGCTTCTATATTAAAGTAAACAAATTGAAGTATACTTGGAATATGCAAGGGGGAGATTGCAAAAACTGTTTTAGTAAGCTATTATAGTATAGATTTCAATTATGAAGAAGAGTTTCATGGAACAAGGCAGACAAAAACGGCCCACTCATAGATTATGATACCTTTCCAACTGAATATACGAAAGTAGATAATTAGGGACGACGCATATTAATGCGTCCTCCCTAATTATCTATTATTGCAGTATTAGCGTATTATTGCAGTTATTGCATTTTTTCTATTGCGTATTATTGCAGATTTTCTTTATTTATTTTTTTTAATTTCTTATCAATCTAAAATATTAAGCTTTATTGTTATGCAAACTACAGTTCACTACTGCAGCAAAATAACAAATTGTAAAGTTAAGGGTGGATCATAAAAGCAAGTCCATGTGCGTTTAAAATATTATGTAGATATATCAAAATGACCAGCGGAAAATGAAACTGTTTTCTCTATTTAGAAATATCTGAAACAAATATATACAAATATTGTTTAATTTACGAAACTGAATTATATAGACAGAAATTTTGAATTTTATATTTCAAGATATTTCGCAGTTTTTCAATCATTCCTATCATTATGTTTCGTTTGAAATCAAAACTAAACGTTGTAATAATTTTAATTATATTGGAGTACCCTGCAGATTTTAATGATATTGAATTTCACGTTTCATTTTGTTTGCTTATAGTTGGGTAGTAAAAAGAGAAGTAAAAGCAAACATGCCCTTAGAAATCCTTTTCTTCTCCACCTATCTTTAAGAGGTAATAAAACAGCTATGAAATAGGCATGTCCTTCCTTTCCCCTTCTAGATGAAACCTAATGCTAAAACTCTCTGGCTAAAACAAAACTAAAGTAGTTTTATGTTGAACAGAATGTGAGAGTTTTCTGATACTTTGTTTTAAACGCACAGCAATATAAATGAATATTTCTGGATATTTTTTAAAGCAATAAATACCCTTTCACGAGCTTAAAGACTGTTTTGATTGTTAATTGAAATGGAAAATTTTGAAGAGGATTTTTACTGTTAGTAGATGTCTATGCTTTTTTATCAACATTTTCCCAGTTGTACTGCTTTTAAATTCCAGGTAATCAACGATATTTACGAGTAATTTATAATCCACTATTAATAAATATGAATATTTACTTTAAAAATCCATCAATAGAAATGTTGTTTTCATGGCTGAAAATGGAAATATTTTAGCTAATATTTCAAGTCGCATGGTTTTGAAAGTTTTAAGCCACCTAGTACAGTGTTGCAGTTCTTCATTTAGCTTTGTTTACGAAAGTTATGTAGCGAAAAGCAGATGTTTAAGAGTACTAATCCATAAGTTCTCAGCATCGTAGAATTGCTGAAGTGTGGAAAGCAATACCATTATGACTTAGAATTCTGTCATAGAAATGTGCAGAAGAACTAATAAATAGTATGACAGTAGCATTTATTATTATTTTAAGCGGGGTTTGTAACATCTGCAACTCTTTCACAAGATCAGAAAATAGTTCTTGTAAATTATCCATTGAAGGTCGCATTTGGAGGATATGAATTAATTTTACTTAACTGTTACTTAACTTGAATTTCCTATCAGTATCATGTATTAAAATGACAGTAGTTCAATAATTATAAGAAAGCATTTTCGCCTCATTCGACAGTTTGTTTTTTAGCAAAATTTTCATGAAATTTTACCAACTGTTAAATGATAGAGTAACACCTGTACTGCATCTCTCATCTATATATCGATCTAAGTTATTGATCGCTAGAACACCAGCATGTATCTATAAATTAATGTGTGAGGTTGTCGTGTTACGATAGATTTAAATTAATATTTCATGTCACTACATTTAACATATTACCCTCTTAATTTATGATTCAACTTGTTAATTTTGTAAACATGATAGAGCAATGAGCTAATTCATAGATTGGAATTCAGAATAAACCTATTTACTGGAAAACTTCATTATAAACTTATCGTATATAAATTAAATCTGTTATTCTTACTATTGCAAATGAAAGTGTAACTTAATATACTTTCCTGTAAACTTAATATACTTTCTTATTTAAATTTTATAACTTAAATTAAATCTGTTATTCTTACTATTGCAAATGAAAGTGTAACTTAATATACTTACCTGTAA
This sequence comes from Cheiracanthium punctorium, assembly GCA_038373885.1. Classification (NCBI taxonomy): domain Eukaryota; kingdom Metazoa; phylum Arthropoda; class Arachnida; order Araneae; family Cheiracanthiidae; genus Cheiracanthium; species Cheiracanthium punctorium. Next base: position 457,110 of record JAWZYV010016235.1, read on the forward strand.
ACTTAATATACTTAATATACTTAATAAACTTAATATACTTTCCTTGTAACTTAATATACTAATATACTATGGAAATGCTGCTAAATTAAGCATCAAAAATTAAAATTTCATAATAATCTAACTATAAACAGAAAGTCCAAATTTATGTGTGAATGAGTATGCGCTTGAATTCAAAACACAATGCTAAAGAAATACAGATTCGGTAATGAAAATAATGAATATGTTAGAGGGATTGGAAGTAACGTCGTTTTTGCGTATGCCAATACTTCCCCTAACCGAAACTACAATAATACCAAATTAAGGCATATATGTCATGTTTGTGTAACGTAGATGTTCGAAAATAGATAATTTTCCAAAATTCGTAATCCATGGAGGGTTGAAAACCTTTTTTTTATCCCTTTCTATGGCTAACAAAAAATGCGGTGCATTCCCGTAAGTACGATTAGGTAATTTATACGAGGGTGATTCAAAAGGTAAGCTAACAAGTTCTTTATCTAAAACGCGTTTATTTCCGAAATTCTAGGGATTTTCAGACGTAGCAAGGCATTTGAGATAGAAATCTTTTATAACACAGCCTCTATCTGCATTGAAGGACTTGTTTTATCTGTTTACCAATTTATTGAAACCGTCGTTGAAGAAATCAGTCATCGCCGAGACACTTAAGGGCGGCGTCCTGAACGGCGGCAGAGGCTTGGAAATGCCGTCCTTCCGTGCGCTTCTTCAATGTTCCGAAGAGGTGGAAATCACTGGGTGTAAGACCTGGGCTGTACGGCAGATGTTCAATACGTTCCATCGAAAGCACTAGCTAATTGTGTATAACCGAAACCGTATGCAAACGGGAGTATTCATGAAGCAAGATCACACTTTCGAGAAGATTCCCGGTCGTTACCTGTTTTAAACTTCGAATTTCAATAGCTGGTCATGTATACGAGAAAGTCTTCGTCTTTGCTATCTGAAATTTTGGAGCTTTACGGCACTACTAGCTCCATCCAGTGGCATTTCATTGCCGTAATTCTTAAAGTTAAGCACTAAGGACTTCCATTCGCTTGGGAAATATGTGCACGCGTGAGAGCTCTTGTCATATTACTTTTTGAACCACCTACGTAGTAGTATGATTGATGCTGCATATGGGATCTGTACTTAAGTTCCCATCTAAAGAGGATTTAATGTACTCCCCAGTTTGCCTAAACTATCTGCGTGCGATATCCGATAATGGTTAAATATACGTTAAAACATTCAAAACTTAACTCATTACTTAAACATTTTTTAAAGGACTTTACAAAGATTTTCAGAGACGCTGAATCACAAATCCTTGTTAAATTTACAAGACTGATAGAGGAAGCGACAGAAGGAAGTATTAAACAGTAATAATCGTCAATTATTACAGATAAACGACTTTCCTAAACTAACATTTAAGAAAAAAACCCGTGCAGAAATCTGAAATTCCGAAGCCATCACTTGTTGTAATTAAGGCGGCTGCAAAAGAAAATTATAAATGTTCAAACACGAACGAAATTATCTGTGCAAATTTCATGTCAGAATTACCTAGAACTGTTTTTTTTTTTTCTCTGCATTTAAAAGCGAATGCATTGTTTATGATATCGATTAATTTTCAAAGTCATTAAGGAGACCGTATTTTTGAAACCTTGCCAAGAATCTCGAAGCTGAAAACTTTTCTTTGACAAAAGACTAGTTATTTAATAGACGCTGGAGCTTTGGATTTCCGTGTTTATTAAAGAGCGTACAATTCCTCACTAAGCCCCTTTCACTTCCATGCATTTTTGTCCGTCACAAGTGAAATTACCTGCGTATGATTATCGGAAATTCAAAGTTTTCTCAAAGGGAAAATATAATTAATTTCATGTTAGCAGGAATCAGCTTCGAAGCGTCATCATGTTTTGAAATTAGTTTAGCGTGAACAAATAACCGATACCATATCAATCATAGCTGTCTGAGCGCAGGTCGTCTTTTGGTCAATTGATAAGGAATAAAAGTGCCGGAATTGCTTTGCCAGAATAGTGAAAGGGCAAAACATGAGTTTAATTAAACCAGATTTTTTTTTCCGTTTTAATGAAAGAACCAAACTGCTGTAAGACAAATTAATCTTGATTCTAAGAATATTATATAGTAAATTTAATCACGGCCTTGAATTTTGCTCCGGTGAATCTATGAAGGGCGAAAATATCAGGTTGTAACGAAAGTTTTCCGCCATATCTGCCTGAAAAACTAACTTCTAACTCCTTAGATAACTGTTTTCGAACTTTCGCTACCAAACCTGCACAGTTTCACATGATACAACAATAGTACTTAAAGCTGTACTCGTAATTCGTTGATATTATGTAGCTGACTTTTTGCAACACAACTGGAAGTAAATGATGGTTAATCCTCTAGAGTGATAGTTCCATTTGAGACACCTTATACTTAATGATAACTATATTTTTTACAGATTTCACAACACAGTGTTATAAAGTAAGCCTCTTTCTTTCAAATGCCAAAAATCGTTTGACAAAATATGAGCAAATACGCCAATGCGAACTGTGTGCTGACGATGTTTGCGGTGGCGGGAAACTTTCGTTACAACCTAATACAATATCAGAATGAACAGGCTAAGCATTTTTTTTGTTTTATTTTTACTCTCAAAATGAGGATATACAGAGATATATTTTTCCCAAAATTTTCATCAGCTCAGTAATAAAACATCCATACAGATTTTATTAAGAATCTTTTGAAATGTATGTTACTGTGATTAGTGCAGTGCAAACTACAAAACCTTGTTTATTATGTTAAAACATTGAAAATATAAAGCATGTCGTTTGTTTTGCTTTATGACTGCAGCGTTTCTACTAATCATCTTGCACAAATACAAGTTATTTATTTGTTGGTCGCAGCAAAACTCTGAACCACAAACAAATACTATCAGGTTGTAACGAAAGTTTTCCGCCATATCTGCCTGAAAAACTAACTTCTAACTCCTTAGATAACTGTTTTTGAACTTTCGGTACCAAACCTGCACAGTGTCACATGATACAACAATAGTACTTAAAGCTGTACTCGTAATTCGTTGATATTATGTAGCTGACTTTTTGCAACACAACTGGAAGTAAATGATGGTTAATCCTCTAGAGTGATAGTTCCATTTGAGACACCTTATACTTAATGATAACTATATTTTTTACAGATTTCACAACACGGTGTTATAAAGTAAACCTCTTTCTTTCAAATGCCAAAAATCGTTTGACAAAATATGAGCAAATACGCCAACGAGAACTGTGTGCTGATGATGTTTGCGGTGGCGGGAAACTTTCGTTACAACCTAATATTTAGTGTTTCACCTAACTGTACTCTAATACAGTTCACTGAATTTAACTGTAACTCATGAACTAATCTAAGAGTGTGTTATTCTAATATAAATTTCCAGCTTTTTTAAACATTTGTTTTAGTTAAGTATTCCCTATTGCAATCATATTGGCTGTAACGTTGTGGCAATGCTAGATTTCGTCACATAAAAACTGAGATGTGAAGGCCCGTTTTCAGTGCTCTCTCTTTATCAAACATGTAACGTTACAGGGTGACGTCACAGTGTAGTCGCAAAGTGACGCCAGTGAGTGTTAAACATGTGTTGCACTGTTACGTTCCAAAGGCGTCTATGTGGACCATTATGACGTGCATGATGGTCACGATGTGACGTAACAAACAACTGTCTCAGACATTACATCTCTGCGACAAACACATCATGATGAACATAACCACAAAATCATATTGCGACCAGTATGCATGCATGTTGCGACACCACAGTGTGATCAGTATATATGTTTACGTCTTGTAATTCACTGTGTGACGAGTATGCTTACATACTGCGACGTTACAGTGTGACCCGTGTGCGTACTCCCTGTTATGACCTATCAACGCATTTTGCTTATATCTAAATCTTACTTATGAAAAAATATATATATATTCATTCTTCTGCATGCATGAAACTGCAATATTCTGAACATTTTTTTTTTCTAAAAAGAATATTTTTTCTTGTTTATGAGAAAATATTTCTTGGACTCTTTCAATTCTGGGTTTTTTGTACCTAAATCAAATATTTCTCAAAGTTATTTTTCTCGACACATTCTTATTTCGCTGCCTAAAATGGCACACGTGCCGCATTTATCTCTTTTGTATCACGAACGGAAAAAAAAAAAAAAACTGTTTGATGCTAAAGCAGTTTCTATGAAAAATATTCCTGTGCGACCGGAAAATCTATATTCCAAGTAAGTAGTTTCCGCTTCAGATTTTTCTGCTTTTCAGTCTTTGATAACAGAAAAGTATTATCAAACTTACTTTAAACGAAATATTTTCTATAAAAACCCATTTTATCTTCGTATTAAGTGCACTTCTAAAAACTGAAGTAAAAATTAATGACGTAAGTTCTGTTAATTGAATAATACTTGTTGAAAATCACAAAAGGAGGAATAATTCCATGGAATTATTGAGACCTCAGTTTTATTTTTATTCTACACTCTGCTAAAAGAAATGAACTGAATCGAGTTTCTAAACGTAAAAAAGTTTTCTTTTCGTTTGCATTCAATATGTTTTCTAATTTTTTTTTCTTTTTAAAACGTTCTGAAAAATTAATATTTCGGAATAACTCAAGAGGTGGTGCCATCGAAATTACTCGAGTTCTACAACTCTTGTGATTTATTCTTAACCCATTTGTGCCTGGATATTTTTGTGACTTTCTTCGATTTTTACTGATAACAGAAATAATAGATAAATTTCTGATGTCAACTTCTTGAACAAGGGATGATTTCTTTTAAAATCATTATGCATAAAAATCGAAATATCAACATCCTACTGGGTCATGTTAAAATATTTTGTAGAGTTGAGGCTCAATACTCATGAATAAAGGCTAGGAAAAATAAATAACGTTTTCGACTAATTGACTAATTGCGAAAATGCCGTCCCAAAAAAGGGACACTAGGCATAAATGGGTTAAAGTAAAATAAATACGAGTAAGTTTGAGATACGTTTTACTTTTCCTTCTGAAATCGGTATTCATTTTAGTTTGAATGTCTGAGTTCATTACTTCGTATAATTGAATGCCGTGTAAAGTTTGGTATGAAACAATTATATTGTACTCATTTATATTTTACTTCATGCTTAAATTTAAGTAGATACCTATTCAGTTTCCACTTACACTACAACTAAATTTCATCAAAAATATATAAATTGGGTCTTATGCCTATAGGCTATATTGCTATACGTATGTATATCAGATTTTGCATAATGTTTTCAAAACAGTTCATTGTGTGATTATAGCCATTTTGTTATCTTATTAATATCTAGTATTTTACATGTATCACGAAAAAAAATCATTCATATATCAGCATTCACATCAGAATGATATAGTAAAATGCCGGAATTTCAGTTTTTTAGAAAAAAAAAGTGGAATATCGGATCCACTTGCAGATAAAACTGGAATTATTGATACGTTTGGAAAAGAAATTCCATCTAAAAGTACTTACTATAAACAGGAAATTAAACCAAAAATGAAACATCCTGGCTCATAATTTCTAACCCTTTAACGTGCAGTGTTCCCGCTCTGGGAACACCAAACTCTAACGTTTTGACTGTTGCCAGTCACGAAGAATAGATCTGATTTTTATAAAAATAGTTGCGGGTGACATAGCTCCAAGAGAATCCTTTACTTTTTAGCACGCCATTTCCCGTAAAAAAAAAATGGTCGCGATTCTTTTTAACAGCACTGACAGGCTTTTTAACAGGCTGCCCTTTTTTCAGCATTGGGAAAGGGCTGCGCCTCAAAGGGTTAAAAAATCTATCAATTACGATATTTGTATCCATTCAAAAAGTATTCCATCCAAATGGTTAGCTCACGTAATCCTTATTCAATATGTTTTGGGCCTGAATTTAATACCATTTGATAATGATTTGGTCAGACTGTCAAACTATATATAACTATACTAATTTAGATATTCATACCGATTACATGTAAACGGTACAAAAAGAAGGGCTGAAAATATAACTTTTCTGACTCATTTAGTTGTCCCATTTACTTCTGCTACAATGCGACCTACGCGTTGAAAATAAATATATAGAGGAGAGGAGGTGATTATGGAATAGTCGGAAAATATGGAATACCGAGTTTTTGGCTCTGTTAGTTGCTATTGTCACAAGAGAATACCATGAACAACTCAAGAAAGATTCCCTTCTTACAATGCAGTAAGAGTTGACCGCTCTCTGTTGCCGTACCACTCGGTACAGAACACAGTATGTTTTGTGATTTTCAAGAGTTTTTGTAGATACGTTTTCAAACATTTTAACTTACTAGTAAACACGTGACATGAACGTGGATGTTACGCATAATGTACACTAAGAGAATGGTAGTTTGTTGAACTTTGGTTATTTTTTAGATGACAGTGTTTTGCCAATTCGTTTTAAAGGTTCGTTTTCCGAGATGGCGTGTCGGTTATTATGGAATACTGGGTAATATTGTAATGGGTTTCATGTCATCCACTAAAGACCCGGAAAACAAAGACGCTGAATGCATCTTTAGTCACGAAAAATTCTCTAATGATCAACGACGATCAGTTTGGATTCAAAGATCCAGCTGTTCTCTGTGGGCTCACCATGACTGTATCGGAGCAAAGAAAGAAAATTACATCTACAACTTTTCTAAATCGACTCGAAGCAGAAATGACTCCAGTATAATGATTTAAACTACAAAACATAAAAATTTGTTTTATAGTAACAAATAACTATATATGAAGCAATATAAATTGCTTTTCATCGGTTTAAACCATCTATTCCATATTACCCGACTATTACATATTATACTCCATTCGTAACTTTTTTTTAAAATATTTTTTTCTATAACAACAAAGTAAATTGTATATTTCTTCGCAATTGACATTTCATTACGATTCATTATAGCATGTGCTCATGCTGTTTTGGGGGATTTTATTTAAAAATCTATGAAGTTACAGTTAGAAATGTAAATGGTATTCCATAATCACCTCCTCTCCTCTATATATACCGCTCACATCTAGATAAAATAGATGGCTGTTTTCTGTGTTCCAAAAATAGAAGTATAGATCGTCGAATGGTGCGTGTAGTAGGTGATACACGCAACTGATATACATGAAATGGTCAAGAATTTCTAGTCAGTAGTATCCTGGCTAATAACAGCAGAATGATCAGTTTGTGTAACGAGAAATGATCGTTCGGGACACTCATGCACTATAATGACCATTCGTGAGTCTACCCGCTAGCGATTGACAGATATTTTCATCTGGATACAAGAACCAGAGATCTAAAAATGGGATAAGTGGGTTCAGAAGTGTCTCGCTTTAAGATATAGAATTTATAGGAAGTACATAGACGCATAAATTCTAGTTCCACCAATTATTTTCTAGATGTCAGTGGCATATTTTTTTTTCAGTGTATCTTACGCGAATGGTATATTACGCAATTTGTTCGTAATGACGATTGAGTGACGTTCGAGTGACGATTGAGTGACGATTGAGTGATTTGTTTAAGTGACGTGTCTCAGAGCTAATGCGACTCCTTGCCTGCAAAATTCGAGGCTTTTGACCAGTAGTAAAAAGCACAAACGGAAGTATGGGATGTGAGGGGTAAGTATATCGTCTTCGTAACGTGCTACTGAAGATGAGATCCAAATCGCGAACGGTATTTCATTCCTCGGAGAATCACTAAAGACGGAAGCATCCAAACTAGTCTGGTGTAAACCTGGTTTTATTTGTAACTTTATGAAAGAAATGGTAGTATATAGTTATGGTATCGTTTGCTGTAGTGTTTATAAGTATCTTAAGTAACTATATTTATGTACCAATGTATACCCAATTTCACAGCGCGAAATTTTCAGTTACGCGAGGGATCTTTGAAGCATCCCTCGTTCACAAGGGATTAGTTTAAAGACACTCTATAGTATACGAGTTTTTAAGCTATAAAAGAGAAGCAATATTTAGTAAACTAAAACACTATTTAATAACAACATACAAGGAAATAAATTTATCCATCAAACTTTTTTCACATAAGGTTTAGTTCAGGGTTATATAAATTACGAAACACTTTAAAATCGCAGAAATACTCATGCAGTGAACGATTAGTTTGATGAACCTAGGAATTTCGTTTAAATATGTTAGCATTTAACAGAATTATAGTTCATACTTGTCACTTCTTTTATGTTTTTTATTCATGTATGAGTATTTCATGTATAAATATATCAAATAAAAAGCGTAACTGTTTCACAGAATAAATAACGAAATTCGATACAACTTCCTTTCTGTGATGTATACTTGTCATTTCTTTTAAGTTTTTTATTCATGTATGAGTATTTTATGTATAAATCTATCAAATAAAAAGCGTAACTGTTTCACAGAATAAATAACGAAATTCCATACAACTTCCTTTCTGTGATGCAGAGCTTTAATTTAAAAGATCTTTAAATGAAATTACCACAAAAGGTTTTCACACTTCAAGAAACTTCAAATCGTACGAAATCACCATAAAAGAATATAATATCCTTAACGTTTGTAGAACTTTATTTTAAAAAAGCATAGCCAGTCTTTATTACTTTAAACTTTGGAATTCATTCTTTTGAGATTTTATGCGTGAGTAGAGACATGTCAAGTGATCTCTCTTCTATCTGCGCAAATGACTGAAGTTACAAATTTAGAAATGTAATATTCTTTGAAAAATATTGTTTGATAAAGAACCCCTCAAAAAAGAAAAGAGAGTTTACTGAAATTTTGACAGAGTTCACCATGTCTCATGAACATGATGTATATCCGTGTCTTTTTTTCTTTTAAAACTGCAGTTATATGTCAGATTATATTTCTAGAATTGGAGATTTTAAAAAAATAATTTTAACTTTTAATTATATATTTCGTTTCATATTTCAACTTTTTACGAATATTTATCACTTTATGCAAGTTTCCATGCGGTTGTACTAAAAATAAATGTTAAAAAAATTGAAATATACAACGTGACTTATATAATATGTATAATTTTTACCATGTTTTTAAAACATAGTTAAAAGACTTCTTTTTCCAATATTTAAGACTTTATATCCTTCACCATAAAAAACTTATTGATAGAAATGCAGATCAAAATGATCATTAACTATGAAACTTTCAAAATACAAATATAATGACAGTGCCACTCTCATATGAACTGGAATTAAATGCATTCAAAAGCTATCTTTCACTTTAAATGACTTGTGATAAACAGGAAATTAAATAAAATACAGATTCATATTTGTGTTTTATTTAATTTATTATGTTTTATTTATTTAATTTAATTTAATTTAATTTATTACGACTTACAAATAATACTGCGCTTTGTTGAAATAACTACAAATCCCGTATAACCAGGAATCGAGAGAACTTAGTCTAACATGTTTGTGTGTGCAAATTATTTGCCATCTTCTGTCCTTTCTCAAGGTATAACTCCTTAAAGTTTGCAAATTTAGACGCGGAAAAATAACGCAGCTGTGGTTTTGTTTGCGAAATGTAATCATGCTGCTTAGTAAGACATATCAAACACATATTAAGAATACTAATATGAAAATGAAAAATCCGATGAAAAATGCTTTAACTTTTTTTGATGGGGTTTTATTTCGACTCTTCTCACAAATCCTTATTTGTTTTTTCATTTTTACTCTAAATAAAAAATAAATTTCTTAAGAGTTCGCTTTATTTGCTTGTGAGGAAAATATGCTCTTTCTAATAAACATCATTGAAGCGATTTCTATGATTACATTATTAGCAATGTTTCATAATAAGAACAGAACGTGCAAAGTAGTACAAAGTCTTCCAACGCTTTCAGTTGAAATAGGATGAAGATGAAATGGTAATCATCAAGTCCTGATTATCTACACCTACAAAAGACTTTTATTTTATGTATGAAACATCAGGCCTGTTAATCATCACCAAAGATTTTTACTTTATGTGTGAAACATATTTTCAATCAAACCCATAGCACATTTCGATTCCTTCATTTTTTCTCATACTATCTATCAACGGTACTTGTTCTGTCTATCTTCGGTACTTGCTCGGAGAGGGGTTAGTTCTTATTTCAGTTTGATCTTGCTTCTGGCCATACTGCTCGGCATGTGGAGACACAGGACATGGATTTGTCTACTAAGCCCAGACCTAAATCTCACAGAAGACGTGTGGATGAATTAGAACTTCGATTGCAAGTTAGAATAGGGTGGATTTAATGGGTGATGGAACAGACCAATGTACTTCTACAACAATGGCGGGCAATTCCTAATGAAATCTTCCAAACAGTGGTTAACCTACCCCACAGAGTAGCAACAGTCCTTACGGCTGAAGGCGAACATATTAATCTTTGTGAAAAAACTTTTAATCATATACTAAATAAAAGAAATGCAATGTACAGATTATTGAAAATGAAATTTATAAATAAGAGTTTTTATAAGCATATAAAGTTATGCATCAAACTGCATGTAAAGAAATTTTTGAAATTTTGTTTCTTGGTTAAATTTCGCCACGCTTGCAGAGATCCTTATCCAGCTAAAATGCTATCGTTAGTTTAAATTAAGCATCAAGCGAGAACATTATGTTTGTTGTTTACTTTCGGCAATACAGAAAGGAAATTTTAGGTTGTTCTTTATAGTTGATCGCGTGTATTTGAAACCATTTTTTCTATACATTTGTATTTTAGTAACTTTATGGCAGCAATTTTTATCAATATTCTTAAAGTCAAATTGTGTTATCGTCATCGGTGTATTTCGTGTTTAGCAGAAAACAACAAAGTGCTGACACTTAAAATACTTGTTGTACATATAATGCTGTAAATGAAACAAAAACATTGTTTGGCATGACTTACTTACTTAAATACTATTTTCTGGTAACATTAAACTTGGTAAAATTGTCCTTACCTGCAATATAAAAAAATATATTTAGTGTTTTGATAAATAACTCACATTTACAATAAAGCTTCCAAAAAGAACCCAAAAATTTTCGGAATTTACGTATTTTACTATCGGATATTCTTGCCAACAACCTTTTCCACTAAAGGGCTGCAATGAATTATTGCAACAATGAATCTGACATAGTCACACGCACACGAAATCGCTCTTTTGGTAGGCCGACTGTACGTAAGTACCAAATTTTTCTCGTGTGGAGTTCCAGAGAGGGTAAGATTCCCTGCTTTCAACAATTTAGAGGACCAATAAGAAGAGGGTCTTAGAAAGATCTTGCGCACCCCTCAACCACCAAACAAAATGCGCAGCGAAGAAAAAAAAGTGGAGTGACTCTACTCGACTTTCCGAACTTACGATTTAGATAATACTTACGATTAAGATAATTACCAAGCATTTAAATAAATTTTAATCGATGAATCATTCAAATATATATACCAAATTGAAGCTCAATCGAATGTACCGTTTAAACGCTGGCGCACTTTCAAGAATTTCTCCCCATAGGTCATAATGTAAAAGAAATATTTGTCGTAGCCCTGTAGAAAAACTGTAAGTCCTATACACATCAAAATCAATACCGGTCTTGCGATGGTGGTTTATAACATGTATACCCAATTTGAGCTCAATCGCATGCCCTGTTCAGGAGCTATCGTGTTCACTCCCATACACACAAACACACACATACACACATACATACATACATCTGTAAAAATAGAATAAATGAATTCAGAAGACCTCAAAACGTGTAAATACACCAAAATCTCGAATTCGAATTTTTTCATGATTACAATACTTTCCTTACATGGTACATGTTCGGAAAGTAAAAATGAGTTCTATTCATGCTACTTTTAAAAGGGGTGTCTTATGTACGTAAAAAGCACGACGCATTTCGTTACCATTATCTATATAAAATTACAATACGCCGATTTTTTAATATCAATTCAAGCGAAAAAGCCATATTTGTAGAAAAAAATGTAAACAATAAATAAATGAATAAATAATAATAAATAAGAATGTGGACCAGTTTCGAATTATGATGTAGAGAAACTGTTTTAACAGTGTATAGATTCAACAGGATATCGCTTATCTTACCTGTGCGTTGCTGTTGCCCTTTGCAAAAATAAAGTTAATAATAATAATAAAAATATTTTATTAAAAGAAATCGATAGCTGAAAAAACTCTAAAGCACTCTCTTAGCATCTATTATGGCACATTCTAAGAGATACTATACTAGAATTCGGAAAAGTGTGGAGAGGGCTTAGTGACAATAAAACATCTTAAGGGTTGTAGTTCGAAGCTGTTCTTAATTTTAAGATAAAGCAGAAAAATTTCTTAAAAATTAATTGCGCAGCAAAATTTTTTGTAGAATGACATATTATGCAAGTATTTTCGCTTTTTAAGAACTTTTCCTACAAGTTTTGTAATGTTTGTGCGCTGCTGATGCAGTTTTATATTTTATTTCAGAGTAAAGTACAGCTTGTTAAGAAACATTCTAGAAATTTTGAAGTACTTGACGCAACAGATATTTTTGTATTTATTTACAAAAATTGCACTTTTTTTAAATACACCAAAAATACTGAGCATTCAAGCACTAACGGATACTGTACGGATTCTAGTTTGAGAACATTCCAATTGATCTGTGCGTGGATTAACCCTTTAAGCGGTCAATTTTTTTACCGAAATACTTCCAAAAAAGGCATATTTTGAAAGGCATATGATGAAATATTCCCGCTCTCTTGCTAGGAAGAAAAACCCGGATGAAAAGCATTTCAGTTACACTGACAAGCCACGCAATCTATTGAAAAATATTAATACTAAATAGTCTCTTCACAACAATGAAATATACGGGCAAATCAGAAAACGAAAGGAGAAAATATCGATGCCCGTACGCTATACGGGCAAACCAGTTGAGGCCAATTTTGGGTAGCACGTACACTGTACGGGCAAACCGCTTAAGGGGTTAAGGCTGAATGACTGCATTGGGATCCTAGGCCTGTAAGAGAAATGCCCTCCGTGGGGACATTCTAATAGATCCCAGCCCGTATTTACGCGAGGTTTCGGAGAAAACCACGAAAAACTCCGAACGGCTAGATCGACAGCCGTGACTGGGGTTTGAACCTGGCACCTCCCTCCTTCCAGTTTCGAGAACAGAGCCTCTCAGCCACTCGTGGTGTTACATTCCAATTGAAGGCTCGGTGAAATCTCTTATGTTCCTGAAGCAGCATTGCAATTTATCTTTACTGCAATTTTTGCTTAACGAATGCATCGAACCGGTGAAACCTTCATACAAAATTAATAACTGACAAAAAAAAAGAAAAGCAATTATCACGTCCCTTTGTTGGGAAAATTCCGGTGACGCAATAGACACGTAAACAAAACGCATATATTTTATGTAGCTTTAACTCACAAATATATATATATATATATATATATATATGTATAAAACGCATCTCTAATTAGAGAAAATCATATCTAGGTACTACTGCCAAGCATTTAATGAGCGCATTTTAGTCAACATAAAATGTAAGTGTGCTGCACTGAAGACCGAAATTCTCTAGATGGAATTTAACGTCGCAGGTTCTCAGAGGTTTTTAAAAGTATGGAAGCTAGCATAAAATAATGTAATGTTATTTTTTCTAACATGCATTGCGCTTTTCTTTTCGCAGAAGTTTCGCATAATAGTTCCTAAGAGAGACCAAAAAACTAGACTATTTCCTCTCGCAGTAAAATTATAATGTTTCTTCTTGCAAGAAAATCTGTATTTCCCCGACGTATTGTTCAGGATTCTTCCAACAGATGTTCTGAAAAAGCAGAGCATTAGGTAATATCTCACGATGGAAATGTTGTAGTCTTCCAAAGGGAAGCAACGCATTTAGTACATTAATGACGAATTTGCTCATATTATTTTCAAGCACATTTCATACGATTAGAAAATGAATGGGATTTCTAAAATTTTGGATTTAGAAAAAATACGCTTTTTTTAAGCAGGCAAAAGAGAAATAACTCTACAAATACTTTGATAAAAGTGTAAGACAATTTGAATATGATATATGTTCTTTTATGATTATGATTTTGATCATTTATTAAAAACAATCTTTAAATGGGATATAGGATTAAAAATGATTTCCTTTGTGGAAGTTTTTTGTCGAGGAGTTGACTAGATTACAACCTAAGAAAGCAACATGAGTTCCAAACTATAAGACTTCAAATGAAGTACTCATTCCCAAAGTGATTTACAATGAAAAATTTCGCGAATTTCAAGTCACTTATATCAACTTTATGTAATTTAAAATATTTTAAATTTATTCTTTTAATGCGAGTGCTTATTTAACAATGTGAAACGAAAAAGTATCTTCTATATTTTAACAGCGGAAATAGTGTTTTCTGTTAAATTTTCTATTAGTGAAACACTTACTATAATTGCTGTATTTTTTTAAAATACGTCAAATATACTATCAGTTACATGCGCAATATTTTTATAATTCAAAGTTAACCCATAAAAGGGATATATTTTATAAATGCTAGTTCAAACTGAAATTTTAACTAAAGAAAATGCTTTTAAGCACTTTTGTATACATGATACTACATATTACAAATTAACACATCTGCAATTTAAGCATGTGTCACGGTTAGACTGTTCATGAGTTTTAAATATTTGCACTTCAGAGCCTTTGGAACTGATTAGAAAATATTTTTAAACGTATAAAATAAAAGTACATTACATTGAAAATTCCCAAAATGCCTTTAAGGAATTTATGTATTCAAATACATTCAGGTACACCTAAAAGTTCAAATCCTATTGCACAATTAAAACTATTTCTAAACTATTTAATCAGAATTTGCTGTCTATGTTTACCGTATGTTGGTGAAAGCATTTAATGTATCACCCACTGGTAAGAAAGTAATTAAATAATGTGTTAATTCTGTTAAGACTTAGAATTTCTATCGAAGACTTGGTCAAACCAAGTCTTGAATATTTTCAGCACGTGAGAGTATGTTCTTAATCATATTTTTATAAAATATTACTTCATGTTTTAAGGACAAAAATATAAAATATTCTATGACATTTTCAGCTATGCTCATAATTTAAGATAAATGTTTATTGCAACACTGCACTTTTCATAGTGAAAGAAAGCATATGACATTGTTATAGTGGACATAGGTAATTCATACTACAATCTGTTAACATTAAAAAAATTTGCATTGTTTTTGTGGTTCTGTGATATTCTCGATTTTGTAGAACAGTCATAGCCACAGATGATGTTCCAAAAATTATTAAAAAGCTGAATTTGTGAAAAGCGCTACCATCAGAAAGGACTGGAAAAGAAGTTACTCTTGCACTGATTTTAGTGTAGAACGAAACGGTTATTTTTTAAAATGAAAAACACTCAAGAAAGCTATAATTGAGCACAAATTAAAAACAAGCTGTATTTTGTATGAATACACATAGTATAGAAGTATCATAAGTGAATGCTTGTACTTCCGTAATGATCTCTTTGTATACAAAAATATATGTATTTGTATGCATTCATAGTAAAAAAAAGAACAATGTCTAATCTAACAAAAACGAAACTTAAAGTGAATCCAATATATTTTTTCAGACATCATTAGAATCAGGTTCTTCTGCCTTTTGTTTGCTTTTTTTCATGAATTAGGTAATTCCCGTCTCAAAGATTTTGTAATTTAATACAAAGAATGTATAAAAAAGGGACTCTGGTGTCAAAGGAACAAAAAGAACTGTTCTGTATACAAAGAAAAAAAAATCTTAATCGGAAATCGATTCACTAACACGTTATTTTTCTTTAGCTCTTTATTTGTGGCTCTTGTTTTTAGCAGAAAAAAATCAGCTTGGAAGACTTTTTACTAATGACTTAAAATTTAAACGCGAATAATAAAAAATTAGCAAATAATTTTGTACTTAATACACATAGATAAAAATGTTATGGTAGGTACGTTTCAGGTTGTAGAAAGTGTCCACTACAAAAATTCCCTTTTACGCAGACAGAAAACGAAAAAAAATTCTCTCCCTATTTGTCACCCGAAACTTACCGATATTGTACACGTGGAGCAGTATACTTCGTACACTTGTACAAGCATAAACGTTTCAAAACTTACCTAAGGCGTAGTTGTTTTATATTTCAAAAACAGCATTTTTTCTATTAATTATTTTTTCAAGTAGCTTGGAGCTCTACTATGGCCGAGTGCATAAAGATTCTCAAGATGGCTGAAGAGTGAAGGTCCAGGATTCGGGACTATCGCGTGATCATTGATCTAACGGCCTTGAGTTTTGGACGGCTTTTTCTAGGAAAAACATGAATACACGTTAGAATCAGTTGTCGATTCGCCGAGTTGGGCCCACCCTTTCGAAAACTTTTTTCAAAATTTACAAATTTTTTAACTTAAAGAACAATTTGGGGGGCCAGGCACTCGCCCCGAATGCCCTCCCGGAAATCAGGCCCTGGTTACAACTCCTTAAAATTCTTTCACTCAAGGCACACCTCCTTAAGCAGGTAGCCCTTGAGAAGCTTTGTCTTAACCCATTTATGCCTAGCGTCCCTTTTTTGGGACGGCATTTCCGCTATTAGTTGAAAATGTTATTTATTTTTCCTAGCCTTTATTCGTGAGTATTGAGCCTCAACTCTACAAAATATTTTAACATGACCCAGTAGGATGTAGATATTTCGATTTTTATGCATAATGATTTTGAAAGAAATCATCCCTTGTTCAAGATGTTGACATCAGAAATTTATCTATTATTTCTGTTATCAGTAAAAATCGAAGAAAGTAGCAAAAATATCCAGGCACAAATGGGTTAATATACAGCGCAATTTAAGTAGCGGGGTGAAAGTGCTGGGATGTACAGAATGTCCACTAGGGTGGAGCGAAAAAATCTTTATTTCGAAATTCACACTCCCCGAGTTTTAAAGGGGGCGAAACTGATAAGAACAAATTGTTTCCAAATTTCAGATCAAAATAGTGTAATCTTCAGGTTCCACAACTTAAGCGAATATATTTCTAGCTTATTTTTATTGAAATAGCAATGTTTAATTAATTAACTGAATAATTAGTTATGTGTTCATTATTCAATTGCTTTATTAATATGTTATCATTACAGGTCAGTGCTGGAAATCGTGGGTTTAGAAGCAGACGCCGACTTAGGATCGGATTCAGAAATGAAATATACCTCAGAAATAGGGATGGACGCGAGACGACTTTTTTGCGAGACGAGACAGAGATATACAGCTTTTTTGCGAGACGAGACACACATTTTTAACATTATTCAATTTTAACATTATGATACAATTACATTTTTAACATTATGATATAGGGATTTTTGCGAGACGAGACAAGCTTTTAGGCTATTTTGCGAGACGCGAGACGCTTATTTTTCGTCTCGCGTCCATCCCTATTCAGAAAATGATGACGATTTCGTTAGTCAGGAAGCCAAGTGTCGGAACACAACAGAGGATGAGATTCCCTAAATCTCCCAACCCTACTAGCAATTTTGCTCGGGCCGTCATCGGCTGGCTGCGTGGCCGTTGGTAGCCCGAGCAAAATTGCTAGTAGGGAAGACAGACACAATGCCCAAACAAGCCGTTCTTGATGGAGCAGGTTTATCCAAGTATTAATTATTCAATGAATTAATTAAGCGTAATCATTCCAATAGAAATTCATAAAAGACTAAAAAAGATACTGGGAATACGATTTGTATATTCGCTTGAGGTGTGGAACCTGAAGATGGCAATATTTTGAGCTGAAATTTGGAGACAAATTGTTTTTTATCAGTTTCGCACCATTTAATGACTCAGGCAATGTGAATTTCAAGAAAAAGTGTTTTTCGCTCCACCCTAATGTCCACTCAAGTCCTAGTTAACTTGTGAGCGGTGACTGTTGTTGTCTTTAAGCGTCCAGTCCAAGTGAGCCTGCACGACAGGGTGATATTGGTTTCAGCACCACTTGGTGGTAAACGGATATGTTAGCATTTTTACCTCAGTCGATTATATTCTTATACATTCCTCGATTCAGTACGAAAATTTACTTTGAACAGGATAGTTGTGTTACAAAGGGAACATATATGTTTGTTGGTTGTCATTTACCGAATTTGTAACATTAAAATGAATGAGAATGAAAGAACATGGAGCATCAATTGAAAAAGATAATCGAGATGTACGTATATTGAACCGAGAGAATGAAACACCAAAAAAAAAAAATGGCATATGTCATGTGAGTAATTAGTCATTTTCTTGTCAGAGCATTAGTGTGAGCACTTTAAATCTAAGAAAGATTTCGGAATAAATTAAATATTAACTTACTGAAAAGAACTTCTTTCGAATTATTAATATATGAATGATTAGAAGGGACATATTAGAATACTGAAATAAAGGAAACAAAATTTGAGCATTGCAATAATACTTTGTTGAAATCTCGAGAAGAAATAACACTGACTCGCAGTGGCGCACCCAGGATTTTAGTTTAGGGGGGGCTGGGCAACAAATTCTGCTGAACTCAGTTATAGTGACCTCAATTATAGTTATAACTCTCTTATAACGTAAAAATATTCTGTGCCAGTCGACTTGCCCGTAGAACACAACCCCACGAGCAATGTAACTCATTTTAGAATTAAATAATTATATGATCTTTTCAGTGATGTTGTAACCAAGTTTAATCGTGTTTAATGCTCTAACTGTTAGTTTTTATTAAAAAACTAACATCTTTTTTCGGTAAAAAGTATTTTAGAAATAATTTGAAGAGACAATTTTTAAAAAGAAAACATTTAGAAATAATTTGAAGACAATTTTTAAAAAGAAAACATTTAACTCATTAGTGACAATTTTCAATTTTCAACACTTTTCACTTCTAATTTCCCACCTTTAGGGGGGGCTTCAGCCCCCATAGCCCCCTCCGTGGGTGCGCCTATGCTGACTCGGGATTTTTAGTGTGCAGCTAATACTCAGCAAGTTGTACGTAGAACAAAACATAGTTGATCTTTTAATACTTTCTACACATAGTAAATGACTCTCGCTGAAACATTTTCACTTTAAATCGATGCAAGGTCTTACACTTTATAGCAGAAATTCACATGATATATCGCCCATCCCTTTCGGCAGTCGCCATTTTTTTCCTGATGCACATATATCACTATTTTTCTTCACTTTATGGGATGCATGAAGAATATTTTATGCCTTCATCCTCCTTTTGGGAATTTCAGGAGAGTATTTTTGTACTATATAAGAAAACTATGCCATGACGATGTTTTCAACATTCTTTTATTAAACTATCGAAAATATTTTTCGGAAAGCTGCTAAACATATTACTGATAGTGAAGTAATGGTGTGTAACGGTATTAAAGGATGATATATATATATATAAATTATGTGCACACACAGGGATTTTAAACGACGTCCGTTACAGCTAAATTTAGAATATCTAACAACAGTGCGCAAAATCAGCTGTGGAGGTTTGGCATACTGGAGATTCAGAAAATTTATAGTATATGCGCAACATATTAGGCTTTCTATTCTTATTAATGTGTGTCCCAGAAATGACTAATTGATTCAAAAATCACTTTAAAAAATAGAAAGGCATTAGAAATGTACCATTTGTAGGATTGTTCTTGGTAAATGAGGCCATTTTATCACATCTCTTCAAGATTAGTTTTGAAAATCAGTTGCAGATGGCGCAGGTAGATTGGAAAACAAAACAAAAAGAAAAAAAATATATGAAAATGTTGTATAAACTAGAAAAATATGTTTTTAAACTAATCCCTATTTGCCGTTCCATACAGCAATTTAAGGTGTAACTCAAATTATTGCCATAATTCACAAACGATTTGCAGAAAGGGAACAATGCATTTATTCTCCCTTTGTGGCTATTCCGCATATTTCAGTATTACCGGGAGTGTACTATTTTGTTGCTGCAAATATTCGTTACTTTGAAAACTTTAAACATATGGTCATATAGTTCTTTCACTTTCTTAATTAGCAGAGCTACCTTCTTGCAACATTCGAAACTAATTTCATGGAATAAAAATCCTTCGTGCAATGCATGCAATGCAGCAAAGGTACAGTTCCACCCCTTTATGTTGTTTGAAACTCATTTTTATGATGTTTTGTGTAATTTTTAATGTTATTTTTGAAGTTACTGATATTTTGTTTCTAATCCTATCACAAGATACTTTCCATGAATGGATATTTCTTCAAGTAAAAATGATTTTTAGTCTGACTAGTGGAGAAAACATCGCGAGTTGTCTAATGTTTGGCAGTGCTCTATACTGGCTACACTGATGATGATATATTGCACCTATTCAAAACAAGCCTACATTTGCATTTTGAAATGACTTATATCAAGAATCCACTTTTTCCCTTTAGAAATGTCCAAAGCCTCCCAAAATCTATTTCACTATTTCAACATTACAAATATATTTCAAATGAACTGCCACGTTTAATGAATATTGACATAAAAGATAAAATTTCAACCTTGTAGCCTGATAAGTAAGCACATTTTTTTTTTAATGACAACGCCTGAACCCTTTTATAATACTGCCTGGCATTACTGATGGGACACAAGAACCAATGTATTTTTCTCCGAAAAGATTTTGCTCAGTAACAATGTAGAAAATTGTTTTTCTTTAAAAAGAGACTCTAAAAGGTTATCTCGGCAAATGCGGCAATAAAAGCCTCGAGGGAAATGATCTCCTGAGTTTATTAATCGAATGTAGCTGAGAAAAAAACGGCAGAGGACAGATTTAAAAAGCGAGTGAGAGAGAAATTGAAAGTGAAGGAAATTCCTTTTAGCCTTTCAATAATTCCAACGTTACGTGGTAACACCTCAATATTTTTAATGATTAAATCAGTCCTCAGATTTTCAGTAACTGATTTAGTCTTTCCTAAACAACAAAATTGTTTACTCAGACTTCGGGATTAGTTATATATTTTATGAAATTAATGTGACAAATGTAATTGATATCTCAGCATCACGAAACAATTAACATTTTTATCTTAAATTTAGTACTTATAAAACCTAAAAAAAACTATTAAGATCTAAATCAACGTACGAACTACTACACTACACCACAAACAATACTACTTGGCCCTGAAAAAAAAATTATATTCACAAATCCCTTTGAAATAATACACTGGTCTCCAAAAATTAAGATACGAGACGAACACGTTTTTCGAAGCTCATCATAAAAAAATGGCAGTAACAATAAAATTTGTGTATGTATGAGTAAAAGAAAAATAGGCAAATACTAGGCTTTTGAAATTACGTCGTTAACTTTTGTTATTGTCAAATGTTTTTGGCAGATACGTTGACAATAGGCACTAGAATCTAGCAATGTTTAGGAGAAGCCATTGGTCTGATTCCGTTATGCGGTGGGTGTCAGGTGGATGGAATTGGGGTTGTCACATCTGATGCTGCCAAGTGCTTTGCAGTGTGGTCCAAAACTCTCCGATCAATATCAATCCGAAGATTCTGTGTCCAGAAGACACGTTCCAGGTAGACCATGACCTACAACAATTGCAAAAGACCGTTTTCTAGCTCTTACTGCTCGAAGAAAAGCACTGCTGGGCCACAGCTCGTTGCAGACTAATTTGTAGCACCAAGGAGTCCTATTGGCAATGATCTCATTCTTGTGGTAATAATGCATAATCTTAGCAGAGCTGGAGTTGTTGAGGAATATCTTGAGGGTGATAGTTTGGAGCGAATGGAATGGCTAGCTCTAACTTCAGGCCTGAATCAGACGGAGCATCTTTGGGAATATCTTTGCAAGTAGGTTGCTGCTGTAAGTCCTCCTCCAAGGTCGATAGATTACCTGGAACAAGGCTTACTCTGTGTTTAGTCTTCGCTCCCCATTTCGGTGTCAAACAACTTAATTAGCAGCGTGGACAGCCGATGTCGCCAATGCATTCAAGTTAGGGGTGTGCAAATTCCTTATTATTTTTCATTTTAGCCATGTTTCTGTGATATTTTACCACACATAAAGTTGTAATGTACTGTTTATTTCAAAAATTGTACTTTTCCACCAAGATTCCTTTTTTTCTTGTAAATCATTTTTGAGTTTGACTCAGGTAAATTTGTCGCATTTAATAGAGAACTTTTTAGAGCACATTTTCTCCAAATTTGTTGTTTCTAAATCCACTCATTTGAAAATGGGACATAGAAAACCGGTTGTACCTTAAGTTTTGGAGGTCAGTGTAGTATTGAGTGTATTTTTAACATAGACTGTTGTTATTCGTGTACTTTTCGATATTAAAACGCACCTCATATCTTCCACTAGAATGGCTTCTGCAAACTTAAAATGGGATGTTAATTTTATTATTTTAGGAAATTAAATACATTCAAGATAAGACATTTATACACGAGTACTTTATTTAAATACAGATTTACCTAAAACAATTGAAAATGGAGCATTAATTGTATTACTTTTGGGAATGAATATATCCAAAAGAAAATATCGATGCACGAGTGTTTTCTGTAAATTTAGATTTTTCTAAAATTTTATCGTAATTTCCATTTTATGCATGCCCGAGCAACTATTTGGCTACTGTTTGGCGTCATAAGTTTTCTACCGTTTAGCTCAGTTTGGATATTCCTATACGTATGATTCTTACAGCAGGCTTTAATTTTTTTTAGAAAAATTAAAGAAAGCTTAAATACAGGGTATTACAAGGGAATACTATAAATAGGTCAGGCATTATTACATGAATAAAATAAAATAATGCATAGCTATATTTTTACTTGCAATGAATTAATCTATTACAAATAAGAATAAAAATTGAATATTCGTTATGATTTCGAACATACCTGCACAAATTTAAAATTTCATAATATAAAAAAATATTCAAGTAACAGCATTTTTGATTCAAAACCTCAAAATAATATTCCACCTGAAAATTCTGCTTTCAAATTCAGAAAAGGAATAAGCAAAATGCACTTTGCGTGAAGATGGTATTTAAGAATAATGTTTCTGTTGGAACAATTCTTTTTATGAGAGTTTATGAAAACTGAAACGGAATTTTCCTTTCGCCAGCCGTCTTTCAAAAAAAAAAACATTCATTTTTTTTTTCAATTTCAAGCTCGTAAGAGACTCGTAAATATGAGTAAAATTCCTGCAAACTACGAAATATTTTAATCAAAAGTGCGTAATGCACTCGCAGTGTCCCAGTGTCTCGGTAACTTTAATATCATCGCACATGTGAAGACGTGGTTTGAGAAAGGTATTTAAAACTTTCTTGAGAATGTACAAAACGATGAACAATTAAGAAGCAGGGGACGAGTTAAACCTACTTCTAAGTTCACGTTTAACATGGGTTTAAGATAGAAAAAAATTAAGGATAAGCATCTCCTGAAAAGCTTAACAAAACTGAGTACAGGATTCACAAAACTGAGTACAGGAAAATTTCAACAATAACAAAAACAAATATGAATAAATTCCTCGATAGTTAAGAGGAAGTCAAGTCTCGAGAATACTTTCATGATTTAAAGAATACTTTAGATACTTTGGATGTAGCCTTTTAGTTAACAGAAAAATTTGGTGAACTGGAGTGCAAAGTAAAAGTATGCAAACGGAATTTATTCCAAAAATTATTAATTAATTGTGGATGCAGCAACATCCACATTTAGTGCATCCAATAAAATTGACACTCTGAGAGACTGAGATGTAAAAAGTGTGCCTGTAGACATTCACGTGACATTCTAAAATAAATAACTAATCTCACAAAATATTTTATATATTCAGTAATGCTTGTGACACAAGTTCATTACCAACACACTAACAAATCATGAGGCTGAGAAACTGGAGTTCCATTAATCTGGCAGCACAGTTTGTGACAGTAAATGAAATACACAAGTCACGAAAATACAAGAAATATTTCGTGTATGTTTACAGTAAGGATTAACTTGAAATGAATTCGAAATCATCATTCAATATATTTATGTAAAAGAATGAATAATTCTATTACATCTGTCAATGCAAGTATTTACTTAAGCATAGATTGGATATTTTGTCCGGTATAAAAGTATTATAAGAGTTAGTAATAAAATATAGAAAAGGGCACCATTGAACTGGGGTCACGTTTGAACACTCCAGATATGTTTCACAAAATGATTGCTCGTTTTTAATATATAGTACAACACAGTATTATTGCTTCTATAATGTGAAATATGGACAACTTCGCTCTTTTTTTAAATGCACACTAATGTCTAAAGAAAGAATGAATTCTTGTTAGCTTCGTGGTTCAGCATATAGTCTGTTTTCTATTGATATTCTTGAGTTTAATTAAATAAATTGTTGAAATGCTAAACTGTATGTGATGGAGCACCGTTAAACAGAAAACTTGGGACATCACTGAACAATTATTCATATAAAACATCAATAGGTAAAGACTCTTTTTTAGAATAATTGCACGAGAATTATCTCACGTTGATTCAGTTTCATGCAAGAGCTTTTTACAGTGATACAATAGAAGGACAAAATTTTCATGATCCACACGTATCAGATATCAGTTTTGCGGATTTCAAACATCTTGTGAAAAGAATATCACCATCAATTCTACTACTTTTGAACTACAACCACAAAGTATTTGGTGAAGGATATAGTGAGGTAAAAGGAGTAGGTATATCTTTTTAATCAAAAATATATTTAAATGGTTCTTTGGCCGTATTTTCAGACATTATTATACGAGATTTATAAGCACTAAAAGATTTGTTATTTGCATTTGAAAACATATTACTTTTAATATGCTTTTTTAATATGTGTTCTTTTTTTTCTGTGTGTATGTCTTAAAAAAAAACTTTCATCAACTAATACATTCCTGAAATATTAGAAATACTATTTTTTTATTTTAGAAGAGTTCTAAATAGCTTATTATGGGAAAAAGGTAAGAATTTTTTAAAGTATTTTCTTTCTTTTATGTTTATTATGTTTTCGATTACCCATGTTTTTCATTTATGTTTAACACTCAAAACTCTTTTTTTTTGTGTTCTTTTAGTATACTGCTAAACTTCCTAGTGTTGATTGCACGAGATATTTGGAAACTGTCTCAAAATATCAGAGCGATGGATGCAAGATCATGGAAAAAAAAGTGATTTTGGGTTTCACGTGAAGTAAAGTTAGTTCTCTACGAAAATTGAGATAGGACATTTCAGCTGCTGTAACTTTTGAAAACCGTAAATACAAAATCCATGCAGCAGGAACATCCATATTTAATGCATTGCTGAACAATTCCAATATTAATTTTTGATTCTAATCATATGTAAATATAATCCTAGTCTATCCAACAAGTCAGCATCTCCCATTCGTTCATTGTACATTCTTATACGATGCGACCGAGTAACATCGGTAATATTTCTCTGTGCTAGAGTAAATCTCTTTGTTTTACAATCAGGATCATGTGTCAATTTATTGGATGCTGTAGCTACAGCAGAACTAACATTCCAGCTACATATGCGTACGTGACCTTTACTGCGGAAGTCAAAATTTTCTTTTAGCCATTTTGAAGATACATTTGGTGGTTTGAAATGACACCAGCTGGTACAAAATATCGAATCCTACCAGTTGCTTTAAAATTCAGTCAACAAACAGTCTTTTTCCACTGACCTATGAATATCCAATATTGGAGCACGAAATCCATGTTTTAAAACCAAACTGCACCCATTTACTATCGATGTTTAACGATGACTGTAATACGGTACCACTGATTCATCTGTACTCAATTCAGGGTGAAAATTTCTAAACAACCACAACTTTTTTAATAATTCATCATTATCTCTTTATGCCAAAGTTTTATTTTCTGGAATGTGAAAAAAATTCCTCAGCTTTCTAAATTTATTCCTAGGTATTACTGTAGAAACAATAAGAACCAAAAATTCTTCTTGCGTGCTCCAGTGTAAATCTTCTATGGGCACTTGATGGCAACCACTTAACAGCAATAACCCAAAAAACTGTCCTACATCATTTCCGTTTCCGTCTACTGTTAGAACTTCCCCCTTTTATTGTGCATGAAGTTTCGTCACATTGGCTAAATGAAGTTGATATTCTATTGGTATGTACTAGTGAAATACTTCAAATGGTACTGCATAATAAGCTCAGGAAACAATATTCAAGTATTACCAATACTCTCAGTTTTAGAATTTTTTTTTTAATTTTTCTATTCCCCCCCCCCCACGATTTGGCCTGATTTTTTTATTGTTGTTTTCTCTTCGGTTCTGGTCGTCCCTTTGAAACTGGAAGTACTTCAGGATTAAATACTCTTTATTTGATATTTCTGATACTTCTTACACTCTTTCTGAAGATATTTCTATTTCACCACAAACATCTGCAGTCAGAACCGGCTCAAAAATGTCCTCATTTATACCTTCTTCAACTTCAAGAAGTAATTGACAAACATCAGTCCATTTGCCCGAATCGTGAGTTAATGTGTAAAAATTATCAAGTGCCTCTTCTACAACTCGAAATGGTTTTGAATGAGAAATTTTATTAGCTTAACATATCCTTACTAAATAAACAAAATCTCCAGCTGCAGATATTCCAAAAATAAAGGGAAAATAATAAACCCCTGATCACGTGATATTCCAATACATCTCTTTATAGTAGTTGTAAACATTGTCTAGTGCACGCAGTTTTTCAACAGAAGCTATGAGTAATCCACTTGAGATTATTTATAGAATGTACGCGGGAGGGTGTGGGGGGGGGCAGTTACAAGGGGAACTGGAAATAATTAAACAGTCATAAACATACTTCCTGACACTCTGATTACAAGTCCTGACATTTTACAGATTTTTATCAGTGCTTATTTCTATGCACTGTAATGAAATAAAAATGTAGCATGTTAAAATAACAGACCTAAACGTCAATGTTTCCTTTGTGGAACATGGAAATTTTTTTACCTAATAGTAAAAAAAAAAGTATTAATTCTTTTTATTACAACTTATGTTCTAAGGATGTTTATTTTTAGAATGCAATTTCCATGGCCAAATATCAAAGTATTCTTCGAGTCAATATAACAATTTTTACATAGCATTATGAAGTAAGTAGAATAGTAGTAGTTTTCATAGAGTTTTTCCTGAAGTCAAAGAAAGAACTCATTTGGAATTGTATTGAAATCTCAGATTCGGCAACAAGTTCAGTGAACATTGAAGGAACAATATTAACAAGCTGCAATATACCATATGGTGAAGATTGGATCCAGAGTGCCTTATATTAGGAGTAGGGGCATGAGGAATGATCCAATCTTCAAAGCATGTCTCCCTAACTGGAACACACAGGAGTCACTTGTACGTTACAAGTGTTAGAGTTTCAGGTACGTACTCTCATCAGCAAATCGGATAAAAGTACTCATTTTTAATTTCTTCCCCTTAATAAATATATTATTTAAATAAAATTTTCCTGTTGTGTATCCTTCTTTCTAAGTTAATGTTATGATTCTGTATGTTTTTTTAGTCTCTATCGTTCCATTTCACATTTTTATAACGAAAAAAATACTACGCGCGTGCGGTTACCTTACATTATGTTATCTAAAACATTTTGAAACATTGAGGAATGAAGGCATGGCTTAAAGTTGCATGTTTAACATTATTAGTATGAGAGAATAGCGAATAAATAAAAAATGGCTGTTTTCATCACCATTTTACCTCACCATTCTCTGATATTTCAGCAAGAACTTAGCTTTATTAACTTTTTTAAAAGGTAAGTTTTAAGTAATATATATCAAATGAAGCATGCCGACCAGGTTGTATGGTGGATGTCACTGCGTCCGCCCTTTCATAGGGGCAACGTTGGTTCATCTACTAGGTGCCCCCATAATAAAGTGATCAACAACTCCGGCCTTAGCGGTGGCCAGTGCCTCCAAGGCATCGTTAAGGCCCACCATTTGAAAAAAAATCAACTAAAAAAAATTCTTCTTGCTCAAGAAGAAAGCATGAATCACAAAAAAAAATAAATAAATAAAATTCCAGATTCATCTCTCAAGAAATCACTTTCTCTCTTTTTATTAACTTCTTCATTTTAGAGATACTGTTCCATCAATTGCTTTTTCCATTCAGACTTTGATATATATTAAGTAAAATGAGAATACTCATAAGTCGTAGTTTGTTGAAAACGGTTAAAAAAACTGAAGGTGAAAAATCACATAAAATGAAGGTGAAAAATCACATAAAAGTTTTTTTATTTTAAAGAATAAATTCAATTTAATGGCTCGTCTGGTTAATGATGCGTTAAAATTCAAGTTAGAACGAACTTGATTGAACTTTAAATATTAGGTTGTAACGAAAGTTTCCCGCCACCGCAAACATCGTCAGCACACAGTTCGCGTTGGGGTATTTGCTCCTATTTTGTCAAATGATTTTTGGCATTTGAAAGAAAGAGACTTGCTTTATAACATCGCGTTGTGAAATCTGTAAAAAATATAGTTAATCATTCAGTACAAGGTGTCCCAAATGGAACTATCACTCTAGAGGATTAGAACTATCATTTACTTCCAGTTCTGTTGCAAAAAGTCAGCTACAGAATATCAACGAATTATGAGTACAGCTTTAAGTACTAGTGTTGTATCATGTGACACGGTACAGGTTTGGTAGCGAAAGTTCAAAAACAGTTATCTAAGGAGTTAGAAGTTAGTTTTTCCGGCAGATATGGCGGAAAACTTTCGTTACAATCTGATATTTTTTCATTGAATTTTTAAGAGTTGTTATACTTGAAAATATTTAAATTATACATAGCTTTTTATAAACAATACATTTTGCACGGAAATATATTAGAACCTATATAAGTCACTGATCAGAAATTGATTCATTAAATTATAAAATATCAACAAAGGTATTACAGTGAAGGAACATAAATTTTTTATAAAAGAATAGTATGGAAACAAATTATAAAAGAAAATAAACTATAGTGGACAAAAGTATTGCATGTGTGAAAAACCTGACTATTTTCAATTCTTCTTGCTCACAAAGAGAGCATAACTCACAAAAAAATAAAATCCCAGATTCATCTCTCAAGATGTCTCTATTATTCTTTCTCTTGCAGCGTATCATTTCTTTCTTCATCCAGAAAAGATTCCCTGAAGGCTATTTCCTCCAGGCTTCATAATCGAATTATTTCACATTTACTGAAGACTAAACTAATTTGCACGTATTCTAAGAACTCCTAAGAGGAAGAAACAGAAAATACTCTTTTGTCATTTCTATAGACAGTAGTTCCTTTTCCATTTTGTTAACGTCTTTATTTATTTATTTATTTATTTATTTATTTATTTGAAATAGACTGGAATTATCTCAAAACTTTTCAAAAGAAATACACGTTTATCTAGAGAATCCATATGTATGTCCAATACATTTGGCAAAAATGTATTAATTCTTACACATGTAAAGTCTTTATCCATGCAAATGTAACCATTGTACCAAAAAGTATATGCACATGCAAATAGTATATCGAATATTTGTCCCGTGACTATAATAGTACCATTTAGTTCTCCAACACTTCAGTGCATCATGGTTAATATTTAATCTCACGTACTTTCTATAATTCTCATTCATGTGGCCTCCGCTTGAAAAGGACATAAGTAGAATGCTTCTGAAACTAATTCTGTATAAGAGAAAATCGAAACAAAACTTCTCCAATCTTCAGACAAAATAATCGAACAGGCATGAACAGAAAATGGAATGCATTGGATTGTCATTTACAAAGCTCTGCTAGTCTTTATTGTGTTAGCTTCATCAGGTAAGTGTGAATCTTTTATCCGACTTTAAATTCTCTACTGATGTACATTTCAAATAAACGCTTCCCAAATATAACGTAGTATTTTGAATAATTTCCATTTTTATAATATAAATTTCCGAACAGTATATAGTTATATAACTGTGTACAAATTTTACTCTATAGCAATGTTGCTGGATGCTTGTTGCTAAATGCAAAAAATATTTTCCCAGAAAAAATGGCAAATTGAAAATTATGTAAAGACATACACTTAAAAAGTTTTAGAATTCCTTAATAAAATAATACGATTATGGCAGTAATAAAGCTTTATAAGCTATTTTTGTAGATCATAACGTTTTTTATGATGTTATTATGTTTAAAATATAAAGAGGAATTCATTTACAATTCAGTTATGAATTTATTGTAATTAAAAAATTAAATGCTTCCTTCGGATTATTTCAGATTTAAAATTTTGGAGCATTTATTTTAAGTAGATGATCCATTTATTGTTAGTATACCGGTTATTAAATATTCACGATCTACTTACGATTTTTATTTTTACGATTTGATAATAGCCTACAAAGAAAGACTACACTCCGTGACTTGAACGCCCACTGGTTTTTACCACCTAAAACGCCCGCCGGAGTCGTTTCGACTCCTGCCTGTTTTAGAAGGTTTAATAATATACAACACAGGAACTAGGCACACAGAAATAAGGAAATGATTAAATTAGAGCATTTTAGCATATATTTAACATAATATCCCATTTTTTCAAATGAAAGAAAACATTTAAATGCACATTTTCACAAATACATTGCAATACACAATAGAATCAAATACTTACGGAATATTTTTACAAATTAATTTTCTGGAATACAGGTGATCCAAGTATATTCATTCAGTCTTGTCTAAGCATTTTCCACAAACTTTTTTCCAACATAATTTACAATCTTTGAAGGCAGGGACGTAGCCAGGGGGGGGGGGTTAGGGCGGTCATAACCCCCCTCCCTCCCATGAGGAATTTTTTGCCATACAAAATGCATATTCTGCACTACATTATCACACACACGTATACATATGTATGAGTTGTAGTAGTCGTAACCCCCCCCATGAAAAATTTCTGGCTACGCCCCTCTTTGAAGGTCATGTTTCCTTTACAAAGTTTTATTTCACATTTACTTCTCTTGGGTGCTTCTGTTTCGGGTGGCTGCTCCATGGAATGCTTTCTTTTTACTTCAGTTTTTGCAGAGGTATAATTTTTACGTAAGTTGTCCGCTAATAATTGAATAAATGCTTGTCTCCTCACTTATTTCCTCATTCTTCGATTCATCACTTCCGATTCATTCTGAAAGCTCTCGTAAAAGAGCAGTTATTTCTTCTGGTGTTAGACCTTTTTTCCGCGACATATTGAAATATATTCTATTTTATTATTGAGAACACAGTTGCTTAGCTATAAAGAAAAAAAAGACTGACACGATTTGAAATGGAACAAAGTAAAAGTAACTAACTGAGCATATTTCAAAAGAAAATGGCAACATTTTCAGCAGGTGCGCGGAACTAACCAATTTCCCCCAACAAAGGGGTGGAAAGAAGAAAAGAAAATCTGTTTCTATCACATAGACAACGATAACCAATTCCAAGGTCTCAAAATTCTGTTTATCTTTCTGTGGAGTCGATTCGACTCTCACGGGCATTCTAGGGGTATTTGCTTATAACTAATTAACAAAATAAGCAAATAAGTTAGAATTTTCGGAATAAATAGAGTAAGAAAAAATAATAAAAGTCACGGAACGAAAATAATTAAAATTAAAAATCCAGAGTGATACCAGTATTTTAATAACACTCAGAGTCGAAAGGACTCCATCGGGCGTTCTAGTGTTAAGGCTGTTCTTCGAAAAAAAAGAACTCTGTTTTTAGTCTTGGTACACAAATTGAAATAAACTAATGGCACCATGGTCTCCGAAAAATTCCAGATGGTTCTTCATAAGCTGTTTTACACACTACGATAAGCGAAAAAGCTATGGCTTTTGTGAAATTTTCAGAGAAAATTCTTAAACATGGATTTGAGCTGCAAGATTTTTCGAAGAGTGACACGCTTTGCGAAAATTTCCGATTTTTAAGAATTTTTTCTAAAAGTATTGAAACTGATACAGATTGGCCTGTCTTCGCAGTATGTAATACAGCTTGTAAAGAGACAGTTTCAAAATTTTGAAGTGCCTGGCATAAATAGTTTATTTGTAATTATGTACCAAAGTCACATGATTTTTTCGAATAACACCGTTGAGAATCATACTGGCACCCCTATTAAATCCCAAGGGCCAAGGCAACCCTAGTAGCAAACGGCAATCGGTTGCTGAAATGCCGATTATGAATTTGGGAAGAACATTGAGCTTGATGCCGAGGCGATTAAGATGTGCAACCTAAGACCTTTGTTGGAATCGTGCAGTCGTGATGATTTCTTAAAAATTTTACTGTCGAAGAATTGGAATTGTGCTTGCTATTGAAACATACTTTTATCTTTTGATATTACGAATCTTTCTCATTACTTTGATCTCGGTTATAATAACTTTATTACAAGTGGCAACTCCTTTATGATGTATATCAAAACGTTTTCTGCCACTTTCCTTTTCATTATACTTCAATTTTACTGAAACTGGGTATTAAGGGCACTCGGTGTATATTTTGTTTTTACAATGACGCAAATTTAACTGTACTTGCATCGCAATAGAATGAAAAAAAAAATAATGAGTATGAATAAACTAGTGACAAGGATAAAAGAAGGACAATAAAAAACTTGTAATTCGATATTATAATGAAGTTACTAAAAGTTATCATCCATCCAATAAATAATCTGATCATATGATATAGAAACTGAATTCGGCTACAGCACACATCAAGGGAACCAAACAGTAATGTTGTTACTTCTTTACACCAAAAACAAACAAATACATTTTTGAAAAGTTTTTAGCTACAAGTAAGCTGAGTCTAAACATAGGATACATATTTATTAGATTTTAAAGCGAAAATTTTCTTGATAATACTATTTTTACTTTCCGAACATGTACCATGTAAGGAAAGTATTGTAATCATGAAAAAATTCGACTTCGAGATTTTGGTGTTTTTACACGTTTTGAGGGCTTCTGAATCCATTTATGCTATTTTTACGAGATGTATGTATGTATGTGTGTAGTGTGTGTGTGTGTGTGTGTGTTGTGTTGTGTGTGTGTGGTGTGTGTGTGGTGTGTGTGTGTGTGTGTGTGTGTGTGTTTGTGTGATGTGAGTGAACACGATAGCTCCTGAACGGAGCATTCGATTGAGCTCAAATTGAATAGATATGTCATAAACCACCGTCGCAAGACCGGTATTGATTTTCGTGTATATAGGACTTATAGTTTTTCTACAGGGCTACCACAAAGATTTCTTTTGCATTATGGCCTATGGGCGGAATTTCTTGAAAGTACGCTAGCGTTTAAACGGTAGATTCGATTGAGCTCAAATAAGGTATATATGTTATAAACCACCGTCACAAGACCGGTATTGATTTTGGTGTGTATAGGACTTATAGTTTTCTACAGGCCTACGACAAAAATTTCTCTTACATTCTGGCCTATGGGGGGGAAATTCTTGAAAGTGCGCTAGCTTTTAAATGGTACATTCGATTGAGCTAAAATTGGGTATAATGTGTTATAAACCACCATCGTAAGACCGGTATTGAATTTAATGTGCATAGGACATATAGTTTTTCTATAGGGCTACGACAAAAATTTCTTGAAAGTGCGCAAGCGTTTAAACGGTGCATTCGATTGAGTTTCAATTTTGTATATATGTTTGAATTATTCATCGATTAAAATTTATTTAAATGCTTGGTAATGATCCTAATCGTAAGTGTTCGGAAAGTCGAGTCGAGTCACTCCAGATTTTTTTCTTTTAAGATCGATGCCCACCCTCTCCCATTTTTACGTCTGCTCTGCCTGGAGAACGAATTCAAGTTTTCCTGATATTGAATTTCAGGTTTTCGTGAGTGTTGTATTTTAGATCAAGAATGTTATGAATCTCTTTTATTTTTTTTCTTTGCGATCACGTGCATTATGTGAAAAGAACGTTTTACTCCCTTAACCCTCTGAGGCGCAACCCTTTCCCAATGCTGAAAAAAGGGCAGCAGTTGCCATCGCTCGACTTAACGACCAGCAAGATGGCGGACGATCGAAACGTTCATCGCGTGCAAGAGATCTAGGGACCCTTTTTTGGTGATGCAAGTCACCCTTGCTTTGGTGATGCAAGTCACCAAACAGATCTAGGGACCCTTTTTTGGCGACAGCTGGCTGTGCGGCACAGCCAGCTGTCGCCAAAAAAGGGTCCCTAGATCTGTGGCACGCGATGAACGTTTCGATTGTCCGCCATCTTGCTGGTCGTTAAGTCGAGCGATGGCAACGGCTGCCCTTTTTTCAGCATTGGGCAATCTATCCGGCTGTTCTCGCATTCTTCCATTTTTCAGCAGATGTCAGTGCAGTTAAAAATAATCGTGACCATTTTTTTACGGGAAATGACGTGCTAAAAAGTAAAGGATTCTCGTGGAGCTATGTCACCCGCAACTATTTTTTATAGAAATCAAATTTATTCTTCGTGACTGGCAACAGTCAAAACGTCAGAGTTTGGGGTTCCTAGAGTGGGAACACTGCACGTTAAAGGGTTAAGTCAGGGGCGTAGCCAGTGGGGGGGATATCGGGATATATCCCCCCCCGAAATTTTTGGATTAGTGATGAAATTCCGTCTATTTATACACATATAAGTTCATATCCCCCCCGAAAATTTTTCCAGGCGCATGTCCCACCCCGAAAAATTTTCCTGGCTACGCACCTGGGTTAAGTGATGGGTCATGGAATGAAGCAAGTACTGCCGTGCTGCTCTAAAATTATTGAGGATTAATTTACATTCGCAGAATAAGTAAGTTTTCGTTTTTTTATCTTCATGGTATCATTATAAAAAAATCTGGAGTGACTCCACTCGACTTTCCGAAAACTTACGATTAAGATCATTACCAAGCATTTAAATAAATTTTAATCGATGAATAATTCAAATATATATACCAAAATGAAGCTCAATCGAATGTATCGTTTAAACGCTAGCGCACTTTCAAGAATTTCTCCCCATAGGCTATAATGTAAAAGGAATTTTTGGCGTAGCCCTGTAGAAAAACTATAAGTCCTATACACATCAAAATCGATACCGGTCTTACGATGGCTGTTTATAACATGTACACCCAATTTGAGCTCAATCGAATGTACCGTTTAAACGCTAGCGCACTTTCAAGAATTTTCCCCCATAGGCCATAATGTAAAAGAAATCTTTGTCGTAGCCCTGTAGAAAAACTATAAGTCCTATACACACCAAAATCAATACCGGTCTTGCGACGGTGGTTTATAACATATATACCCAATTTGAGCTCAATCGCATGCCCCGTTCAGGAGCTATCGTGTTCACTCACATACACACAAACACACATACACACACACATACACACATACATACATACATCTCGTAAAAATAGCATAAATGAATTCAGAAGCCCTCTAAGCGTGTAAATACACCAAAATCTCGAATTCGAATTTTTTCATGATTACAATACTTTCCTTACATGGTACATGTTCGGAAAGTAAAAAGTAAACTTCGAATTTAATAATAGGGTTGAAGGGAAGGAGTCACACGCTTCCGGCTGCACTAACACTTCTGACCACGGGCCACCACTGTCCCCTACCCCGTCCTATATTAAGAATTTCGTGAATTTCTGTCTAATCTAGCACCTGTTTTAAAAATCTCACAGACATGCCGAGTTTTGTGTTATAAATTTCGGTAATTTTGGCTGGATGAAATAGTGACATTCCTTTCCTGCCTGCCTAGTACAGAATCTTTGTTATCCTACTATAGTTACGCTGATCCCTGATTCACTGACTTATACATTTCCAGTTTAACCACTCCAAGATAAAACTTCTACCTCCATTACTCCGAAAAAAGATTAAAACGTTAAGCATAAAAAAATAATAAAATCCATATCTTTGTACGATTCACTTGAAAGTTTTCGTAATTATGTAAAAAATAAAAAATAATAATCCGCGCACCTTTAAAAAACTGAAAATCCGCCCACTCTCTCATTTTTAAGCCCTTTTTCGTTATTTTCAGATCTCTTTTGACGAATATTAGGCTTTGAAGGAAAAATTGCTAAAAATATAGTTTTTCGAGATCACTCAGATTGATATTTTTTTCATAAATAAAATGATTTCCTCTGCATGAAACATTAATATAAGAGGGGATGCTCTCGGCGAAACGAAATCTTTCGAATACGAAAAGTTTCCGCAAGATTTTTAGAAGAAAATGCAATTCCGATTTCGGTACATAATAGAAATTTGAATATGAAATTATTTATTTTAAGCGGACAAAGATTAAATATATTGAGTGTAGACATATTTTTGTCAAATGTTTTTCTCTAGTGCCCGTTGTAATATCCTCCACAGCGGGTTTTGACTTCTAGTTCATAACAATCAAGAATCAAGTAATAACGGCAAAGAAAAAGGAATGAGTAAATAATTTCATTAAAAACCCCCAAATATTATACAATTTTTAAATAAAGAAATGACATATATATTAGCATATATATGAGACGTCAGATATTTCAAGTAAAGTTTCAGAGTTAAGGCAGGTAATATGGTTTATTGAACATTACATTTAAGTTACAATTTAGAATGAGAAGAGGGGAGGGGAGACGGGTACAAAAATCAGCGTGGACTCATTAAGCAGTTCCAGTGGCAGAAGTCTCTCGATTTTCGATGTGCGGGAGTATTTACGCTTACCACACCACGTGGTTTGCGAAGACATAACTCCGCCTCTCTCTTATCTCTGATCGAACCGCACACATTTACCAACATGACCCGCATCCGGGGCTACAAGGGCGTGGAGACACGTGTACACTCTAAAGAACTCAGAATCGACGGCCTGATGTCTGACAAATAACAAAATAAATAAAACATAGCTCCAGAGCGCGCGTGACAAGTATGACAGGAAAGCAAAACTTACAGTGAAAGTACCCGCTTGAACAATACCCAAAATAGTAAAACCCAAAATTACCTTTTTATACATTACATATATATAGCTTAAAATAGAGTTATAATGTAAGGCTTAAATTCTTATACACTTTCGAAGCATTCCTTCAATGCTCTGCGGAAAGCAACTGCTTTACTTCTGTTCCCGACACTACCCAATTTTCAGCGCTCTGAATAAACCAATTACGCCTGACTTATTCGAAAGTAAACTAATTTGCATCTTCCACATGCGCGGCCGAGATAATATGGGGAAAAAAGAGCGTTTTATCTATTTTCGAGCCAGGGTAATTGCTTTTAGGGATCCTTAAGAAAATATCCATCTTATTTGTTTATGCATGGCTGAATACAAGAAAGGTTTTTTTATTTTTGATACCCTCATTTTGTCGAAATCCTTTTCATGCGCGGACGCCGTGCTACTGAATATATATATTAATAGTTTTAGTGCAGACGTTGTTTTTTACATTTAGAATTTGTACTTTTTACTCGTGTTTTATACCTTTTTTGAGACGGTAAATACTAATTTTACAGTGACATATTTATAAATGCGTATTAAAGAATATTTATAAATGTTTATTATACACAAGGTGTTCCAAAAAAGTATCGTGTCAAACTTTACACAACTACTACACATAGGGTGTCAAAGTATTAGTTGATCTATCAAGTTTTGTATCAAATGATTTATTCTCCGACAATTGTAGCATTCAAAATGAAATAATATTTATAATGATCAGTTTTCGTTCAGTATTTTTTACGAAAAATTAATTAAAATTTTGTAAAAGCATTCTAGGAAATTTCGCTAGCACTTCACCTTCGGTAGAGCGATTATTAATCGGTGTATGAAAACAGCGTTTTTGATCGCACATTTCTATGTGATTCGCTGAATCTTTTTAATGTTTCTACGTCACCTAAAAGTTCCTCACTACATTTTTGGGACACCCTGTATGTATGTATGTATATATTAACACCACCTTTAAAAACTACCGTGAACGGTATAGGGTCGCAAACGCTACATTCATGCACATATTAATAATCCCTTCAAAAGAAGCGGTGAAGATTTAGTAAGATATCTTACCTTTCATAAAAATTGGGTTTATCAATAAAATAATAACAAAAAGATTTCTAAACTGTGAATTCAGTTAAAAATCTTCTGTACCTAATCGTTTTGTATTCTAAATTTGTCTTTTCCAAACTATATTCGGAATTTTGATTTGCATGAAGATCCCCTTATTACTATAGGATTCTGATCCATTTAGGAGTATCCTACCCCTGTTAAATAATTCCTAAGCCACTCCGTAATTTTTTTAATTAAAGGCTTAATTATAATAATAAATGAATAATGCATCAGAAAACCGTAATCAAAATGTTAGGATTCAAATCAAAGAACGTCGAGTTTCCGTTTATGCATACAAAATGAAAGCCTTATTTTCCTTAACGTGTGTAAAAGTGCTGCAATTAAGCGAAATAAATAAGAAGAAAGATAAAAGGGGATATTTTTGAAAAATATGCAAATAGGCAAGAATTTCTAAAATCACTATTTATTATGCTTACGATGCAACTAAAACGTAATGCTAGACAATCGATTTCAAGTTGAATTATAAATACGATCTATTATATTGATTATAATTTAGTGTATAAATAATATATTACATACATGATAATGACATTAGTTAACAGTTTTATTATTTAACAGTTTCCCGACACTATTTTATTAATGTCATTTCTCATATTTCTGTTGAAAGCTGGCTGAACAGCAGCAAAAAATAGTTCACCAATTTCTGAAAGTAAAGTGCTTTTTTATAAAGTAGTATACTAATTCTATTTATTTTCCTTTTCCGTTTTTGATATTGTTGAAAATAATTAAAAAAATGAAAAATCTCTGAAATAACAAAATTTTGTGTCACATTAATCGATTTTACTATAAAAATTCTGAGTGTCTTGATTTATTTCTTCTTCAAAATCATTTTCACCCTATGATAATAATAAGTGATATTGAAGTCTGTCTACAAATAGGCAGAAACATAAGATCAATTAAAACATAAGGCAGCTGGAATTTTTTTATGACGTAAAGCGTATCGATTATCTTATAGAGAAATTTTCATATTTTTATCCCTTATGATTTAGATGCATATATATATCAGATTGTAACGAAAGTTTTCCGCCAGATTTGCTTGAGTCAGCTCACGCGGTACCTAGCTATTGACCTTATATGTCAGGTTTATGGGATGCTTAGCGCGACTAATGGACATGGCACTAAAGTCTAACTCCTTTAGCTAGCACTCGAGTGGATGAATATTTTATCTTCTTCCACAAATTCTCGTAGGCGGGCCTCATCAGCATCAGTAGGCCGGCCAGAGCGCTCCGCTTCTTTAATGTCCTATTCCTCGTTTTTGAACTTTCGGTACCAAATCTTCACAGTGTCATATGATACAACAGTAGTACCTTAAGCTGTACACATGATTCTGTGTCATTCTGTAGCTGACTTTTTGCGACAGAACTGAGAGTAAGTGATGGTTCAATCTGGTAGCGTGATAGTTCCATTTCAGACACCTTATACTTAATCATAACGATATTTTTTTTTACAGATTTCACAGCACAGTGCTCTAAAAACAAGTCTTTTTCTTCCAAATAACAAAAATCGTTTGGCAAAATATTGGCAAAGATACCAACGCAAACTGCTTGAGGAGGCAATACTTGCAGTGGCGGAAATCTTTCGTTACAACCTAATACAATGCAATTTGCTAAAATCTTGAAGGTCATGTTCTTCGGTTTCCATGTGCCATCCAATGATTTACTTTCTCGTTTCCCAAGTGCCTTACTGCTTCTGAACATTCCAGAGAATGAAAGAATCCATTACTTTCTCGCCTAACGAAAACTGAAACTAAGAATGAGGAAAAAGAGACTTGACATTCTGTGAGATCTGCTGTTAGATAATTCTGCCTTCCTGCACTTAGCGCCTTCACTCGCAACTCTGCGGCGCATTATCATGAAGTATCCGTAGTGGAAATGCATTGTAAGTGCAATATCTACCAACACGTATTAGATTTACGCAGACTAATGTAACAGAAGATGAACAGAAAGAGAGATTTTAAAAATAGACAGATTCACGATGTAAATCGCAGACTAGACATAAAAACGTGCACAAAAATTTTTGCAATTAATGCACGTTTAAAATCGAAAATGAATTCTTTTAGGAATTTTTCCTAACTTCTAAATAAAAAAAATATGCAAGTTTGTAATCTTTCCACTGAAAAAAAGATAAATGTATAATATTTTCTTCTGTTTTCATTTAAATAATGCTATCAGCAGGTAATGCTATCAAACGATCTAGCTTTCTAATTAGGCTTTCATTTGAAAATGTACAGCTTTTTTTTTTTTTTTTTTTTTTAAATAAAATTGAACTTTAAAAATATTATTCTGCATCTTACAAAAATTGCAAGCATGTAATTGAAAGCAAAATGCAAGTCTCTAATATGCAAATTAATAATTCTACAGTTTAAAAAATGCACATTTACACCAGGCCATCATCAGTTTATTTCTGTCAGTCAGTTTACTTAGCCTGTTTTCCGATTTTAAAGACTTCATTATAAACTGTAAAAGCAGATGCACGGTTTTATTTTTATTTCACGAATAAAATTATCAAATATTAATTGTTACACTTCTATTAAGTACAAAATATGTAGTCTTTATACTGTTTAAGTACGCCAAACATAATTACTTAACGTTCTGTAACATTTCAGTCTGTAGGGAAAAATACTGTACGCCTGTGAAAGTACTTTACGTGCTACCAGCTAATGCTGACACTATTAAATATCACTTGAACGCGCAGTGTTCCCGCTCTGGGAACACCAAACTCTGACGTTTTGACTGTTGCCAGTCACGAAGAATAGATTTGATTTCTATAAAAATAGTTGCGGATGACATAGCTCCATGAAAATCCTTTACTTTTTAGCACGTCCTTTCCCGTAAAAAAAATGGTCCCGATTACTTTTAACAGCAGTGACATTTGCTCAAAAATGGAAGAATGCGAGAACAGCTGGATAGATTCCCACTGCTGAAAAAGGGCAGCCGTTGCCATCGCTCGACTTCACTACCAGCAAGAGGGCGGACGATCGAAACGTTCATCGCATGCCACAGATCTAGAGACCCTTTTTTGACGACAGCTGGCTGTGCGGCACAGCCAGCTGCATCAAAAAAGGGTCTCTAGATCTGTGGCACGCGATGAACGTTTCGATCGTCCGCCCTCTTCCTGGTAGTTAAGTCGAGCGATGGCAACGGCTGCGCTTTCTACAGCATAGGGAAAGGGCGCCTCAAAGGGTTCAATTCTAATTTTTAGAAATTTCATTTGTTTAAAATAAAACAAGACGCACAAATCAAAATTTTTTTTAAACACTTACATATACGCTATAAACAATAAACTGAATAAAAATATAAAATATCTGTACTCCTTCTGTTCATTACTTTAAAATATCCGATATCTTTAAAACATGTATTCCTACATGAAAGCGAGGTCCAGCTTTATATCAAACTCTCACATCTCTCACTTATCTTGATTCTGTTCTTCGCCCAAGCGAGGCGCAGCGGCAAGAATAAATCAAATCAAATCCATCTCCTTCCTTTCTAACTCAAGATGAAACTGATAAGAAAAAAAAAAAAAAAATTAAAAAAATAGTGGATGGTATCGATCGGAGATTCCTTAAGGATCGGGAACCGAAAGGAATCTCTTTTTTTTTTTTTTTTTTTTTTTTTTTTTTCCCGTCAGTCCATTTTCTTACCAAGCCGTATATATATTTCTACGACCCTTGAACGGGGCGTGCTGGGCTGAAATGCAATATACGATGGGAAGCCGATAAGTTGACAGTGTTGTGCTCCAATCCAGTGTGGTACGTGTCAGGTCGTGGCAAACATTATTGTCTAATCCGATGGGGTAAAAAAAAGAATGTCTTAATAAAACATATTGTGACGTGAGATGGCGACTGAGAAACGAAAAGTAAATGTATTACTTTCCGAACATGTACCATGTAAGGAAAGTATTGTAATCATGAAAAAATTCGACTTCGAGATTTTGGTGTTTTGACACGTTTTGAGGGCTTCTGAATCCATTTATGCTATTTTTACGAGATGTATGTATGTATGTATGTGTGTGTGTGTGTGTGTGTGTGTTTGTGTGTTTGTGTGTATGTGAGTGAACACGATAGCTCCTGAACGGAGCATTCGATTGAGCTCAAATTGGAGATATATGTCATAAACCACCGTCGCAAGACCGATATTGATTTTGGTGTGTATAGGACTTATAGTTTTTCTACAGGGCTACGACAAAGATTTCTTTTACACTATGGCGTATGGAGGGAATTTCTTGAAAGTGCGCTAGCATTTAAACGGTAGATTCGATTGAGCTCAAATTGGGTATACATGTTATAAACCACCGTCGCAAGACCGGTATTGATTTGGGTGTGTATAGGACTTATAGTTTTTCTACAGGGCTACGACAAAGATTTCTTTTACATTATGGCCTATGGGGGGAATTTCTTGAAAGTGCGCTATCGTTTAAACGATACATTCGATTGAGCTCAAATTCGGTATACATGTTATAAACCACCATCCAAAGACCGGTATGGATTTTGGTGTGTATAGGACTTATAATTCTCCTAAAGGGCTACGACAAAACTTTCTTTTATGTTATGGCATAATGGCATATGGGGAGAAATTCTTGAAAGTGCGCAAGCGTTTAAACGGTGAATTCGATTGAGTTTCAATTTGGTATATATGTTTGAATTATTCATCGATTAAAATTTATTTAAGTGCTTGGTAATGATCTTAATCGTAAGTGTTCGGAAAGTCGAGTGGAGTCACTCCAGATTTTTACTCGTGTTTTATACCTTTTTTGAGACGGTAAATACTAATTTTACAGTGACATATTTATAAATGCGTATTAAAGAATATTTATAAATGTTTATTATACACAAGGTGTTCCAAAAAAGTATCGTGTCAAACTTTACACAACTACTACACATAGGGTGTCAAAGTATTAGTTGATCCATCAAGTTTTGTATCAAATGATTTATTCTCCGACAATTGCAGCATTCAAAATGAAATAATATTTATAATGATCAGTTTTCGTTCAGTATTTTTTACGAAAAATTAATTAAAATTTTGTAAAAGCATTCTAGGAAATTTCGCTAGCACTTCACCTTCTGTAGAGCGATTATTAATCGGTGTATGAAAACAGCGTTTTTGATCGCACATTTCTATGTGATTCGCTGAATCTTTTTAATGTTTCTACGTCACCTAAAAGTTCCTCACTACATTTTTGGGACACCCTGTATGTATGTATGTATATATTAACACCACCTTTAAAAACTACCGTGAACGGTATAGGGTCGCAAACGCTACATTCATGCACATATTAATAATCCCTTTAAAAGAAGCGGTGAAGATTTAGTCAGATTTCTTACGTTTCGTAAATATTGGGTTTATCCATAAAATAATAACAAAAAAATTTCTAAACTGTGAATTCAGTTAAAAATCTTTTGTACCTAATCGTTTTGTATTCTAAATTTGTCTTTTCCAAACTATAATCGGAATTTTGATTTGCATGAAGATCCCTTATTACTATAGGATTCAGATCCATTTAGGAGTATCCTACCCCTCTTAAATAATTCCTAAGCCACTCCGTAATTTTTTTAATTAAAGGCTTAATTATAATAATAAAAATGCATCAGAAAACCGTAATCAAAATGTTAGGATTCAAATCAAAGAACGTCGAGTTTCCGTTTATGCATACAAAATGAAAGCCTTAAGTGTGTAAAAGTGTTTTCCTAACGTGTGTAAAAGTTCTGCAATTAAGCGAATTAAATAAGAAGAAAGATTAAGTGGGGTATTTTTGAAAAATATGCAAATAGGTAAGTATTTCTAAACTCAACATTTATTATGCTTACGATGCCAGTAAAACGTAATGCTAGACAATCGATTTCAAGTTGAATTATAAATACGATCTATTATATTGATTATAATTTAGTGTATAAATAATATATTACATACATGATAATGACATTAGTTAACAGTTTTATTATTTAACAGTTCTCTGACACTATTTTATTAGTGTCATTTCTCAAGTTTCTGTTGAAAGCTGGCTGAACAGCTGCAGAAAATAGTTCACCAATTTCCTAAAGTAAAGTGCTTTTTTATAAAGTACTATACTAATTCTGTTTATTTTCTTTTTTCGTTTTTGATATTGTTGAAAATAATAAAAAAATGAAAAATCTCTGAAATAACAAAATTTTGCGTCCCATTAATCGATTTTAGTATAAAAATTCTGAGTGGCTCCATTTATTTCTTCTTCAAAATCATTTTCACCCTATGATACTAATAAGTGATATTGAAGTCTGTCTACAAATAGGCAGAAACATAAGATCAATTAAAACATAAGGCAGCTGGAATTTTTTTATGACGTAAAGCGTATCGATTATCTTATAGAGAAATTTTCATATTTCTATCCCTTATGATTTAGATGCATATATATATCAGATTGTA
This sequence comes from Cheiracanthium punctorium, assembly GCA_038373885.1. Lineage (NCBI taxonomy): Eukaryota > Metazoa > Arthropoda > Arachnida > Araneae > Cheiracanthiidae > Cheiracanthium > Cheiracanthium punctorium. The sequence goes on from JAWZYV010016235.1 coordinate 501,400, forward strand.
ACGAAAGTTTTCCGCCAGATTTGCTTGAGTCAGCTTACGCGGTACCTAGCTATTGACCTTATATGTCAGGTTTATGGGATGCTTAGCGCGACTAATGGACATGGCACTAAAGTCTAACTCCTTTAGCTAGCACTCGAGTGGATGAATATTTTATCTTCTTCCACAAATTCTCGTAGGCGGGCCTCATCAGCATCAGTAGGCCGGCCAGAGCGCTCCGCTTCTTTAATGTCCTATTCCTCGTTTTTGAACTTTCGGTACCAAATCTTCACAGTGTCATATGATACAACAGTAGTACCTTAAGCTGTACACATGATTCTGTGTCATTCTGTAGCTGACTTTTTGCGACAGAACTGAGAGTAAGTGATGGTTCAATCTGGTAGCGTGATAGTTCCATTTCAGACACCTTATACTTAATCATAACGATATTTTTTTTTTACAGATTTCACAGCACAGTGCTCTAAAAACAAGTCTTTTTCTTCCAAATAACAAAAATCGTTTGGCAAAATATTGGCAAAGATACCAACGCAAACTGCTTGAGGAGGCAATACTTGCAGTGGCGGAAAACTTTCGTTACAACCTAATACAATGCAATTTCTTAAACTCTTGAAGGTCACGTTCTTCGGTTTCCATGTGCCATCCAATGATTTACTTTCTCGTTTCCCAAGTGCCTTACTGCTTCTGAACATTCCAGAGAATGAAAGAATCCATTACTTTCTCGCCTAACGAAAACTGAAACTAAGAATGAGGAAAAACAGACTTGACATTCTGTGAGATCTGCTGTTAGATAATTCTGCCTTCCTGCACTTAGCGCCTTTACTCGCAACTCTACGGCGCATTATCATGAAGTATCCGTAGTGGGAATGCATTGTAAGTGCAATATCTACCAACACGTATTAGATTTACGCAGACTAATGTAACAGAAGATGAACAGAAAGAGAAATTTTAAAAATAGACAGATTGACGATGTAAATCGCAGACTAGACATAAAAACGTGCACAAACATTTCTGCAACTAATGCACGTTTAAAATCGAAAATGAATTCTTTTAGGAATTTTTCCTAACTTCTAAATAAAAATATGCAAGTTTGTAATGTTTCCACTGAAAAAAAAGATGAATGTATAATATTTTCTTCTGTTTTCATTTACGTAATGTTATTAAAACCGGTAATGCTATCAAACGATCTAGCATACGATCGAATTAGACTTTCAGTTGAAAATGTACAGTTTTTAAAAAAATAGAATTAAAGTTTAAAAATATTATTGTGTATGTTACAAAAATTGCAAGCAAGCAATTGAAGACAAAATGCAAGTTTCTAATATACAAATTAATACTTCTACATTTTTAAAAATGCACATTTACACCAGGCCATCAACAGTTTATTTCTGTCAGTCAGTTTACTTAGCCTGTTTTCCGATTTTAAAGCTTTCATTATAAACTGTAAAAGCAGATGCACGGTTTTATTTTTATTTCACGAATAAAATTATCAAATATTAATTGCTACACTTCTATTAAGTACAAAATAGATAGTCTTTATACTGTTTAAGTACGCCACACATAATTACTTAACGTTCTGTAACATTTCAGTCTGTAGGGAAAAATACTGCATGCATGTGAAAGTACTTTACGTGCTACCAGCTAATGCTGACACTATTAAATATCACTTTAATACGCAGTGTTCCCGCTCTGGGAACACCAAACTCTGACGTTTTGACTGTTGCCAGTCACGAAGAATAGATTTGATTTCTATAAAAATAGTTGCGGATGACATAGCTCCATGAAAATTCTTTACTTTTTAGCACGTCCTTTCCCGTAAAAAAATGGTCCCGATTACTTTTAACAGCACTGACATCTGCTCAGAAATGGAAGAATGCGAGAACAGCTGGATAGATTCCGGTGCTGAAAAAGGGCAGCCATTGCGCCATCGCTCGAATTTAACTACCAACAAGAGGGCGGACGATCGAAACGTTCATCGCATGCCACAGATCTAGAGACCCTTTTTTGACAACAGCTGGCTGTGCGGCACAGCCAGCTGCATCAAAAAAGGGTCTCTAGATCTGTGGCACGCAATGAACGTTTCGATCTTCCGCCCTCTTCCTGGTAGTTAAGTCGAGCGATGGCAACGGCTGCGCTTTCTACAGCATAGGGAAAGGGCGCCTCAAAGGGTTCAATTCTAATTTTTAGAAATTTCATTTGTTTAAAATAAAACAAGACACACAAATCAAAAATTTTTTTATACACTTACATATACGCTATAAACAATAAACTGAATAAAAATATAAAATATCTGTACTCCTTCTGTTCATTACTTTAAAATATCCGATATCTTTAAAACATGTATTCCTACATGAAAGCGAGGTCCAGCTTTATATCAAACTCTCACATCTCTCACTTATCTTGATTCTGTTCTTCGCCCAAGCGAGGCGCAGCGGCAAGAATAAATCAAATCAAATCCATCTCCTTCCTTTCTAACTCAAGATGAAACTGATAAAAAATAAAAAAAAATTAAAATAAAAAGTGGATGGTATCGATCGGAGATTCCTTAAGGATCGGGAACAGAAAGGAATCTCTTTTTTTTTTTTTTTCTTCAGTCCATTTTCTTACCAAGCCGTATATATTTTTCTACGACCATCGAACGAGGCGTGCTGGGCTGAAACGCAATATACGATGGGAAGCCGATAAGTTGACAGTGTTGTGCTCCAATCCAGTGTGGTACGTGTCAGGTCGTGGCAAACATTATTGTCTAATCCGATGGGGTAAAAAAAAGAATGTCTTAATAAAACATATTGTGACGTGAGCATGCGACTGAGAAACGAAAGTAAATGTATTACTTTCCGAACATGTACCATGTAAGGAAAGTATTGTAATCATGAAAAAATTCGACTTCGAGATTTTGGTGTTTTGACACGTTTTGAGGGCTTCTGAATCCATTTATGCTATTTTTATGAGATGTATGTATGTATGTGTGTGTGTGTGTGTGTGTGTGTATGTGTGTTTGTGTGTATGTGAGTGAACACGATAGCTCCTGAACGGAGCATTGGATTGAGCTCAAATTGGATATATAGGTCATAAACCACCGTCGCAAGACCGGTATTGATTTTGGTGTGTATAGGACTTATAGTTTTTCTACAGGGCTACGACCAAGATTTCTTTTACATTATGGCCTATGGAGGGAATTTCTTGAAAGTCCGCTAGCGTTTAAACGGTAGATTCGATTGAGCTCAAATTGGGTATATATGTTATAAACCACCGTCGCAAGACCGGTATTGATTTTGGTGTGTATAGGACTTATAGTTTTTCTACAGGGCTACGACAAAGATTTCTTTTACATTATGGCCTATGGGGGGAATTTCTTGAAAGTGCGCTAGCGTTTAAACGATACATTCGATTGAGCTCAAATTCGGTATACATGTTATAAACCACCATCCTAAGACCGGTATTGATTTTGGTGTGTATAGGACTTATAGTTCTCCTAAAGGGCTACGACAAAACTTTCTTTTATGTTATGGCATAATGGCATACGGGGAGAAATTCTTGAAAGTGCGCAAGCGTTTAAACGGTGCATTCGATTGAGTTTCAATTTGGTATATATGTTTGAATTATTCATCGATTAAAATTTATTTAAGTGCTTGGTCATGATCTTAATCGTAAGTGTTCGGAAAGTCGAGTGGAGTCACTCCAGATTTTTTTATCTTTGTGACATTGGAGGTGTATAATGCATCCGGCTCTTCGGTAATATCAGGTTGTAACGAAAGTTTTCCGCCAGATTTGCTTGAGTCAGCTCACGCGGTACCCAACTATTGACCTAATATGTCAAGTTTTTTATGCTTAGTGCGACTCATGAACATGGCACTAAAGTCTAACTCTTTTAGCTAGCTCTCGAGTGGATGAATATTTTATCTTCTTCCACAAATTGTCGTAGGCGGGACTCATCAGCATCAATAGGCCGGTCAAAGCGCTCTGCTTCTTTAATATCCTGGTCCTCGTTTTTGAACTTTCGGTACCAAATCTTCACAGTGTCATGATTCAACAGTAGTACCTTAAGCAGTATACATGATTCAGTGTCATTCTGTAGCTGAGACTTTTTGCGACAGAACTGAGAGTAAAGGATGGATCAATCTGGTAGCGTGGTAGTTCCATTTCAGACACCTTATACTTAATCATAACGATATTGTTTTACAGATTTCACAACACAGTTCTCTAAAACAAGTCTTTTCTTTCAAATAACAAAAATCGTTTTACAAAATATTGGCAAAGACACCAACGGGAACTGCTTGTGCAGGCAATACTTGGAGTGGCGGAAAACTTTCGTTACAACCTAATAAAATCTGATTCTCTGGCTATGAGAGAAACGGAATGTTTACGTAACAGAAAGTAGAATCCTTCCTGCATTGCGAATCTCTTAATCATTTGAGGCGCAACCCTTTCCCAATGCTTAAAAAAGGGCAGCCGTTGCCATCGCTCGACTTAACTACCAGCAAGATGGCGGACGATCGGCTGTGCGGCACAGCCAGCTGTCGTCAAAAAAGGGTCTCTAGACCTGTGGCACGCGATGAACGTTTCGATCGTCCGCCATCTTGCTGGTAGTTAAGTCGAGCGATGGCAACGGCTACCCTTTTCTAAGCATTGGGCAATCTATCCAGCTGTTCTCGCATTCTTCCATTTTTCAGCAGATGTCAGTGCTATTAAAAAGAATCGTGACCATTTTTTTACGGGAAAGGACGTGCTAAAAAGTAAAAGATTCTCGTGTCACTATGTCACCCGCAACTATTTTTATAGAAATCCAATCTGTTCTTTGTGACTGGCAACAGTCAAAACGTCAGAGTTGAGTGTTCCCAGAGCGGGAACACTGCGCGTTAAAGGGTTGAAAATGTGTGAGTTAATTATAAGGTTTAACAAAAATACCAAAACATCCCTTGTTGCATGCTTGAAAAGAAATGCTTATTCTGGTGAAATGTGTAATCAGCGCTGGTATTTTGCCTATTCATGCAACCTATGCAACGTTATAAATATAAGGCAGGTCATTCGTAACCGGGACACTATTTTGTGAAATTTGTATCGCATCATGTCAGAGCTAACATACTTCAAACGTGTACAAATTGCTGCAGTTCGTCTGGTGGGTGCTTCCGTAAGCAAGGTCGCCGAAGTTTTAGTGGTATTTATTCTGCATATTCAAAAAGAGGAAGCACATCATCCGCTAAATCACAAAGAGGACGAAAATGTGTGCTGAATGATCATGACAGATGTTAATCAAGGAGGATTGTGTCAGGAAAAATAGAAGACCACAGCTGCAATTACTGCCGAGATGAAGTTTCAAGTGCCGAGATGAAGCCAAGAAAAAGTTATGTTTATGTCATGAAGCATGAACTATATAGGAATGAGGGGCAGTAATTTGAACGAATAAGTCTTATTTCACATTGTTTCCCACTTCTGGGAAAGTTTAATCCTAAGCCTATATATACAGACCTTAGTCCTAAGCCTATATATACAGACTGCTTGTTGCCAGGAGTAAAACAAGGCGGTGATTCTCTGGTACTTTGGACAGCCATATCTTGGTTTTCAGCAATCCCCATGATTACTTTGCAAGGGTTGAATGCCAAGAATTACGTGACCATTTTGGTTGATCAAATCTATCTCACGTCACAAACTTTGTTCTCCAATAGATCTTCCAAGGTGACAAATTCCTGTTCACACAACTCACATTGCCGAGAACTGGTTTTCAACACAGTGATAATTGCCGCAACTTCCCTGACTACAACAGCCACCATATCGCAACATTATTGCGATATGGTGGTGATTGAATCTTTGTGAAAATGTATGATTGAATGTATGATTGTTGAATCTTTGTGGCCTACATTGGAGAGGAAAATGTGACCATAATGCACCGTCATTATCGTTATCTGAATTTCCCAACGTTTCGTGGTTAAGAATGGTATAACATTAGTCCGGCAAGAATGTAGAAACCGTATTTACCCATTCCTAGGAGACTGCAAGCTATTTTCAACGCCAATCATTTTCCTACATGCTTCTTTTTAGGTGGTCCCATACTTTTGTCCTTATAACATTCCTGCCTGTGTGTAGTTTAAATGTTTAAGGAAACATTTTGTGTTTAAAAAAAATCTATCATGAGTTGCTTTTGGGAGTAGAATACACGTATTCAAGCGTTGTATGTATGATGTAGCATAACTAATTAAATTTGATGTGCTCCACGATAATCATTTTCGACGGCGTGCGCTGTTGTACACACTGTCTGTTAATGTGAATGCTATTTTCAAATCTGTGACCATTGATTACTGTAAACCACTGAACTGAAGTAAATCGACAAATTGTCAAAAATATAAGAAAGAAGTTGCTGTTCTAAAAATTATTATTGGAAATTGAAATGTCCTTCTCGAGATTCTAGCTCAGGTATGCAGTTAAAAAAAAAGGATTTTTTTTAGCAAAAATTATTTTTAAAAATAACGTAAAAGCTATATATAAACCAAAGTACATTTACTGCGGGTATTTAGATTGTTAGTAGGATACTCAGACATTCGGAGACAAAAACGAAGAAGCCTTGGTGACATAAAACTTTTAATTTTGTTACATGAAAATTTCAAACTGGCACCTGAAAATAATTATTAATTGCTATTATATTTTCAAAGAAAAATTTATAATTTGTGTGTGAAGAGGGATGAAATCGTAATATTAAAATATATAAAAAATTTATAATTTGTGTGTGAAGAGGGATGAAATCGTAATGTTAAAATATATAAAAAATTATATATTTTTAAGAGCGAAATTTTAGAGGAAATTAATAATTACTCATAGCATTTTAAACTGTATAAAAACTTTAAACTTTTTATACATGGCGGTATAAATTTCTCCAAGATTAATATATGTCCATATAATATGGTGCATTCGCTTCGTATTATCATATTAATTTTAATTAAATTTAATCTACTTATGGACGCTTCATCTTTACTTTTCATGCGCCAAACATATGCTTTTGATTGATTAATAAGTTCAAAGCTATTTTTTTGCTTTATTCAAGTACTTTTTATTTTTATTTTTTTGGAACGCTGCCAATTTTTTATTTAAGTTAACTGCATTGCAGTTTCCTTTTATACATCCGCTTTTGGCAGGCTTTTTTAATAACATAAGAGTTTTTTTATTATGGATTGAGTTGCTTGACTTTTTAAACTATCTTTTAGACAATTGAAATTTCGAATATTCTTAATAAAACAAATACACATTCGAGTATTTTTATTTTGTATTTTTTGAGATATTTAAAATGCTATTTATTTCCTTAGATAGTATGTATTGAATCATATTTTCATTTACTTCAAAAAACTATTCAAAGGATTGGATCCGTCTCGGAATGGTTATCCAAGCTTTTTGAGCAGTTGGAATGTAAAATGCCTTTCACACTGACTGTAAGGTTTCAGTGCATCTACAGATTTTATTAACTAAAACACGAGCATATCTTATAATTTTTCAAATTAAAAACTTAAAAGTAGTACTTGGAGTGTTTTTATCTTAAGTGTGATTGCTTTTAATCAAATTTGTTTTTTGATAGTTGATAAAATTGCCTGAACTCAATACCATGTACATAATTTCAACAAGGAAATGAACGTGCCTTTTTTTTTGTTTGTTTCTGTTAATTTTCATTTTGAACTTAAATGCAATCTATTCATTCCTACTGATTAAGGAAAGTAAAAGTTGAAAATTATGTGTGTTCAACATCGTTTACTAGGAATGGTCTTTCAATGACTCAAAAGAACGCAATTTTGTACTTATGGGAAAGTTATGTATTTGGACAAGAGAACGATACTGCTTGATGATAATAAATTGTGTGATGATAATAAATTCATTTTTTTTTCGAAATTAGCGCAGAGATGTGTGGGTTTGTTGGGGGAGAGGGGGAAGGATACTTGCAAAATTATTACATAGCGTTGAACAATTTTGTTTTTTTGTGTGTCAAAGTATATATTATAATAATACATGTGAACATATTGAATCAAAGACGATGTGCTTTGATTCAAGATTTACAAATGCAAATAGAAATAATATCAATACAATATAAGAATATTTCATGTATTTATGTTATCATAAATGCGTTTCTGAAAACATTGATGGTGAATCCTTTCTAATTGCTGTTGTGAAAAGCAATAACATACATTTGCACGAAAATTTTTCATTGATGTTGCGATGAAACATGAGTTTTAACTCTTGGCTCATCAAAATATTGGTGTTTGAGATTAAGAAAAAGTATTAAACGAAATGACTATCAGTCTAATATTATTAGTTATATTTAATTCAAAGATATTCTCGCAATTATGGTGTTATCCTGCAGGAAAACTGCCCCAATATTTTAAGCTAAATAATTGTAAATTTTGTTGTATCATTGTTGTGTCATGATTCTATGATAACAATCAATTCCGTTCATAAATAAATGCTTATGGCATTTAAAAACCGTTATCTTAAACCTGAAAACTGTTAATTAAAAATGTAAATTGTGGGAAAAACATCATACAAAAACAAATGCTCCCAAGAAGAACAATTGAACATGATGGTCATGCCATAGAAAGATGCTCGTGCAGTCTCCAACAGCCTCTTTCCATTAGACATACTTTGGTTGAAAAGGACTTCGAAGTCAGTCAATCATACTGCTTCAAGACGTTTGACCACTGATGTATTATTGTAAATCTCATGATTTTTCATATTTTTCTTGCGCTAGTTCTCTTAAAGTTCGGAGATTTCCTCTAAACTTTAAATCTATAGACATCTTGATGAGCAGATGGCTCGCTAACATTTACGCTAAAAACTTATTTTACCTTCAGGAAACGTAATTATATGCAGGGACATTATTTTGCACTTTTTTCTAAGAGTAAGTGAAGTTTTCTTTCTCATTTCAATAATTATACAAGGCTAAAATCTAGTAAACAGATGCCAAAGAAGAAGAAGAAAAGAAAGAAAGAGAGCAAAAAGCAGTCACATTTTCTAACAGTAATGTTGTTGTCGCTAATTCCACTAGGTCTAGTCGAAGACTAGACCAAGCCCAAAAGGTTGTGAATCTTAAAGTCTTAAACCAGAAGAGGAGTGGCTGTCAGGTCCTGACACGAAAACCCCGAGCAGTTTAAAAGATGGGCAGAGAAAGCCTGAGCTGAAGTGCATTTAGAGCAATTCAGAAAAGCTTTTTCACCATTGACATACTTAAGAGTTCCGATATGACCACTCTTGAGTCTGCTGATGGTGATTTGGGCCGATCTGTTACACTGTGCCGATCTGTGGTAGTTTTTGAAACACAAGTTGCAAATCTATCATTAGTGGGAAACTGGATAAAAAATCATAAAAAGAGCCATTTTCATAAATTTTTACAAAGCAATCTTGATATTCTTCAAACTTGATTCATATCTTTACTTAAATTTTTAAATAAATCTTTCATTAATTCTTAATATTTCGCTTATCATTTAAACTACCCATCTCTATATTCCGTTTGTGAAATAAATGTAAAAGTTTGTCAGAAGTAACTGACAAACAAATGATAACAGAACTGATAACACAGAAATGAGCAATGTTCCCAATTGTGAACACAGTGAAAATTGTGTACAATTCCCCCCCCCCCTCAGTTTAACTGACTAATATCCTTTAATCAACGGATTAGAAAACAAAATATGCAAAAAATTAATTTATAATATTCCTGGATCTGAATTCGGTCTGTAAAAGATTAACGCTAGTAACTTGTAAAGATACAATTGAAATTTTTTGAGTCAATGATGTAACTTGATTGCTTTATAAACTGCTTAAACATTGCATAATATCTCAAAAGAACATAATAAGTTTGGAATGTTTCAGGAGAAGGTTGTGTAGAAAAAAAATAACCGCAAAAAAGCAAACAATGTATCGATCGTATACTGATAACTGAATGTGTCGTGAATGTGCCATATAAACAATATAAACCTCTCTGATTTTAAGAAAATCTATTGTTTCACTTTTGCAGTAGAAATATTTTAAAAGTTTAGCAGAACGGCAAACTCAGGAGCCTCACCTTTGGCACAGACCGTAGCGCTTAGGACCCCTTAGTAAGACCCCCCCATAAAGGGCACCCCACCCCTCAGAGAGCCAACGTGTAGCTAATCGGATGTAATCCCACAACAACATCGTACTCAAGACTAAGTTTTCATAGTCTTAAAGAAATCTCATTTTGACATCGATTTATACATATAAATATATACTAGAAGCCAAGCCCGTTGTGGAGGCAATTACAACGGGCGCTAATAAAAGCATTTGACGAAAATATGTCTACACTCAATATATTTAATCTTCGTTTACCTAATAAAAATAACTTCAATTCTTTCATACAATTTTTATTCTATAAACTCAAATCGAATTTTTTTCTTTCCTGGAAACGCTCAGAAACTTTTCGCATTCGACCGATTTCGTTTTGTACACAAACCCTCTTATATCGATGCTTCACGATTGTTTTTTAATGAAAAATGAAAAATATGTTATCTGGAAAAACGATTTTACACGAATTGGAATCGCAATTTTCCCTTCAAATTCTGTTAGCCGTGGTTTCAGTATGACATCATTGTCACATGAAACAGCTGATTTTGTCACGCAAATGATTCACTATTTTTACTCTCGGAAATAAAGCCTGAAAAAGCTAAAAATTGCTTAAAAATGAGGGAACCGGTATATTTTTCGATTTTTAAATTAGCGCAGATTGCTTTCTACATTGTATACGTAATTATGAAATTCTTGAAGCGGATCGTACAAACGGTGTAGATGTTACTTCGCTTTTGTGGTTTTTAATATTTCTGAACTTTTTAATCTTCTAAGAGTAATGGCGGCAAAAGTTTTATCTTTGAGTGGTTGTCCGGAATTGTTAGAGAGTCGGTGGATCAGTGAGTCCGGGATAAGCGTAGTAACTACATAATAGGATGTATGTCTGTGTGTTTGTACACATACACCTATTTTCATTATACCTTTTTGTCAAAAATTTTCCCAAGCGGCGGCTCGCCTCCGCCGCCGGGTTTCTGAGGTCGTTACGCCGCCGCCGCGAATTTCCGTGCGGGGCAGCCCTCTAGTAAGCACCCCAGTCTCTACCTGAAATGTATTTCAGTATGGTCTCTTTCAGCACTTTTCAATCAAGTATTCAACATGGCTATTGCTGAAGATCTCTGGGTCAAATAAGTGACCCAGGTCTCTGTCCATCCATCTCTATGCTAGGCTGATAGTTATAAAGACGTCTATTTGTAGAAAAAAAAGCTGCATGTTGACTTTGCGACGTTAAAACAAAGTTTATGACTTTCAGCGAAGTCCAATACGTCGATTAAAGTCAGATTCAATGTAGATTCAATTTGACTAATATCGCTTCCGGAATTTCAAAGGACAATGTCATCGGTAAACAAACCAACCATACTTCTCTTGGTAATTACCTTCTCTATGCCGGAAAGAAACAAAACGAATAGAAGCGGGCTGAAAACTGAAGCCTTGAGGGACACCTTGTCCCAATATAAAGGTTTTAGCGAAGGAATCTCGCAACTTAACTACAATTTGCCGATCTTTCATAAAATCATGAATCCAAGCTAAAGCCTTTAGCTTTAATTCCAGTTGACTTAGTAATGCCAGTTGCTGATATAATGTAAAAATCTGCGGAAGTTATCGGCAACTGGTTTAAAATTTTGCAAAAGACTAAATAAAAAATATCTACATATATACTCCCCAATTTTGCTGCTCTAAAAATAATGTTTCCTCCAGATTTGACTTCAATACGCGTTAGAACTCCCTAAAAAGTCTTCAGCCCAAGGCATTCTCCTATTTGTCTCCTCCCTTTTTTTCTTATAAACCACTTTGCAGTCGGCCCCCACTTCTCTTTTAGGCATAGATCACTCATGCAACTTTGTCGTACGAATAAATAAATAAATAAAAATAAATTTCACTGTCTTTTTTTTTTTTAGCAAACTATCGACGTATCTTGCTAAAACTATATTTTAACTTTTACGAGAAGCAGTTGAAAATAATATATATTGCAGTAATTACTTTACTTTATTGTATGTAGTAATAGCCTGAAGATACACTAATGAAAGAAATTTGTAGAAATAAACATCTTCAACTGTGTCTTGAACAAATGTTCTCTAAAATTTTCTTCATGAAATCCCAGAGGAAATTTTAGTTGAGTTTCAATTTGCAGGCAAACCCAAATGACTGAAATTAAGGCTCATAAACAAAAGTAATTTTGCCTCGACACTTTAAGTTAACTGTTTTCAATTAAGTCCCGAATTCACTTGCGTTACCAACTAGAGATTAGATTACAGTTCGGAAATAATCAAACTGGAGCATTCTGAAAAGCCGAATGGGCAATCACGGAGAAATGTGTATAGAGTTTCTGACATTACAGAATGTGGCGAACAGCATTAACCAGGCTTATCGAATTTACCATTTCATACATTTGAAGAATGCGTAAGATTTTACAGATAAATGATACTGAGCTGAAAGACATTTTCTAAATAATTTGTAATGCAGTAACATGGTAGTTTAGAAAGTAAAATGTTGTTTAAAATTATACTATTTTTCTCCGTCGAACATTCATCAAATAATTTATTTTATTAATGTAATGTGCATTACAGAATACTGGTGTAAACTATTTGCGTGATTAGAACTGGGGTAAGAAATTGGAAATATTGATTTAAAACAAGAGTTGTAAACTACTGGACAAAATTATAAACACATAAAATTTTCAATTTGCTTTAATCATATGCGTAAATAAGCTTAGATTTACATAAATAAAATAAACATGAATATTTAGGAAAATTTCTAAATTTATTATGACATAAATGAAACGGAGGAAATAATTTAAATAATAAAATACATAACTTAAACAACCTATTGTGGGATCTGGATAAAATTATAAACTCAAAGTTACGAACTTATATGTTCTGGTACTTTTCGAACTTCTATGTTCTGGTATCGATAAATACATCACAGTCGACGCTCGTTTTTACAAACCTGCTTTTTACGAATGCTTGTAACTTTACGAACGAGCAGGTGGGCTCATTATAAACCATTTGGAAATTTGTAAACATTTGGAAGTTTGCCGAACTTGTCAACGAGGCATTTGGAATTTTCCTTCGTCTAAGAATAACATGCAACAAAATGAAACGATGAACAAGGTGCATTGAAAGAGACTCAAAATTATTATAAAAGTAATTCAAAAGCAGATAATAAAAGATTTTTAATAAAATCACAAAGAAAAATAAAATATGGCTAGTTATCGTTTGTAATTAATACCCGTGTGAAAAATAATTTACTGGATTTTAAATTTTAAAATTTTTGTGTAATTGTCTGACGACTTACTGAAAAAAACACTAAAATAACAATTTTTAGTGTCGGCATTTGTTAGTTTCCTATCATAAAATGTATTTAAACAAATAAAAATAAAACAGAAATTAGAAGTTCATTTCAGTGTATAACTTCATCCAGATTTCACATCACATTATTTTTTAAAGTTGTGTATTTCATTATTTAAATTATTCAAGCCATTTTATTTTTGAGTCATTTTAAATTCAGAGTATTTTATTATAAATATTAATCTTTATTTTATTAATGTAAAGCTAAACATATATCATGAATGAAGCACATTGAAAACTGAGTTTATAATTTTGTCCAGGAGCGTATTTCAATAAGTTGGTAATACTAGTGTTGATGTGCTGTGTATGTAAACTTTGTGCAAGTCAGGAAGATCCTAAAACAATTGGATGCATGTGCGGGCAGTCTGCTATTAATATCAGACCAAACAGTATTACTTTATGTGTTCCACTAAAAAATTTAATCTGCTACCTGTAAATTACGAAATATTCACAAGCGGACATAGTGAATGACCATTTTTTGTTTTGGGATACTGGAGCATCTTACTCTAGTGGTACAGCTAGTTCAAAAGAGCTCTACCGGAGAGACACTTTGAAGAAATCGGTCATTTATAGAATTGTACAAGAAAGGTTATTTCAGCCTGAAATAGAAGTAAACTCTCGTACCAATTTATGATACAGTCAACTCCGGATATTGTGAGCCCGGATATAGTGAGCTTTCGGCTCGCATTTCTTTAGTTCCGATTCACATAAGTTAGAAATGCACATAGCATTTTTCGGTTTTAATGAACCATGACTTCGATTATAGTGAACCTAAAAATTTCTTGATCATCAACCATCTGTCCGAGAGAAAGATTATCAACCATCTGTTCCGAAATGCAGGTGAATTGCCGGTGTCTATACTAACTTACTTATACTAAACAAAGGGGAAGGGCAGGGGGGGGGCTGTCATAATTTTTACAATGATGTAACACATCCTACCCTTTAAAAGCATTCACTGACAAAACCAGGGTACTTTTGAAAGTGAACCAAAAGCTGAAATTTCCTCCTGCCTTGGGACGATTTCATTTTCCGTTCTCAATGCAATATCTCCCTGGTTAAAATCGAGAGCATCATTTACCAACTGAATGGAATGTACCTCATTTGCATAAATGTGATTAACTGTGTTTATTTTACTTAACAACTAGTTCTAGAACCATCAATACGATCTATTATGTTTTATTTACTTAATAAACATTCAGGACTTGTATAAAATTCTATTTTCTAGTTTTGCATGGTTTTATTGTTATTGGACATCAGATCATCGGTTTTAGTGAACTTCGGATATAGTGAACGAAATTTACCGGTCTCCAGGGGCTCACTATAACCGGAGTTGACTGCAGCAGTCCCGTTTACACGGGAAAATGAAATATGCCGGATAAAAGGAGGGTATATGGTAAACTCAGTATTTCATTCCTTGTATGGGACTATAAAATAAATATCAAGTTTGTTTCGGGATTAAACATTAGGGACTCCTTGTCAGGCTAAATATCTGACCGGATCAAATGCTTCTACACCCCAGAGCCCTTAGTCATGAAGACGTGCATAGGCAGCGCAGGCCATATGGACCCACGTGGACCGTTGCTGCACCACTTATTGTTTAATTAAAAAGAAATTCATAGGGGAACATTTTCATGCTTTAGAATAGTATGAGAATAAAGAGAGTATTATTCAATGCTGAACTTTATTTTAAATAATCGATAATGTATCTTTCACGCAGGCAGCACACACAGAGACAGTCATAATCGATTTTTTCAACAAAATCAGAATACCGAAAATTTTCGCAATCAATATGCTTCGTTTTACTTCGTACAAAAAAATAAATAAACTAAAAATGAAGGAATAAATAAATTTATTCACTGTATGATCAGAATTATTCATACACCCCCAAAGAAAAAAAGTGCATCAAAGAAAAATGAGTCATTATAAATCAAACAAGTGGAAAAGAACTTTAAAAATTTCGTACTGAATTCTTACTTCACTTAAAATCAATCCACTGTACTCATGTATGATCAGATCTGTAAAATCCATTTTCACTTGTTCCTCAAAACAGATATATGAATTTTATTCGGATAAATCATCCTCAAAGTTCGTAACAGTTTCTCGAAAACTTCCACTTACAAAATAAAATTTTCCTCTAGAGCTTCCATTCACGCCTTCAGAATAAAGATGACGAGGAAAGTTTTGGATTTCCTTCTGTATAAAATCCCCGTTTTCATCCTCTTAGAATGAATAAGTCTTCCTTACTGGGGATTTTCCTCGTCATATCTTTTCCCCAGACACAGCCAACAATTTTTCAAATACATAGGATTTTCCAGTTTCTAATAATCAAGGCACCATTAAAACATTAATCCACATTTTTGATCTTGACAATTTATTGAAAGAATATCGAATTGTTGATTTCAATGACGGCTGCGACATCATGCTTTGATATTCAAATGGGATATTTGCTGTTGAAATTTATTTTAATGATAACATGTTTTAAGACACGTTGTAATTATTTTGACAACTCTTTCTGGAATCACAAATTTATTATTTATTATGACAAGAACAAAGTAAAACAATGGAAGCTTGATTTTAAGATCGAACGATTTGCGTGTTTCTCTCATTTCCGCTATTTTGTTCTTTACTTTCTTGAAGGAATTTTTTGTCATTTTCATTCGATTTTCTTAAAATTAATATATATATATATATATATAGTGCAAATAATATACCTATATAGTATAGTGCATAAACAACCCAAATTTATGACTTACATAATGACTCTTCATCAGACAGCCGTGAAATTTTTTATTAACTGACTTGAAAAAGGAGAAGGTTCTATCAATGTGTCGGAATCTATTTTTTTCTTTTGTATGCATGCTAAGCGATAATTGTTTAACAATTAGGACGATTTCGATAATTCTTTATTTATTCAAAAGGGAGTGATTTATGTGTGGTTCCATATTAGTTTAGACACGTGATTGAAATTTTGGTAATGTCGTTCAGGAAATTTCGAAAACAAAACACACAAAAAAAGAAACATGTTTCAAAGCCATTCTCTGAAGGGTTGACATACAGGAAAGAGTGGTAGTTTAAAGTTAAAAGTCACCAAGATTGTCCAGTTTTGGCAATTTATCGCCAATAGTGGCAGGAGAAAACAAATGGGCACTTTTGCGTCGACGTTCACGCATGTGTCCCAGCAAAAACCGGGCCGGCGTTCAGGCATACCAGAGCAATAAAAATATTTTTTTCATATAAATTTAATAGATTTGCATAAATAATGCCTTGTTTAAATTAGATGTTTAGTATTCATATTAATATTTTTTCTTTTAAACCTGAAGATCATCATCAATTTTATAAGTGAATAAATTAAATAAAACGTATCATGTAACGGTAAATTAATATTTTATGTACAAAACTCTTATAATGCTATACTTTTCGAAGAATGCATCAATTTAGTGAGGTAAACGAACTATTTATATGCTAATGTAATTACAAAGAATGTTACTAAAACTTCAGAAGCATTTGTACGATCATACCTTTGAATAAAGTATGAAAAATATTAATGCTATTAATTAAACTGCATAATAATGAGAAGTTTCTCGTCAGAAGAATCGGTTAATTAGCATCAAATTGCATAATTTACCTGATGCTTAAGAGAATTACTCGAAAGAGAATATATTTTATCGCATCTGTTCAGTAAGGGTATTATTTCTGTAGCAGGATTCTTAAAAAATACTAAAAAATCCTCTATTTTAATCCACATTATTTTTTCTTTTCTTGGAAAATAATACTTCATATTGTTCTCGCTTAGAATGCAAGTGAATTTATTTTTTTCAAAGTATTCAACATGAATTTGAATGAGTAATTATCTATCAAAAAAAGTAATATGACGATGTTAAGAATGCACTAAAGGATTAAAAATAAAACCTATTAAATGAGACTTATAACAAGCTCAAAATTATGCAAAGTTATCATACAAGAAAAAAGAAAATTGAATTATCAAGAAATTATATTTTATCTTTTAAATTTAGATATATTTGAATGAATTAAATACTGTTGTTTTCGGATAACTCTCAAATTTTTAATAAACATTTGCTCAACGTTTATTTTTATTTATTTATTTATTTGTTTGTTTATTTCTCGTCTCGACATTTGAACAGCATAGTATTTTGCAATGTTTTTGTGCCGTTTATAGGGAGATTAAAAAAGATATAACAAAAGGGTATTTTAGAAATTCCTTTTTTTATATTTCAAACATTTTAAAAATTTTCATTTTATTTATTAATTAAAAAAGAGTTGAAAACTAAGAGGGAAGTCATTCAATTTTAAAAATCTAACCGCAAACATCTTCTTAAACTTACACAGTAAGAAATTCAGAAAATCTTTTTAGGACCATCGCTTAGTTTTTCTTTTTATCCGTGAAAATAAACTGAGTGAACTTTTTCTAATTGTTTAACAGTACTCGAAAATTATACGTCTACAGAAATTCGAATTGAAATCTGTCGCTGTTATAATAAGATGAAAAGCGAGTTAATGTAACTCCTGACTGTGAATATTACTTTTTTAAATCAAAAACCTGGCATACTCTCCGTCTTTATTTTCTGATTCTATTCTGTGCCCCCCCCCCACTTCAATGGTACATGGCTAGGTACGTCAATGGTCAGAGAAATATGATTATAAACGAGAGTAATGTTGAAACATCGATTCCTTGATGTTACAGCATTGTTTTGGTGCAGAATATAAAAATGAAAGGCTGGTCGCAAATATTTTTGGGGAAAACACGCTTGCACAATCCATTAAAAATATACATTTTTCAAATGATTTTTGGTATTTCATAAATATGACTTTTTTAAAATAAAAAACTGCATAAAATACGATCTTCAAAAAATAAATAAATAAAAAATAAATGAATAAAATAAATAAAATAAAATAAATAAATAAAATAAAATAAAATACTCAATACTAAATACAAAAAATAAAATATAAAGAAAATTAAAAACTCAACCAACGAACTAACACCTCTTTTAAAGAACGGGTTAACCCATTATTATACGTAAAAGTAATGATTTTACCACCCAGTTTGTGTTCCACAGTCGAAATTTTTCTGCCGAGAGGTAGAAACCTTGTACAATACGTCCATTATATATATATGCAGGCATTTTAGTATAATATTGCCATACATTTTAGTCATAATGGAAGACTAGGAACTAATAAGTGCAAACAGCTATAAATTTCCTACGGTTTTCAAGAAAAACAGTACCGGAAGCAAAATAATCGAACCGTTAAGAAAATAAATGAGACGATAAAAGTAAAATATTAAAGAAGCAGAATTAAACGAGCGAATTGAGTAAAGAAAGCGATAAAACAATTGCTAACTGTAATAAAGCTGTCGTCGTTGGAAATAAGTAACTGACGTAGAAATAATGCATTTTCTTTTAGCTAGACTTTTATCTTTCAGTTCCTGATGATATTTTATGAAAGGAAACAATAAATATGTTTCTGTTTAAAGAGCAAAATAAATGATGGTAAATATATAAACAGAAAGACAAAATAATGTTTATTACTACAGCGCCAAGTGCGAAATGTGTGTATTATCAAAACTACTAGGTCTACTAGCTCTCTACTAGGTCTTATTTTTTGCTTGGATTTTGCAAAAAAAAATACTCTGCGAAAATGAAAGGATGTATAAGGAATTTTCTAGAAAAGCCTTTATAGATGTTTCACATTCTCAGCACTATTTATTTAAGGCGGCTAAATCTTTTGAAAGAGGCTTTTGCTTACTTGTTTGCAACAATGACAGACAATGGATGATATCTCTCAAAAGGTACCTTATTTAAGAATCGATTTTTAATTATTTTAAGTTAGTATATATATTTTTGAAAATTAAAGTGGCTGTATTTGTAAGGAGAGTGAACTTAAATGTTCAATTAATTATTATTGTAGCGGCACGATATCAATACCGCGCACGCTGTAGTCGAATAATTGAGGCTGGGCGAATGGGTACCTTTAGCCCGGTCGGATAAAGCTTCAATGCAGTATGCTGATTTAACGGGCTCAAAGCCAGCCATCACTACACGCTCTCTCTTTAACGGCTACCCGGAGAAACGATTGTGCACTCGTCTCAAAGTCCACAACGCGTGGCAAATTTCACATGCTGGGAACAAAGCTCGTTCGCCTCTATCTGACTGTCACAGGGGGAAATCGTGAGGCAGCACAAAATCAACAGTGCATAAAGTCTGTAAATTGAAGGCCGGACAAAAGGTCGATAACGCCTCAAACTACCACGTTGAATTCACGGGATCAAAACCAGTATTATTAACTTCATTTTATAATCAATGATTAACATCTTTTTCAGTAATAATAGATCCAATGGATAAGGCAAATTGTTCTGAAGTTGTTGGGAACAAACCAATTCCATGGACTTTAGAAAAAGTTGAAGAAATTTACTTTTTGACTTAATATATCAGGTTTACAAGTAGCTGGAATTTATATTGTTAGCTGCTAAAACAAGACAGAATTTTGTGAAGGACAGTTATTTTCCAGAATTTGTTGTTGCTATTAAATAATCTATTTTTAATTATTTACGAGCAATTGTAAAAAATCGGAAATTTCAGTTCAAGTTTTCGTGGTGCCACATTTCAAAGTGACTTCTAAAAACAGGTTATGTTCATATCGCTTCATTTGGATGTAAAATAAATAAATAAATAAAACTATTTTTATTTCTCTGGAAGTATTGCGGGGCAAAAAAAAAAAAATTACATTTTTTTTTTTTACATTTAATGTTTAAA
The DNA here is from genome assembly GCA_038373885.1 of Cheiracanthium punctorium. NCBI lineage: Eukaryota > Metazoa > Arthropoda > Arachnida > Araneae > Cheiracanthiidae > Cheiracanthium > Cheiracanthium punctorium. The sequence goes on from JAWZYV010016235.1 coordinate 521,561, forward strand.
CATTTTATTTTTTCTCAAGACAGTTTTAAAATTCTACAAAATTGCTTTATTTGAAAAATATTTTCGAGAAGAATTTAATAATCAAGAGATTCATTTTATGTGGTAATTATTTATTTATTTAATTATTATATCATTTTCAAAATGGCCCACTAATCACTTTGAGAAGCCCTGATACTCAAAATAAAAAATTAATAAGTAAGACACTCTCATGTGTCAGAGTATTGATGTATAAGTAAAATGTCCAATCGCTTGAAAAGTTTGGATATGTTTAAGGGTTTGTGTTTAGTCATACACAGAAATCTCCATTTCCTATTCTTGCAATGGAATATATATTTTTTCTAGAGTGGTCTAGAACCCAGAGTGGTCTAAGCCTACAAAAGCCCCCTCCCCATGCAATTGAAACAATGTAAGAAAATGCGAATAATAACTGAAGTGTTGCTGAATTAATCCAACAATGCTTGGTACGGTCGAAAATACAAAAACTTCACATCATAATATATATCCGACATAGACTATTTCTGTTTCTACAAAAGAATTCATATTTTTCTGTGCGACTTGATTGAACACTTGAATATATTTTCAACGAGATGTCCACTTCATACTGTCCAGCATATACAATGCATATGAAGTAATATACGATTAGAAATAGAGTTTTGCGAAGAAAATTGTCATTAACGTTACAATTTGCCCTTGAATATAAAAAAATTACTATAACACTTATTCAAATAAATTCAACAATTCTTTTATAGTGTAACATCACATATTTAAAAATATGGTTTACATTTTTCTTGCAGGATTTTTGATTTATTGTAAACCATTTAATCAGTTGTCGACGAATAATTAATAAAAATTCCTTATTTCAACGACAACTATACAAATAATAATCAAAAATAAAACATCTTTAGTTAAAGTTCATTCTTTAAATAATATATATAAATAAATATATATGTTTTCCCACGCAGCCTTCCATAAAAATTAGCCTCGAAGCTATCCATACGCACACACTTTTATACAAACTTCCAACTTTTGTAACAAACCTGCCTCTAAGAAGATATAGTCGATAACATAACAAAAAGAGAGATAGAAGAAAAAAAATTCAAAATGAAGAGCAGAGGGATTATGTGACCCCTTCCAAACGATCGAAAGTTCCTAGAGGTCAGACAATGTCACTTGCAATCGACCGAAGACTGGAAAAGCTTCACCCCCCTTAAAATCGCCCAAATGCGTTGAACCACAAGAGAGTGCTATACTGCATGGATACAATTGGATTCTGGATTCGTTGTTATAGCAAATGGAGGCACCGACATTTCCTCTAGGGCTCGGAATTATCGAAAATTTCCGAGCCCTGTCGTTCAGTTTGCAGCTCTGACCTTAATTTGCATTAGGACATGCATTAAGGGTATTCGTATGTATGACGAGGTGGTGCCATCATTAATGTCCAAAGAACAGTACTTTACTTTTGAAAATAGATTAAATGGTATAATTTATGGAGTAAAGTCTAATCAAATTAATCCGCGATATAAGTTATTTTAATGGGGTGCAGTTAAAACATGCGGGATATTAATACTAGTAGTTAAATGAAAACTACACATCGCTCTTCATATAAACTTAAAAATTATAAAATCGTCGAAACATCATACTAATATTTATTTTTAATTTTTATATAGAACAGCTGCTAACATTTTTGTATCACTAAACGCACTAACAGATTACACTGTTATAAAATAGTAAAGCATAATATCATCTCAGTATTGTAAAAAATATAAAGTTCATTTTACTATAGCAATTTTATAATTATGCGAGTCTATAAAATTTATACTCAGAATTTTTATAGATAATGGCTTTTCAGCTGAACCGTTTTATCGTAATTACAGAGCATGATAGTGCAAACTAACGCACTCGACCGTTATTTTTCAAATTTTTAGGGCACTTTGAAATTGAAATAATTTCCCTATTAAAAAAGTCTTCGGTAGGCGATTTGAGGATACGAAATATTTTTTCATTCATTCCTTCGCTCTCAGAATGTCTTTTCAGTAAACACACTTCTAATTAATTTTGATATGATGTGTTTATTTTTAATAAAAGTTTTGTTTACACACAATAACATCTGGTAAATAATTTTAAAAAATGTCAGTCATTACATTCAGTTATATAATAACTTTCCTACGTTAAAAAATATTTTGCCGCCAGTTCAGGAGTGTAAGTTGTAAGTTGAGTTTTCAAGCTTATAAATAAATGTAGATCCACAAGTTTTAATAAGAGAAATTCAGATTTTTTAAAATGTATAATGGAATCAGATAATCAGATTAACTAATACGGATATTATATTCTGACGCAGTTGTAACTGCATAGAAAGACAGGTAGTAGCAGTTTTAAGAGCACACTTAATTGTATGTAAAATATAGATTCCATGTAGGGATATGCCAGCAAAATTTTAGTTAATTGGGCTTATATTCATATTACTTCTAAAGAAACCAGCAGAACTCTGAGCTTAGGATTCACATCCCATGGCTTCTTAAGTGAAGTGGCCAATTATAGCGGGTCCTTGCCGTTTAGGCATTGTCCACTACAACAGTTGGAAGGTACTGCGACCATTTTAACTCGGGGGCCACACAGAGGGTGCCCGGCGTTACCCCCTAGGAAGGGGCGGACAAGGTAACATCCATGCCCACTCCGGGATTTGAACCCGGACCCAAGGTCTGATAAAATGGTTCTTAAGTTACAGCCCTTGGGCGGCTCCAATTAAAACAGCAGATGAACATTGGTTGTATTCACTTCAAAACTGACATCGCTGCTTAAACTTATACAGGACAGAAAAAGTATGTGCACCTAGGGTTAACTTGGATGGTGTTAAAATTATTTTAACAGAGTTAGATAATGACTATTTTACTGAGTGAGGAGTATTTTGCTGTATTTTCTCTGATAATATTGAATAATACGATATAAAATAGCGTCTTTTGTGGCAATATTTTGAAGTTGAGCAATAAATGTGTTAAGATGGGGGCAAATAGAGTTGTTCACTTATTATGCCCATTAGGCACTTGGCAAGACATTGCATACCTAAGCTAATTCCCTAAGGATGTAATTGTATAAAGTTTCATTTAAAAAATTTCCCTTTTACCAATCAAACAATAAAGGTTTTTACCCAATAACAGAAAACTATTTGAATTAATTATCTAAAAAAAAGAATTTTGTACATTACGCATTTCACAGAAGAAAAAAATTTAAAATGTGTTACATTAGCCCCTCCATCTCCCCTTTTTAATTTATAATATGCATTTATCTAACATTATATTTTACAATTCCTAAATCAAATACAAGCTATGACTGGGCATGATTACTTCCATAGACCATCTTCAGTCGGTGCAGTTTCGTAGGAATATCTTCATGATCAATGATTGGATGCAGTCAATTAAAGCTTCATTTCTTGCTCATAAATAACATCGTGTATCAGATTGTTTGCTCTTAAATTTCTAACACAGTGTATAAGAGATATATTTAATTTTAATGTCATTTTATCTCTTATGCCCTTTATTGAAAATTGTCCGAAAAATGCGACATAATTTTACATATATTTAAATACTATTAGTTCACAACAGCTTAAATCTATTGTTACAATATTTCGTAAGCTGTAGAATAGGCATCACAAGTATTTTTTACATATTTTTAAATACTATTAGTTCACTACAGCTTTAATCTATTGTTACAATATTTCGTAAGCTGTAGAATATTGCATCACATGTATTTTCTATAAATAGGTTACAATCATAAAAATTTCAACATAGGGTTACCAGGCGATGGTGATGCGAGATAAAATGACATAGTCAATTAATATAGTTTTCATATGGCAATAATGAAACTAAAAAATTAGGGGGGGAGGGTTCAGGGGGGGGTCTCCCCCTGACTAGGCTCGAACAGCCGAGTTTTATAATTTAATCAGATTAATATTAAAAATAGAAAAGCAGTTTAAATCTTGCTCTTTAAAAATTCTTTGCTTATCATTTCTTCAATCTATATATATCTTCCTAAGATATCGTTTTCAGGTATCATTATCTAGGTATCACTATCAATACTATCATTGGAAATATCATGAATATAGTATATCTTGTTTTGTATCGTGAATATAGTATATCTTGTTGTGTATCATGAATATATCTCTTGTGAACATTTAAGTATCTTATGTATCTTCCTGCGCACTTGTGCCACTATCATTATCATCATCCGAAATGTATTGAAGAGAAAACTGCGATCCTTTAACGTGTGTTGACATTAGTCAACAAACAAGCAAAATAATCTTATGACTTAACTATAATTACAAACCCAAATGTGTTTTTATTTCTTGCACAATTCAATTCTGAATGAAAAAACTCTTGCCAAATATTAAATGAAGAATTTACTAAGTCAGTATAATTAAGTGTCACGACATGTTATAGGGATGTGGCACATCCCTTCCACTGCACAACATTTCAATAAAAAACTTTTTGCTATAAATAGTCTGCTTTTAGTTCTAACTCAATCACTGGTTCATAAAGCGAATGCTATTGAACCTACAAATTATTAAATGAAATTTAGTTACAATGAATGAGATTGAAAACTTTTATTGAAACTATAAGACTCTATTTATATTTGATATTGTAAAAGAGATTTTTTGCAACCGAAATTATTCATATACGTGCGAATAAATATGATGCTATGACCACTTCATCTGGTAGAACAATCAAAAAATCAAAACAATTTTTCTTTTAATAGTCATTCCATGGCAATTAACGTAACATTTGTACCTGTAAATGAAAAAGATTTCCACTTTCAATAAGTTAAAAATAAATTCAAATAGCTTTTTTTACAGTTGTATATTATGAGATCATAAATAAGGACATAATATTTTCATTCAGAATTTTAGTAAAATACCGGTCTTTTTTTTTTTTGTTGTGGCTAACGTAACACTGGAACTACCAAGTGTTAGGTTAGTCACAGCTCTTAAATAGCCAAAACTACCAGTATTTAAGTAAGTATAAAAAATAAACTAATATTTCTTTATTGATGATCCCATCATGCAAGTTATAAAACTGAAAAAAAAATTCTTTCTTTTTGAATAATCAGTAATAAAAATCATTTTCATCTTCAGATTTTTTGTCTGTTTGCCGTGGAATGACCCTAAAACACAATTGCACGTCTACCATTGCTCCACAGTATTTTCTACTGACTAGGATATGCATTTATCAACTGACAGTTTAAATAAGTTTTTTATTTACTTAAATGCTATAGAGAAATTATGATTCATGATATCTGACAATTAGCATATATAAATGCTAAAATATTTATTTTGGCTTCTTTTTTTAATTAAATGTCTAGTAAAATATTGCCATCTTATTTTTTTATCATCTGCCGTTTTTTTTCAAATGATGAAAAAAGTCATAAAATTTAAGCCTCCCCCACCCCACCTAAAAAAAAAAAAAAGATGACTGTTTTAGATGTCATCGTTTTAAAATCTTTTTAAGCCAAAAATTAAGTATTTTTCCATAATACTTTTCAAGGAAATACCTTTTACACATGCTGAAAGTGAAAATTGTAAAGTTTTTTGAAAATGACCAATAAAGTCATGTCAATAGATAATGATTTGTAACCCAGGACTTCTTTTAAGTTATTAGTGTGCATAGAGAATTATGAATGCCTAATGTTATATGCATTTGCTATCCGTTTTTAACTTTAATACCCATTATTTACGCGACAGGGAGTTCAAATTATCGAAGCTCACTGCAAACGGCTACGAAATGCACTAGATCAAAGTCTCTTTAGTTCAATGTAATGCTAATGAAAATTTCTTGTGTAATCCGTCTACTATATATGCTTTCTCTTTCAGATTAGTTAAAGTAACAAAATATTCAGTTCGTGTCATAATACAAATATTTTACTTATATGCTTACTTATCTCGCAAAATTTAACTGAAGTCTATTGCTATAATTTTTGCCTGAACTTAAAAAAAAATTTAATGGCGAAGTACATGTTATAAAATTTCAAATTGAACTAAAGTTGCTTTCGCTTGTTCATTGACCTATTTATTTACTCATATAAAAACTAACTATAACAATTTTTAAGGACGAAATCATAATTTTCGATTTCAAAATTTTATTTACAATCATCAACATTCTTCTTTCTTCTCCTCAAAAATGAAAAAAAAAAAAAAAAATTCAAATAAATTTTCGGACTATCTTCTGCAATAATTTCTACTTTATAAATGACTATATATTATCCATATCTTTAAGAACTAAAAATAGCTGGTAGGTAGGAAAAATCTCTAGAAAATTACAAAATCCGTAAAGTTGGAAAAAAGAATGAAAAATAAATAACCATTTCGTGTATCTATCTCCCTTAGGGCACAAATACCTCAAGAAATGTCAGTTGAAATTGGTATTTGAAACCTTTGGGGAATCATTACATGTATTTTTAACATCCCGTTTATTTATTTACTATATCCGGAATGAACTACGAATGTAGAGATCATATATAAATAAATATTTTTGGGAGTTATCAAATATACTCTCTCTAAAAAAAAAAAAAAAAGACGGTTAATAAAGAATGTGCATCCTGGAAATGTGAGCAATCTTATTTAAACAAATTCGTATAAATTTGGTTATTATATTTAACAAACATTTGATTTAATGTACTTTTAAACTATCCATTCGTTTTCTAAATTAAAATGCCACATTCTGTAAATGATTGTCGGTTACATTCTCTTTTTTAAACGTTGTACTTTAGGATTTGTTGTACTTAACCTTCAATTAATCCACACATGGGTTTCATTTCAGGAATACTTAGAGTGTCCCATTACCACCGACTTATTCTTTTGTTCCTTAAATAGTATTAATCATAAATTCATACAATAAATTACAAAGTTACGTGAAAAAAGGATGCAGATTTTTATGATATCGTTTAAATTTTTTTTGGAGATTAAATCTAAATAAACACAACTCAAAATTTTTACGGCACCGTAAAAAAAAAAAAATTCCCAGTCAGTAAAATGTAACCATGTTTTAATTAAGTGATGTACAAAATTTCAGACTTTCATCAGAATAAATGATAGGAGAAGATAGGAGGGATGTGTGCTTAAACAGAGTTGGTAAAGTGCTAAGCAATACAAATAACTAGCAAAAGTTTTATGTATTGATGGAATCAATGTTTTCTTTCGTAATTTGTACATAAGCTCTGAAACGCCATCTTCTGTTGTGATTTTTTCCCTTCGAAAGCCACTGAAAAACGGTTTATGTTAATATATATATTTTTTCACATCTCTTAGTTTCTCAAATTAAATCCCCCAAAATTTTAATCTACATTCATAAACTTTTATCCCATTTTTGCGTAACGTTGTAATTTATTGAATATATACATGATCAATATTTAAAGAATGGAAGCCTAAGTCACTGTTTTTGGTACACACTGTATTACAGAGCACCAAAAGCTATTTATCTTTCTTTTAATAAATGCAAGCTGTTTTAAATACAGTGGCGGGTTGACTGCTTTTAGCATTCTCTCCCTAAGCATTCTTTCCAATGCTCCTTTGTCTGCAAAACCGATCTAAGTTCAAACGGTACCAAGTCTTTATCATTTTAACCCTTTGAGGCGCAACCCTTTCCCAATGTTGATAAAAGGGCAGCCGTTGCCATCGCTTGGCGCAGCCAGCTGCCGTCAAAAAAAGGGTCTCGAGATTTGTAGCACGCGATGAACGTTTCGATCGTCCGCCATCTTGCTGGTAGTTAAGTCAAGCGATGGCAACGGCTGCCCTTTTTTCAGCATGGGGAAATCTCTCCAGCTGTTCTCGCATTCTTCCATTTTTCAGCAGATGTCAGTGCTGTTAAAAATAATCGTTACAATTTTTTTTACGGGAAAGGACGTGCTAAAAAGTAAAGGATTCTCGTGGAGCTACGTCACCCGCAACTATTTTTATAAAAATGAAATCTATTCTTCGTGACTGGCAACAGTCAAAACGTCAGAGTTTGGTGTTCCCAGAGCGGGATCACTGCGCGTTAAAGGGTTAATGCTTTTAAATGCATGAAGAGATTATTTACTTGGAATATAAGGTAAAAATAAATAAAGAAAAGTATTAAATGTAATAAAAAACCAATACATAGATATATCTAGCACTGGTACCGCTGTGCCAGTATTCTCCGGGGGAAAAAAAAAAGAGAACCAAGTCCAAACTAACCTCAGAGCAACACCGGCAGTAAAGCAGCGAGCAAACAGTGCTTATATATTCTGTCCTGAAATTTCTTTTGATGTGGCGAAAGCAGCTAACGTAATTTCCTCAAAAAGTGCATGTGTTATATCAAAATAGTGAAACCGTCTTTTCGTCGTGATTTTTAAGACCTTTATCTGAACGAAGTTTTCCAGATAAAAACTCGTGAAGTTTCAATGACCCTCATTTATTTATTTATTTATTTTTAAAAAACTAAAAAATGTATTTTGAAATAAGCCTACTAATTCAAAAAACGGCAGTATAATTTTTATAAAAAATGGTATGTAAATAATTTTGGTGTTAATAATGAAAACCTATTAATTTCTTTTTAATTTTAAAATGAAAAATTTTAAATAAAATATTTTCTTTAAAACTTTGACAAAATCAAAAGTGTGAATTTTTTATTTTTGTCAAAAAATAAATAAATAAAAAGAAAAGAAAAGAATGAAAAAAAAAAGAAAATAACGGAGAAATTTATAAATTGAGTTTAAGGTTTTTGGAAAATATACATTTGATAAAATAAAATATGTTTGGTTTAGATCCGTAGCTCAACATCAAATTTTTCTGAGGGAACTTTCAAATATACCAATATATATATAATAATACAAATATATATATAAAAGAAGGGAAATTTTCAAATTTATCCACGAATAAGTAATTTTCTCCTTTGTTGTTAACTTCTCAAGCCTAATTTTTTTCAGAATATTTTTTTTTATAAATATTGTTTTGTCTAAACAAAATAATTTATTTTTTAAATTAAAAAGTTCAACTTATTCCATTGCTTCACAGCCGCGGTTTTTTTTTTACAAAATTACTCGTTATCATTTTGGGATTTGCTTATTAAATGTTTGAAGAAAGAAATTATTAAAAAAGACCGCAAAATTAAGTTTGTTTGGAAAGTCGCCACAGACGGTAACTGTGATGTAATTTTGAAGTCCCAACAACTAGCAATCAAAAAGGTGATATCACCTAATGACTGGTCACAAAACTTCGCTGTGACCACACGGTAGAGTAACATCACTCACAAGTCATAATGTGACCCTCTATGATGTCACAGCGACTGCTTTGTGACCATCTGTGCTATAAGTGTTGTTAATTTCAAAAGCATGCTGTTTACAAATTAAATGATACCTTAATACAAGATCTTTACGACGTATGTATGTTCATTAAGCACTTAATAATGAGGAATCTCATCTTATACACAGAAATGGGACGTGACCTTTAAAACTTTAATACTTATTTAGCAATGCTTAGGCATATAAACTAAGGCTCTTTTTTATCAAACATATCGTTTACTTAGTGAATCATAAGCATGAAATTTCAGAAAAAAAGTCATAATTTTCGTTTCCTGGGAAGGCAATTACCTGAAAAGCCATTAAGAACATAAAATAATTAAATCCGATCATTAGTGGAAGAAAAATATTGTTAAAACATTACCATTATACTAATTTTAATTATTACTATGCAAAGAGTAAGAAAACCCCAAGAAACATACATCAACTCTTAATTATGAAATATGGAACAGACAGAAAATTTTCATGAAGTGTTGAGATTTTTAAGAAAAAGAAATTGAGCTCTATATAATAGCGTTTTTCTTACGTCTAGACATTTTAAATTTTTCAAGAGGTAATTAAAGATTTATACATATTTATATTCATGCAAACCACTTTTTAATATTATTATTTCAGGAATCGTTTTCATTACCTAAAGCATATCAATTATATTTTATCTTTAGTAAAGATATATATGACGTAATTTTCTGTAATCCACCTTTTAGAAATTAATATAACCTTTTTATGCCTTCTTTCATCTACAATTTATTTTGTTACAAATGTCTTATGTGTAGTTTCGACCTTAAGTTTTGAATTTGCTCTTGAACCTAATAAATTTTAATTCATTTGTGCTTCTACTGCATTTGAAGCTCGCGGGGTTAAAGTTATTTTTACTACCGAAAACTGACAGCATAGCTGTATAGATCTACTTTAAAAATCTTTGCTTTCATTATAACTTGGAGGTTTAGTGTTCCGGACAATTTGGAGCATCACCGGATAGGTGGATTGCCATTTCTTTCAGCGAATTATTACTTGTTCCCCACCTATTTACCTTCCCAGGGAAAAGGTATGACCCCACACATTAAATGTGTACGTCCACTGCATGCACACGGTGGTTTTTAACAAGCAAATATTCCAGGCAGCGCAAAATTGCCACCCTACTAGCAATTTTGCTCGGGCTACCACCGGCCACGCAGCCAGCCGATGACGGCCCGAGCAAAATTGCTAGTAGGGCAGTCCTTCCATCATAGATGGGTTTCCATATCAGGAAGATGGCCAAAATCTTCAACTCTCTGAATCAGTCTCGTTAATCCATCAGCGAATTCTGAAGTCGCCGTCCTCTTGGATGGGCGGCCGTTTGCTTGTGATTAATTTCAGTTACGCAGGACAGTACTCAAACTTAATTTCAATCTTCAGAGATGGTTCACTATTTTATGACTGGGTGGTTTTGTCATTTTATATTTTTAAAGGGAAAATTTACACATATCAGGTTGTAACGAAAGTTTTCCGCCATATCTGCCTGAAAAACTAACTTCTAACTTCTTAGATAACTGTATTTGAACTTTCGCTACCAAACCTGCACAGTGTCACATTATACAACAATAGTACTTAAAGCTGTACTCATAATTTGTTGATATTCTACAGCTGACTTTTTGCAACACAACTGGAAGTTAATGATGGTTCTAATCCTCTAGAGCTATAGTTCCATTTGGAGACACCTTGTACTTAATGATAACTATATTTTTCAGAGATTTCACAACACAGTGTTATAAAGTAAGCCTCTTTCTTTCAAATGTCAAAAATACTTCGACAAAATATATGTAAATACGCCAATGCGAACTGTGTGCTGACGATGTTTGCGGTGGCGAGAAACTTTCGTTACAACCTAATAAATATCAAACACCATTACAAAGAAGTAATTCTGATTTTCAGGCAGAACTGTTAGCAGTTCATTTTGCACTGAAATGGTTCCTGTCTTCCAACTTTGAATCAGCGATGATGCATACTGACAATATTTCAACATTAAAAATTTTACAAAATACTCAGTACGAACATGTCATAGTAGACGATATTTTTGTATAATAACACTACTTATATTATTTAGTTGGACGAATATAAAAACACATGTTGGAAAATAAGCGAACGAAATTGCAGGTTCCTCAACCTTGAATCACGTAAATATCACTTCTAGATAAAATAATTAAAAAACTTTGTTAAAAACACACATAAGAAGTAAAAGGAAAGAGGATACGCGTTTCGTTCAAAAATTGTTTTGAACTTCTTCAGTCCAAGACCTTCGACGTAAAGAACACAGGGAACTGAAAAGAGAAAAACAAGCAAGATGTTGCCACAAGGGGCAAAGAAAAGTCGAACAAAACCACGGAGAGGGGAGAAAAAAAATTAAAAAAGGGGGGGGGGATCTAGATCACTTCTAGATATTCAGACTCCACCTTCTTTTCCCAAGTATCACTCAAAGCGGCAGATCATATGGCAAGAAAAGTTGGACCTAGTGTAGGAACATGTATAAAAGGGTACACAGGAACATGTGCAAAACAATTTTTTCCAAACGTTAATACTGATCTCTACATATTTTTTTTACAGGACACTGACTCATTAATAGAATATTTATTCACAGTAGGGAAATTCCCATCTCCAAAATGCATTTGTAGTGCAAGATCAACTTCCTTTCACTACATTCTAGTATGTCCGTTAACCCATAATTTTAAAATAAAGAAACCTCCCTCACAGATTCTCATGTCAGAAACTTACCTCTTAGACCATCCTCAGTTACTTTAAAAATAATTAACTGTTTGACCAATTTTGATACCACCTAGCAGTTTTTGACTAATCCAGGCCCTACACCTACTTTGAGATTGGACTCGGAACCTAAATTATATATTTTTTCTTTCTTTTTCTTCAATCAGCATTTGAATTAAAAAAATCTGGAGTGACTCCACTCGACTTTCCGAACACTTACGATTAAGATCATTACCAAGCACTTAAATAAATTTTAATCGATGAATAATTCAAACATATACCAAATTGAAACTCAATCGAATGCACCGTTTAAACGCTTGCGCACTTTCAAGAATTTCTCCCCATATGCCATTATGCCATAACATAAAAGAAAGTTTTGTCGTAGCCCTGTAGGAGAACTATAAGTCCTATACACACCAAAATCAATACCGGTCTTAGGATGGTGGTTTATAACATGTATACCGAATTTGAGCTCAATTGAATGTATCGTTAAAACGCTAGCGCACTTTCAAGAAATTCCCCCAATAGGCCATAATGTAAAAGAAATCTTTGTCGTAGCCCTGTAGAAAAACTATAAGTCCTATACAGACCAAAATCAATACCGGTCTTGCAACGGTGGTTTATAACATGTATACCCAATTTGAGCTCAATCGAATCTACCGTTTAAACGCTAGCGCACTTTCAAGAAATTCCCCCCCATAGGCCATAATGTAAAAGAAATTTTTGTCGTAGCCCTGTAGAAAAACTATAAGTCCTATACACACCAAAATCAATACCGGTCTTGCAACGGTGGTTTATAACAGATATACCCAATTTGAGTTCAATCCAATCTACCGTTTAAACGCTAGCGCACTTTCAAGAAATTCCCCCCATAGGCCATAATGTAAAAGAAATCTTTGTCGTAGCCTTGTAGAAAAACAATAAGTCCTATACACACCAAAATCAATACCGGTCTTGCGACGGTGGTTTATGACGTATATATCCAATTTGAGCTCAATCGCATGCTCCGTTCAGGAGCTATCGTGTTCACTCACATACACACAAACACACATACACACACACACACACACATACACACATACATACATACATCTCGTAAAAATAGCATAAATGGATTCAGAAGCCCTCAAAACGTGTCAAAACACCAAAATCTCGAAGTCGAATTTTTTCATGATTACAATACTTTCCTTACATGGTACATGTTCGGAAAGTAAAAAGAGGAAACAGAAAATGTGGATAGATGTATAATCCGATGCATGTGACGAGTCCAGGACAATAAATTTATACAAAGAGTAAATTTGAAAAAAATGATTTTCAATAAAAAATACTCGATGTATAACTAAACCTTTGTAAATTAATGCATACAAAATGTACTTATCAATTAAAGAGTCTCCTCTCTTCTGTGGTTTCTGTCTGTGGTTCTTTATTTAGCTTACGAAGAGCGAAAAGTTTTTGCCCGAAACGACCTGATCGATAAGTATTTTTACTTTCCGAACATGTACCATGTAAGGAAAGTATTGTAATCATGAAAAAATTCGAATTCGAGATTTTGGTGTTTTTACACGTTTTGAGGACTTCTGAATCCATTTATGCTATTTTTACGAGATGTATGTATGTATGTGTGTATGTGTGTGTGTGTGTTTGTGTGTATGTGAGTGAACACGATAGCTCCTGAACGGAGCATTCGATTGAGCTCAAATTGGATATATATGTCATAAACCACCGTCGCAAGACCGGTATTGATTTTGGTGTGTATAGGACTTATAGATTTTCTACGGGGCTACGACAAAAATTTCTTTTACATTATGGCCTATGGGGAGAATTTCTTGAAAGTGCGCTAGCGTTTAAACGGTAGATTCGATTGAGCTCAAATTGGGTATATATGTTATAAACCACCGTTGCAAGACCGGTATTGATTTTGGTGTGTATAGGACTTATAGTTTTTCTACAGGGCTACGACAAAGATTTCTTTTACATTAGGGCCTATGGGGGGAATTTCTTGAAAGTGCACTAGCGTTTAAACGGTAGATTCGATTGAGCTCAAATTGGGTATACATGTTATAAACCACCGTTGTACGACCGGTATTGATTTTGGTGTGCATAGGACTTATAGTTTTTCTACAGGGCTACGACAAAGATTTCTTTTACATTATGGCCTATGGGGGAAAATTCTGGAAAGTGCGCTAGCATTTAAACGATACATTCGATTGAGCTCAAATCGGGTATACATGTTATAAACCACCATCCTAAGACCGGTATTGATTTTGGTGTGTATAGGACTTATAGTTCTCCTACAGGGCTACGACAAACCTTTCTTTTATGTTATGGCATAATGGCATATGGGGAGATATTCTTGAAATTGCGCAAGCGTTTAAACGGTGCATTCGATTGAGTTTCAATTTGGTATATGTTTGAATGATTCATCGATTAAAATTTATTTAAGTGCTTGGTAACGATCTTAATCGTAAGTGTTCGGAAAGTCGAGTGGAGTCACTCCAGATTTTTTATGTGTGTTATTTTACAAAGTTTTGGTTACTTAAAAAATGCTCTTTATTAACCAATTTGTGGTCAGATATTTTTGCGACTTTCTTCGATTTTTTGCTAATACCAGCAATAATAGATGAATTTATGATGTCAACTTCTTGTACAAGAGATGGTTTATTTTGAAATCATTTATGCATGGAAATTGAAATGCCAACATCCTACTTGGTCGTGTTACAATATTTTGTCGAGTTGACTTTCAATACTCTTTAATAAAGGCTAGGAGAAATAAATAAGGTTTCCGACCTATAGCGAAAATGCATTTCCCAAAAAAGGGATACTAGGCATAAATGGGTTATAAGATCTGAAAAGGAAAAGAAAAGGCGCGCGGGGGGGGGGGGGGGGAACAGAATAGTTAAGGTTAATTCCAAAACAAATGCAAAGCTGAAATATGAAAAATGTAATAGCGATAAATACTTAACTTTTTAATTGGCTATTATTTTTTAAAAAAAATTAGGGTTTACCTGTTTTCTCTTGCATTGGGTGCAAGTTATATCCAGTGTAATCAAGTTGCAGTTAAGTAGAAGTTGAAACGAGTTTCTTACATTTTCATGCTTATTGTATTACTGTATAATTGAGTTTATTTTTAAATTTGTTAGCATTAATAGTCTTTACTTGGACCTAAGGCAGCCGTAAATTTAAGCAAATTGGTGGTCCACGAAATGTAAAATCTAAAATTTTTATTGTTAAAACCAGAGATTTTACAAAAACTGTAATTATCCCCCACATAAAGCTTATCACTGGAAAACATAACAAGCAAAATTTTTCTGACTTTCCTTGCCAAAGTTTATTACGTTGCCATAGTTTGCCTTTTATTTTTCCTTACGTCCCTCCGCATTGTTTGTACCATAATCGAAAAGCGAACGAGAAATACCAGGCCAGCCAATCTTGACTTCAATGTTGAAGATCGCAGTTGACCATTGGTTTAAAGCAAGACCTAGCATGCTGACCATTCATTGTCATAAAAGAAATCGTAGCAAATGTTCAGTGCAAATGTTTTATTAAAATTGTGTTGATTAATATTCTAAAATTTGATACCTTTTTCTGCATAGTGCGATAAGTTTGGTTCTCTTTTGCTGCTATTATTATTTCAAATTTTCAGTGCAAAGTAAATAAATTGAATGTGTAAACAAAAAAAAAGAAGACGGGTAACAATTTTTGAGGACGGATAAAAATTCTCAATAGCCATCCTTGTGGACGCAAAGCCTGCGGTGTGCGACCTTAAGTAATGGTTTGTGTTGCCACTTTTTTTAACATCTGATTTACTTTTTGAAAAGGACAATAGTAAACGAAACAATAAATAAAACAAACGGAATTTGTCACCGAAAATTAGTTACAAATATTGTTATATTTTGTGACATAATTGACATGGATATGCAGGCATTGTTGTACTACTTACCTTGGAGCCTTCCTATCCTCTCATAAAAAAAATTGCTGTGAGCGACATGGGATGGGATTACGCGTCGTTCTGAAATTCTTCAATGAAATTTATTGGTTATTAATTTAACTAGTTTTGTTATTGATATCTAAAGAGTGATTTTCCCTGCATTGAAGAATTGTCCAAGAGGCCAGAGTTCCAGTCATTGGGAAGTTAAGTGCAAAAGAAAATATAAGAGAGAAATTTCAGAAGTAATAATTACCCCGAAAAGTTAAGTTATGGCCCTAAAATAAAGTTAGCGGATTTTTTAAGGCATTGTTTAATTAATTTTCACTTTTGTATAAGTATTAGGTTGTAACGAAAGTTTCCCGCCACCGTAAACATCGTCAGAAAACAGTTCGCGTTGGCGTATTTGCTCATATTTTGTCAAACGATTTTTGGCATTTGAAAGAAAGAGACTTACTTTATAACACTGTGTCATGAAATCTGTAAAAAAATATAGTTATCATTAAGTACAAGGTGTGTCAAATGGAACTATCACTCTAGAGGATTGGAACCCTCATTTACTTCCAGTTGTGTTGCAAAAAGTCAGCTACAGAATATCAACGAATAATGAGTACAGCTTTAAATACTATTGTTGCATCACGTGACACTGTGCAGGTTTGGTACCGAAAGATCAAAAAGAGTTATCTAAGGAGTTAGAAGTTAGTTTTTCAAGCAGATTTGGCGGAAAACTTTAGTTACAACCTGATACTTTATAAATGTGTACTTCTCTAGGTTTCGGGCTGGCTCTCGAAAATTTAGCAATATCGACAAATTTGACTTGGTTTAGTGAATTTACTTTTGCCCTATATTTGTCAGTATTTCCCAGAAGCCGGCGAGTTTGGTGACACGTGGCACGATTTTGGATATGGCATGTGTAAGGTTTGCTTTTCCGAATAGCGATACTACTACGCAGTCAAATTACGGTTATGAATTAGAAATATCTTGCGAAGAGGAGGACAAGCATGAACCTCCGAGAAAGGTGTGAGAAATGCATAAAAAGGGAAGCTGGCCGGCCCAGTTATGAATTATTAAATGCATCATGTGCGAAATATTCTGTGGCAATGATAACTTTCAGATCCTGTTTAATCCATGGGTTAAAAAATAATTTAGAGGCTTAAATCACATACACTTTAAAAGTATTTTTTGTAGAAGCATTAAAATATGGAATCGCTACTACCAAACCAAGTAGATTTTACAACCAAACAAAACTTCTTGTTAAATACCTTATTAACCCGTAAGCACGCGCGTCTACTTTTGTAACTTAAGCAGTCGCATGGGGTAAATCTTACCCCATTTTGTCTTCTTTATATTTTTGACTAAAAGCGTTTTAAAAACAAATTTGTGGATTTATAACATAAAATACATCAGTTCTGTTACGTTTCATGGGAAGAAATCGTGCTTTTTATATTTATTTAGAGATTTTCTGGCAGTTTCTTTAAATATCATGCTTTCTGAGAAAAAAATCGCATATGATATGCTTTATACCTAAAAACACTAATTACTTTATTAATATGATATTAATTTCATTTAATAGCCTTTTGTCAATACATACCAGTAGTGTAACGTCAATTTATAGTTAATTTACATTTAGTTTATCCTTAGTTTACGTTAACAACGTAATGAAACTTTGTTAGTCGCACGGGAGTATTTAATCCCAAAGTGGAATTTTCTTCCCTTCCGGATAACAGAGAAACGAAATTCCTTCACCCACCCCAACTAGACCTGGACTTTGAAAGGTAGAAGACGAGGCAAACTTGTTCTCAAAAAATTTCTCCCATTTTATGAAGAAAAAAAGTCGCAGGGGTGAGATTTACCCCAACGTGCCTGCTTACGGGTTAAGTTAGTTTTAAAAAAGTCATGTGATTTTAATGCTTAAATACAAATATCTATGTTAGGCATTTGAAAAAAAATGTAGGATGGTTTTCATAAGCCCTGTACTAGACATTGTAATGAACGACAAACCTATGCCACTTAAGGAACTTCCATAAAAAAAAGTTGTATCAAAACATGGTGTCGCTCTTGTGCTGTAAAAACAATTAATAATTATGAGTAAATACCATTGAAGTAACTAGGTGAGGAATAAGTCCTCTCTAGAAAGATTTTAGCTCACTCGGGAAAAATTAGTTTCTATTTTTTCGTGCAAGAATAAGACACTTAGCTCTTTTATACGCGTGTGTGTATGAGAGAGTGGGGATAGAGCCCACCGTGTAGATGCATATAAAGCTTGCCAAGTTACGTAAATAATAAACACATGGTAATATCGTTTTAAATTGCTAATACTAATGTAAAAGAGTAAATTTTTTGTACTAAACTAGAACATTCACTTAAAAATAACAAGCAATAATTATTAATTTTTAAATAATAAAATTTCTGTTTCATTATAAAACATTAGTTAATAACAGAATAGTTGTATTTTATTTATTTTTTTCATTCTTTTCACTTATCCTGAAAAACCATTTAAAAGACCCTTCGAAGATCCGCTGAAAAAGAGGCGGATCCGGATACAGATATGAATTTTTTTTTCGCTCTGACAGATCCGGATACTGTTAATTTATTTTTCTTTAGACGGATACGGATATGTATTACGTATGTACTTTTTTTTTAAATATCCAGAGATAAGGATACGAAATATTCGGCACACCTCTAGAACGAACCTATCAGCTTAGTCTGTGCACAAGAAAAACATTTTGCAGTTTTTTTCAACAATATGAACGCCGATCAATTTACTTTGCACAGTGGCATATTTTCGAACTTCTATTAATTAATTTCGATAAGAAAACTGACAAGCCTACACTTTCAGGACAATCCAATAAAAACTAAAAAGGGAAAAGAAAAAGAAAATTCCGATAATTAATTTAATTTGAACCAGCAAAATTTACTTAGTAGAACAACTCGAAGATTGCGTATTTGGCAAAGTTTCAATATCTGTTTTAGCACTGTTTTATATATGTATAAGAAATGCTGTTTGTCTGAAGATATCGAAAATCCTAATAAAGAGATAGATTGAATGTATTTGAAGTTAATTTTTATTAGAAGTCTATAATAAAATTTCAGGGAATTGACAACCACCTTCTTTTAGTTCATACAATATAAAATTATAAACAAATTTACAGGTTAAATTTTGATATATTATTTATTCAAGTACACTTCGTTTGCACCGTACAATTGTAGCTGAAATGAAGAAATATGTGAAGTCATCTTAGCTGTTGTAAAAGAAACTATTGACTCTCTTATATAAAGATTAAATATTTTATTTCTGGTTTGCAAACTTTTGCAACAGACGTGCCAAGCACAGATTACGGTATTGAGCCAAAAAGAGTTTTTTTTTTTTTTTTTCAGAAAGTAGACGGCGAGAATCTTTTTCCTCCAATCAGTGCATCTATCAAAAAGAAATTCTGGATCATTACCTTCATGTGACACTGTGTGTCCCTGACGTCAAGTTCAAGTCGTCAATCACTGGCTTTTCACATTTAAATCGATCTATCAATCACGCACTAAAATGAAGCTTGTGACTGGGGGGGAATTAGTAAGCGAAGCACTTAAGCAAAGCTCGCGAAAAGGTTTGTCTAAAATCAAAGCATCTCTTAGAATCGAGGGTGAAGTATTCATCTATGAAAGAATCTATTTTACATGAAACACAGATGAATTTCTCCAGTAATTTGCAGCATAATTTACTGAATACATAAAAGTGAGTATATTAAATGTAGGCTAAAGGAACCAAATAAATTTTATAAATTTTCATGTACGCCGCTAAACAACGGAATTCAGACTTAATATGCGTTATTTTCAGACTACGGTTTCTTAATAAAACTATTGAATGCTCAGAAAATGAAGCTTTACTGAATGCTTACAGCAGAGAGTTTTCATTCAGTTGAAGTTAAAAAGACTAAAAAAATTAATCTTGAAAGATCCATACATTTTGAACAAAGAAAATAAACCAATGATTTTGATTAATGAAACTTTCACTACTCTAGAAAGTAAGTACACTATTACATAAATTGAATAACTTAAAATGTATTTCCACGTAATTTTATAGTAAAACATCTATGTAACTTTTTAAACGTCTTTTATAAAATAAAAAGGAGCAAACTGGCTTTAGAAAAGGTATGTATACTTGAAACTGAATTATTAAACTTGCGAGTATATCGTGCTTTAAAATCTGGCTTTAATTCAAATAAAAACACTTTGGGTGTCTTTGTAGACTTCCAGGGTGCTTATGACGCTACATGTAGAAAGACACTAGCAACAAGGTGAAGAAGACTAGTGTCAAAGCTGCATAAAGAGATTCCTGGCTCAGAGATGGGTCAAGGTATGATGGAATAACGTAGAATTTAAATTTAGGCAGTAAGGTGGGATTGCTTCAGGTCGCTGTTAGTAGTCCTTCCCCTTTCAGCATTTATATTGATGATTTTATTAAAAAACTGAAAAAAATAGAAATATCCAGGCATGCATACTTGCAGATGACCTCCTAATATGGACAGAGACAAATAACAATCGGAATTACAGAAGACAGCAACTTAAAGCTTGAGAGCATTATGAATATAGTACTCTCCCGTCTTGGGCAGTGGATAATCAAACGATTATAAACAAATCTAACGCAATATCCCAGTTCTTTACTTTAGTTATCTCTGGTTTTGAACTATATTTGCATATTTCTAAGCTTGATAATTGTGATGATATCAAGTACTTGCGTGTAATTTTGGATAACAAATTGAGTTTCCTGGAACATATTAATCTAGCAAAAATGAAAGTTGAATAAAGATTGCCTAATCCTAAAGAGATTTCCAGGCGCAAAATGAGGGATGCTCTCCAACCATCTTAAGATATAATTACAATGATTATATTAAACCAATAATTAACTACAGACGTAAAGCACTTATTTCAATATCACAATCCAAAATAGAGACCCTTGACTGAGCACTAAATAAAAACTCTACGTATAATCATAGGAGCAGTTAAAACAACACCTATTGAAGCAATGCTAACTTATATGTCCAATTCTTCTGTTACTGCTGAATTGAAGGCGTAAAAAAGGGCTACTTTCTTATCCACCAAGCGGCCTAAAACCTCAGATTTGAATAACTTCTAAATGACCTGAATGCAAATTTTCATTTCACCGAAGAAATTGTAAACCCGTTGGATTTTTTTGGGAATGCCTTGTCCCCTTGATGTGGATATTTGCAATTAAAAAAAAAAGCTACTTTGGATAAAATTCTCAAAACAACAGCATTGTCAATACTGGAAGAAAAACATCTTAAACCAGAGTGGATCCGACTATTTACATATGACTCAAAATTTAAAGACTCTGCTGGTGCGGGTATTGTTTTTTCCCTCCCCACAACTGGCAAACATCTGCCTAATTTTGATGCTGAAACATTCATTCGCAGTTGTTTTGACTGAGGAAAATTTTATATCTGAAATACATTCTTTTTAAACAGCAGTTATTCTGGTGGATTCTAGATCAGCCATTGAAGCAATTGCTTAACAAAGACAGTCTGAGTCCAAAATTATTACCAGCAATATATCAAGTGCCTTAACGAAAATGGTAACGCATCTTCTTCCAGTCGATCCCATCACATGGCGGAATTGACGGAAACGAAAGAGTACACCATTTGGGGTAAAAAAGGGACAGAAGTTCCTGGATAGAGTCCCTATCCCCTATTGAATGAAGCCTATAGAAGAATTATACGGGAAGACTGACTGGAGAAGAATGGCTGGAATACGGGAAGAATGACTGGACAAAATTTAGTGGAAGAAACTGGCAAAGAGGTTGTTGCTAATTTTAGATTGACAACTGGACACAACGGCTATCTGGCCGAACATCTGGCCAAAATAGGGATTTTGAATTTCTCATTTATGTGTTCTATTTAAAACAGAGAAAAGGAAAAAAGCCCATCTACTTGTTTGCTCTGAAATGGACTCTTAATCTACAACGGAATGGTGATTTATAGACTCTTTATTGAAGAGCCAGATAACTAATGCCCTGATCATGCGGACTTTTTGTATTGTTGTGTTTCTAGCCTTTTAAACTTTTATACTAGAACTTTAAAGCTGCTTTTAAAATTGTTTTTACCTGATTTAGACATTTGGTCATCAATTTATCTCCCTTTGTAGTTCCCCCTTATTTCCCTTTCTAGGTGAGCGGCCAGATTGATATCGACCGAGTTTCAATGTAGCCATAAGAAACAACAATTTTTATAAAATGAATAAAGGCTTTTTTAAGCATGCGCTATAATTTTTAAATGAAAAAATTTTTCTAAAATACGATATAAAATATATACGTCCATTTCAAAAATACAAGAAATGCCCTCTCATCATTAGCTAAAAAATAAATACCAACCTATACAATTCCATTTTGCAATTTTACTTTAGATGCATGTACAGATTTCATAGCATTATTGTAGTAAATGTTTCTTTTAGGTTTCGATTTATGCTTTTTTGATTTACATATATTTTTTAATTTCGGCTTTTTTGAGTATTTTTGTTTAATACTGAGCGATGATTAATTTCCTATCAGAACTGCTGTTTAGATTACAGTGGTTAATCAAACGGCATTAACTTAGGAAATAGTATTTTAATAAGGTCTTGAAGCCATTCTAAAACAGTACCAAACAAAAATCATTCAGAATTCAAATTTCGAATTTCAGTATATGAAATATTAGGTTAAAATAAATAATTTATTTATTTGCACGTATGTAAAAGGCAACCTAAATCTTTTTTCTTGAATCTGAGTAAAACAGAATGCAATTAGTTGAAAAGACAAACCATAAAACCATTAAATTTCAAAGTGAAAATAACTTCTGTTGAAGTTTCTAAGTTTTCCGAGATTAAAAGCATTCTCCTAATTAAAAGAAATAAGAAAAGCAAAAGAAAGGAGTATATTGTCGTTAAATGTCAAAGTTCCCAGGCTTTCTTTATTATTTTATTGCATTTAATTTTTAAATCGCTTAAGATTTTCTGAAGAGTAATGTTATAGAACTGCAAATGTTAATATTTTTATCGCATTCTAAGCTTTAAATGTACATTAAAAAACAGTACTTAAAGGTTAAGCTGTTGATATTTTTTTTAAGCTTACTTACTTTTTTAAGGATGAAAACATTTCATGATCTTTGAATTTTGATAAAAAAATACTTTTTTAAAGAAAAGTATGTTCTATCATAAATTACTAATTTTTAAATTATTGCAATGAATGCAAACATCCCATGAAATTTCCATTTTTAATTTATTTCCATAACACAATTTCATTTTTAGATATCATTTTATAATTTTCATTAAACTTTTTCGCAGAATTTAGTTATTACAAATTTAATTATAACATTATTTAAAATGCTCATGTTAAGACGGAAAAACGTAAAGAACTTGTAAGATATTTGTCGCATATTTTTACGCGAAATATTTACATTACATTGGATTACTCAGAATATATGCATTAACAGAACATATGAATTAATCAAAATATACGTATATATTTGTACAATGCACAAATTGGTAGATTTTAAAAAATCTGAATTTTATGACGTACTGGAATATAATTTTGTAGGCTAGTAATATTTTTTAATTACAACGATCCTCTGCATATGCTTAACAGCAATGCATCGTTTCCTTTTAATTGATTTTATTTGCAATTCATAACTGTTATATTTTTTCGTTTTTAGCTTAGTAATTTCAGACAAGAAATTTAATAATTTAGTTGGAAACTAAGAAACGGCTAAAAGAGCTACAAAAAAATGCACCAGCGATTAGTGAGCTGTGTGCAAGGGAGAACTAGTCCTGAAAGGGTGTTTTTTTTTTTTTTTTTTTTTTTTTGCGCGTGCGTATGTGTGTTTACAAAGCAGCCTAATTTGGCTCCGAAACTCAAAATAATAAAATATATTTAGAAATTCAAACAAAGCTCAATTTTTGCAATAAAAATCAATGACTTTTTAGCCATTTTATTCAAAATTAATACTATTCATGTTATTAATATTATTCGTGTCAAAATTAATTTCATTCACGGAGTGAATGTTGAAAGTACTTTATGATTTTGAAGTAAAGTGTTTTTTATGACTTAAACTTATGAACTCACTTTTACGTTCTCTTGCATACAAAATGTAAAAAATGCTAATTACAACTAAACACATATATTGATAATTATTAGTACTGGAGCTATTTGATCAACATAAAATATTCTTGTAAATAATGAGCGTTGAAAAATACTGCCAGGTACGCTATATGACACATTACAATACTTGAAATGTTGTCTGTCTAGGTAGCGTATCCGGTACACAGGCTGGAAAAAACTGCCAAAAGGCTTCATTGCCCGACAACATTTCAAAGAACTTTCGCAATAATTGAGTAGAGTTTTCATAGATGAAGCAAATTGTAAATAAACACATAGAATGAACACCGAAACAAAACTAGCTTCAACAGTTAAAGTAAGTAAGTGGATGTTGGATTCGGTGTCGCAGATTGAACTGAGGAGAAGATGGTAGTTGTTAGACATAGTTGAGGAACTTAGAATGAAACTAAGACTTTAGTTGAAAATTTTTGGAAAGAGTGGTAGTGGTGTAAAGGGATGAGTGCAAATCTTTTTTTTTTTTTTTTTTTTTTTTTTTTTTTTTTTTATATATGTAGGTCCGAAAGAAATTGTTTCACAACCAAAACAAATTTTCGCAAAGCTATAAAAACAAAATGGAAGACATGCAGTCCATTTAGCTCCTTTTACAAATAAATTTATCATATATAGCCTAAATGAAAAGAGTAGGTGACGGTTTGAACGGAAAATGAGCATAAAAGAAAAATTAACCTTTTAAATAAATAAAAAAAACTTCTATTTTATTGTATTAGTTACATTTGGTGAAATCGAAAGGTAAAGTCTCTTCAACCGTGGTTCATTATAATCATTATTTTAAATATATAAATGTGTTTTTTGAGATCAAAACTCAATAATTTTGATTAATACCTATAACGCTATATTTTATGCTAGAAATAAAACCCTATTAACTTACAAACATAAACATAGTAAATTCTTGATCGATTATTATATTTCTTCTTGTAAAGTGCTTTACTTTCCAAAGTTTGCATATTTGTTTAGAGTTTATTTTTTTAATATCGTGTTTTGAAGTTTCAAAAGCACTTAAACAACAGCACATGCATTTATTATTGTGTTTTCTACTGCGCTGTTTAAAAGCAGAACTTAGTCTGAAAATTTACTTTCGAAAATGGATGGCCTTACAAATAAATGCAATCTCCTCAATAACTGAAAACATGCCAGTTTCTTTTTAAATCGTAATTGGTATGCTGATACAGTTTTCCAAACATTTTTTGAGTAATCGGTGGTCACGCAAGAACCACCTGTAGATTATTTACTGAATATGAATGCACTTAAATCAGCCGTTTGTCTGTTTTACAGATCGACGTGACTGCAAAACAGGAATGAAATACTCAGAAACACTATAAGTCGTAAAAGAATTTAAATGTGTTTTTCATCATGATTTTTCTTCAAGTTTATTTTTATCATTAGAAAAAAAGGAATCCATGTTCATATTGCTAACTTAAGTTCTGTATGCATTAGATTTTTTTTTTAATGCCTGGTCATTAAGAAAATTATTCGATAAAATTGTATAGTTACTTAAAGGTACTGAATATTAAATTATTCATAAAATTGATTGGATAAAAGTTTGAGATAATCCGTAACATCTGTCATTTTAAACCAGCAGTAAGTGAGCAATTTTTTTTTGAGAATGATTAAGATAAGTGAGCAGTTTTATTTGAGAATGATTAAGTTAATTTAACTAATAGCAAATTGCATTTATTAACTTTTATGAAAACTGGACTTACACAACTTTAAAAAAAACCGTTCGGGTGTAAAGTACAGTAACCTTACATAAAACTTTAGGAATGTACACCTGTATGTTCGAAAGATGCCTAACAGAACTACAGAATGCCTACCTATTACAGGGGAGAATAGGGAGGGATGGGACATTTTTAACAAAAATATTTTTAAGAATTATCTTCGAATTCCAAATTATCATCTTGAAACTTTTTTCCATTATTAAATGTAAATCTGATGGTAAACATTAAAGTCTGGGTAGTATAAGCAAATTAAAATAGTAAGAAAAATGTCCCATCTATCCCTCATACAAGAGAGGGAAAAAGTCTTTCGTCCAAGGCGTTTTCTTTAGGCAGATAGCCCTTATGTAGCTTAGCCTTAATCACAAAATCTTCAGGAAATATGAAAGAAGTGTCCAGACATTTTGAAAACAAAAATAATCAAAATGCTTCTTTGAAAAACACTTTACACATTTTAAACTAAGGCGCACAGCTATCACAATTGCTGTGCTAAAATAAAATTTCATTAATATTAGAGTGCAAAGTTGATCTTATTTCGAAAAGAATATTGTTTAAAAATGCAAAACCTAACGTTCTGACAGTCACCATTTTAAGTAATAATTCACTAAAAAGATAATTTATAGATGCGAAATGCTATTGGGAGTAACATATATAGTTATTAAGTAAAGTTTGAAGAATATTTATTGATGCATTAGAGCATTTATCGAAACGAAACTTGGCACAAGGGTAAGTTAGGGAATCGTAAATTGTAAAACAATAGCTGAGCTGACCATAACATTTCATAGAATGATTTATTAAGTATTAAAAAATAGAAATGTAATTAAGGTTGTAATTTATTCGAATAAAATTCAAAGAGTTTTTATTTCTTAGATTTCCTGCCATCTGATTCAAAAAGTATTGATAAGATAAAATTAAGGCTTCAAAAAACGAGAAAAAAAAGTTATTTTATTTCATTTTATTTAATAATTTTCCTTTCTATTTATTTTCTCAAATTAATTTTAAAATTATTTTAAAAATAACTACGATTTTATTGTAGCGGTAACTTTTGTTAATTGCTGTTGGAAAGCTCAAAGATATGTATTTGAGTTAGCAAGCGTTTTACAATACTGTAGATTTATTTTTTGTTGCCTGATGAAAATATTTTTATCGGACGAAAATTAGCTGATCTTATTATGCCATGGCTTAAGAACTATGTATGTGGATTTTATTCTATGTATGTGGATTATTGTATTCTCACGCTGTTTTCCATTACTTTAAATTGTGTTTCTACCACTAAAAATGTGTTTTCACATTTCATTAGTTTGAGGAATTATGCCTAACCTTCATCATGTTGTAATTCGTTGAAAATATGTAACATTTTCTAGAATATAGTATTCAAATTTTTATGACAATTAATATAACTTTCATTTCAAATATATTCATGCCATGTCTATTGTACATATAAAAGCAAATACAGGTTTTCTTTTATCGATTTCCTTCGTGATATGTACAACCCTTTTCATTTGCTTCATCTAAAAAAGTGGCGTTGGAAATTGTCACGCCATCTGTGAATAAAATTAAAATTAGCATGTTTAATATTCTGCATCATGTATTGGGCGTTGTCTAAATAAAAGTGACTCTTGAACCAAACAATTATATTTATCCAATTTAAAACATATAAATAACGAGAAAGAGAAAATCGTTGGTTAGATCAATCAAAACAAAATTAATGCAAAATAAAATATGTATCACCCTTCATAGAAATTACGTATTATATTGAATAATTGATGCTAGGTTTATATATTTTTTAATACAGTTTCCACTTCAATCAATGAAATATGCAATTTGAAAATGTAAACAACATGCTAATTTGCTGTTTTAAAATACATAAATTCTATAATCTTTCTAAGCTGCTGCCATCTATCGGAAACAAACAAAATTACTATTACAGTATTTTGCACCAGAACTCAGGCACTTAGAGGTTTCAGCTTCATTGATTTTTAATTGTATCAGCTTCAATCAACCATATTTGTCGTCTATTTTACAATAGTCAAAGACTTCAAAATATAAGGATAAATCTGTTTTTGAGTTTGTACTATTTGAGGGGAAAAAAAATTTCTTGAAGTAAGCGAAAATATCCATGAATTTTCTGTACACAGATTTAAAAAAAAAAAAAAAAAAAAAAAAGCACACACATTCAATTATAACACGAATTTGGATAGTAAAATCCGTAATGTGTATAAAGAAGCAACCTTATATTTGCTTTTTTTTTTTCAATTGAATTTCAAGAAACATGGCGATTTGGTGGTGTTTAATTGTCACTCGACCTAGTCACATTCTTATGTTATCTGTATTCTTCTTATATTATAAAACTGCACTAAAGAATTTTATAGCAGAAAAATAATTATGTTTAAAGATAATTATCGGGTTACTTAAAAAATATTGGTGACTGCACGTTCATTAATTTACTTATTAAGGGGTGTTGCTACAGCCCAATCTGACATCCCCTGCCTATACTCCTGTGTGGAAGCAAGTAATATTTGCCATGTGTTGAGTGAACCTGAATTTGATAATCGTGAACATTATTTCTTTAGCTAAATATTCTGGGAAATAATCCTCTTCTATGCATCCTTTTCTTAATGTATATTAAGAATACATTGACTTGAGTGTATTTTCTTTCGGGCATTAACATGAATTTTGTTAAAAAATATACAGGTACTTTTGAACTTACACCATTTTTCCCCACCATGGGGAAAAATGAGTGTTTCAATACTTGCCTAACTAAAAGTGACACTGTGGAAAAGTACTTTTATAATATTAAAAAATAATGCTATATTTTCAATCTATATAAGTCCAATGTACTTAATATACATCAAAAATTTAATTACATTAATTTTATATTTTGATTTCGGGACCTTTAAAAATATACATGATTTTCCCACCATTTTACTCTACCTAACCCTTATATATATATATATATATATATATAAAACACTCAAACATTCATTGGTGTTAATGATACTATTCACTTCACTATTTTCTCATTATCAGTAAAGATATTATTATTCGCCCTTAAAATTTCTTAAGCAATTATTTTGCAATTTTAAAATAAAGAAACATATGTTCTAATTGTTAGCGTATGCAACGTCAAATGTAACCATTCACTTATACAATTAAAAGACTAACTCACTAGTAAATGGATTCTTTCAATTTCAAATATGGGATTACCTAGAGAAAAAAAAAAATCATATGTAATTTATAAGTATCAAAAATTATAACACAAATTTAAGAAAGAAAACTGTACATATATATAATTAATGGTAATAGGAATATGATAAACCTCCAATATCACAGCAGATTCTTAACACTGTAATGACAAATGCATTACTACCTTTGCATTTAAAAAATGAGAAGTATGGATACTTTTATACGCATTTTATTCGTTGTAAGCAATGGTTTCCGTTTATTTTTTAACAATTATACTATCAAAAAGTTATTCGAATGTAAGCTTAACTTCTCATAAATAAATGATCACACAGCTCTGAAAATCACACTGTTGGAAAGAAATCTTAAGGTGTTATTAATATATTTGTAGATAAAGTCCCATGTGGAGACTTGTTGCAACGGCTATTAAAACGTGTATATACATTTCATTAAAAAAAAAAAGAGAGAGAAGTCTTACACTCAATGCATTTAGTCTTTGTACACTTAAAATAAAATATTCATATTCAATTTTTAATATTATAGTTACCAAAGTAATATTATGACACTTACATTCTTATATTAATTTTAAATTTGCCATACAGACAAAAATAAAATTTTAGATTTTTAAAGTAGCGCGGATTGGTTTCTGTACATTTTTTTTTTGCATAATTATGAAAATTTTCAAACCAATCGTTCAAGCGATGTAGATTTCATTACATTTTTTGTTACTAACTTTTTAGTCTTTTGGGGGTAATAGCGGTAAAAGTTTTACCTTGGACTGTCTGAACCAGAATTCGAGTTTTGCTCGGTTTTCTTAAGAAGTAAGATGAATATGCGTTAGAACCCCTTAAAAGTCCTCCGACCCAGGCACCCCCCCTTCCCCCTCCGTAAGCCGATGACTCTCGTGTAGGCTTGCTATGACACAGAAAAAATTATCTACATGTGGAATCAGATCAAACAGTAAAATATGATCCTACGCCAGTCACATCATATGGTAAAATATGAGTATTAAAAAAAAAAAAAAAAAAAAAAAAAAAATTAAGGTTTATACGATCATGAAATATTAATATAGTTGTTAGGTGTTGCAAGACAAAAAGCTTATATAAAACTGTGTTCGGCAATTCACAACATTAAAACTTAGAATTTATCAATAAATAAGCCCCAACATTCACTAGTGGATAAGATGGTCAAAATGGTAGACCGCTAACGTGGCAAGGTCCGGCGTTCATCTAAAGATCTGGAGGTTTGGTCAGTTTTCTCCAGATGTAACGTGAATAATCGTTAGAACCCCTTAAAAAGTCCTCCGACCAAGGCACCCCCAACCCTGGCAGATAGTCCTTGTGTAGCTTCGCCATATCATAACCCAACACTACATGAATAAATAAAAGTTATTAAATGAATTCAAGTCAAAAGAGGAATTAAAATTAGTGTTGCATTATGTCTGATGTAAACTGAATATTCCCGTCTTGTTTTAATAATAACTCATCTTCCGACATGGATCGTTATCAATAATTTTTACAGTTTTATTGGTCGTTTAGTAAATAATAGATGGCACTATAGCCTTCGACACTAATGACCATAAAATATTCGCTTAAAAAAAATAATTAAGAATAATGGAAGTGCTGCCATCTATGAGTGAATGTAAATAATAAAGCTTTTTTACTCGTTACAACAGAAAGATATCAGAAAATATTCTTTTCATGAGTATTGGATCTAAATCTGCTTGGAAATATAAAATTTTTTATCATATGCGCAATAGCTGGTTTTAAAAGAGAGAGAGAGTGGGTGGGGGGAGGCTAAATTCCACTTTTTTGTTGATATTTTAATGAAAGTGAACCTGTCTCTTGAACAGATATGAAAAATGTCACCCTTTTTCCGTTACTTATTCTTCAAGAGAGAAAAACCTTAATATTGAAGATATTTAAAACAGAATATTGTATGGCTTAGGCATGTAATGTTTGCAGTGTAGCTTCTGTGAGCTTCTGTCGTATTATACGTGTACAACAGACCAACTTCTAGTTGTGTATATCGTAATGGCAACATACAATTTATCATTTGGAAATAAAAGAAACTATACAATTTTAAATTTAAAAGAAAATTCTTGGTATTCATTTTGAAGAATTTAATTCTAAAATGCTAGATATGTTCCATTACGGAGGAAGAGTTGACACAAACAAACCATTCCAAGAATTAAATTCTTTACAAAAACTTTAACAACTTGAAATCAATACGCTTATTTATAATATATCCTAGAACCAGCTATGAAAACTTCACACTCTAATTTAAAAATAAACTTTAGTACATGAATTTTATAAATTAACTATAGCATATGAAAAATGCACGTGCATTTATTTTTTTTGAGCCGCTGGATTAGATATTCTGTAATGAACGAAATACATAAAATATAATGCATGAAAAATGTTGAAAAATGATTTTGTTAAGAAACTGATTATGTATGAAAAATTTTCCAAAAAAAAATGGATTGAGATAAATGGAATAAACTATTCATGTTTAACATTTTCTAGCTTTTTTGGTGCTGCCATCTGTTAACGAATACGTACACCATTTAAACAAAACTTCCTACGCATGTTATATATTTCATTGAAAACACTCACAAAATAAATATTAAGATGTCTAATTATATTTACATACATAGGGTCAGGCGGGGGAAAATGGTGGTATGGAGAAATATTGAAAAGTGCCTTTTTTCACTTTTTTAATTTTGCGAAATCTTTCTGTTGTAACTTGTAATAAAGTTTTAATATGTACATTCATTCATAGATGGCAGTGCTTTAAAAACGCTGAAAAATGAGTTTCTAAGAGACTATTTTATGATCATAAGTGTTGAAGGCTATTATTAACTAACTAAACGACCAATAAAACTGTAAAAATAAATAATAATAATTCATGTCGGAAGATGAGTTATTATTAAAACGAAAAGAGAATGTTCATTTTTCACCATAAAAATTTAGATGTTTCAATATTCTTTCTGTGGAGATATGTTTTAGCAACATAACAAGTACAATGAAGTTTTAGGATATTTCAATAATATTCATGAGTGCAAAACTTCTTGTTTTTGCTCTAAACATACTACCTGTTAACAAGTGATATTGAAAGACTTTCATTTAGATTCCTTATAATTATTTTAGTCACTTATATTTTTATACATATGAGTAGAGAGACTTCAAAAGAACTGGAATATATAAAAAAATAAGAATAATATTGTAATTTCTATTTTTAAAATGTTTTTTTCTAAGATGGGGTAAAATGAGGCTGTGATTGACCTAACAAAGTTCTATATGATACTGACATTTCTATTTCTTCTTTAGTTAAACATTCCATAAAACAACAGTTACTAAAATCTTTGAAATTGGCATATTAATTAATTGTTTAGTTTACAAATTAATTTTGTAGAACAGTGGAACCAAAGTAACATTTACCCCATACTGAGTGAACCTCAATTTGATAATCGAGGGCATTATTTCTTTAGCTAAATATTTTGGGAAGTAATTCTTTTCTGTACAGTTTTCTTCTTGAAGTATTAAGAGTACATTGAACTGAGTGTCTTTTCTTTCTGGAAATGGAAGGCTTAGCCCAACATTGTTTAGATGATGGATGCAGAAAAATAAAGTATATTTTAAATTGTACAATTTAGTATTGTTGTTTTCGAGGAATGCAAAATGAAGCATTTTACATTCATGGGAAGTAAACGACTCATGAACTTCGTTTTAATCCCAAGAGTGTCAGGAAGTATTTTCTGTATTCATC
Source organism: Cheiracanthium punctorium (assembly GCA_038373885.1). Taxonomy (NCBI): domain Eukaryota; kingdom Metazoa; phylum Arthropoda; class Arachnida; order Araneae; family Cheiracanthiidae; genus Cheiracanthium; species Cheiracanthium punctorium. The sequence continues at coordinate 554,346 of JAWZYV010016235.1, forward strand.
CTATTAAGTATTTCACCGAATTTTTGCTGATATGATCACCGGTCTTAAAGTGGCTGATGTTACGATATTTTCTGGTTACCAACAGTAAGGAAACCAGAAATACTGTAAAATCACATATTTTTCCGAGGCTTTAATTTTCGCGATTTTGGTGAGCCCCTCGTAATCGCGAATATTAAAGCTTCTCGATACACTTTTTTTTTTTTTTAAACTTCAAATTATAGTAAAAAATTCAGAAATTTTTCACTCATTAAAATTTAATGATTTATTGCACAGTTGAAAACTCTTATTTGACAACTTTCTTTCTGACAACTATTTCTTGAATGCTATGCAATTATTTCTTGAATTTAAAATAATAATACAACTATTGGAATGCAGCTCATTCACTTACAATATTTATACCAGCTCCTTTGAAGCCATTCAAAATGGGGGACGCACTTTTCCGACAAAAGAAAGTTTCTTACAATGCCTTACGCAAAAGTGGTTCTATATTTAGGGTAGTTTAGGGATTTTTAAACTTTCGGTTCTACTCATATGAAATTCGCGAAATTTTCAGCTAGCGCAATCACCAATATCTTCATTTCCACGAAAATAAGTGATTTTACAGTATATACACAATATCTTTCTACACGCACTATTCTACAATAAACAATATATATATATACTGTACCCCATAATAAGTAAATAATGGGGTAGGGATATCCAATTTAATGAAATATGCGTTTCGTTGTTTCAGGTGTTATTCCAACTTCATCAGTCATCTTACAGTTAACGCCATCCAGGATCATATTTCATTCAATACGCTGCACGTGTGTATAAAATTTTATGATCATGCATAAATTATTGCTCGGCAAATTTAAAATGAGCCTTATTTTGCCTTTAAATGGGAATCGGCAAGCACAAAGCACATGGGTTCAATATGAAAGTGTTCGTTTGTTCAGCAATACACTCAACTGCAAACACACGACTGGCTCTTGCCAGAGTACTACTCTGACTTATGCTGCTGTCTGGCTGTTGCCAGATTCGTAACCATATGAGAACTTAGCTGTTTCCTGCAATAGTCCTGTTTTTGTTTCAAATGTTTTCCGTACCCTGGTAAATCGTTTAGAGTAGGTTATCACATTGGGATATTAAATATCACCCAAAATATTCTAAAAATGAAAATGATCATTTTCTCATAAATACATCCCAATATCACTTACTTTTGGAATCGCTGATTCAGTGTTTTGATACTAAGATGAAAATTTTGGTTGTATTGAATTAATACTGTCTGCTTAAAGGGAAATTTCACTCATACTAGGCAAATAATCACAAACAAGTTTTCTAACTTTAGAAATTCTTGGACTATTTCTAAACCACAAAAAATATTAAATTCATTAAAATGGTTTTTGCAGGTTGATTGGATAAAAACTTTCCTGTATAATAAAAAATTTAATAAAGTACAGTTTATTTACTACTTAGAAACACATAAACAACACATATTTGCACGTCTTCAAAATTACTTTAATGCACTCCACGCAGTACCACAAAAAAACGTTTTGAATATTTTCAAACAAATTTCACCTCAAATTAAGGAAAAGGCTCCTAATAAAAATTTAAATTGAAAATATTGATATATTCTTAAATATAATCTAATTATATATAATTATAAATTATAAATTAAATAATGTAATTTATAATTTTTTAATTTTTTAATTTTTTAATTTATAATTTAATTTATATTTTTTTTTAATTATAAATTAAATATAATTATATTTCGTTAAATAACTAATTTTAATTAGTAAAAAACTTTTTTTTTTTCAATTTTCGTGGGCTTTTTCTGCATAGCTATTTTTCTATGTATTTTATCTTTATAATTATATTTCACTTTAATGCTGTTGTATATAATGTATATGCTTGTAAATACTATGAACAAGTTTAGAAAATTTTAAAGTATCATGTTGAAGCGTTTCAAAGATATGTTACGCGGAATGTCAAAACATGCTATTTTGAGATGTAAGCGTTTAAAGAAGAAATTTGAAATTTGTTTTCGCTATATCATATGATATGTTTTCATTATATCACGTGAAACAAACTTCGTACGATTGAAACTTCGGTATCAAGTTGCTCACAGTGAAACAAGCTACACTTCATGATTTTTTTAAAAAATCTATTTTTTTGGGTGAATCTCTGTGAACTTCCCATTAAGAAAATAATTTATCTCTGTGAACTTCCCATTAAGAAAATAATTTATCACTGTATATTGCGAAAAAATACGTGCGACCCCTTATTTTTGTGAGGTTCAGAACAATATGACATAAGTAATATTTATAGCCTATTTAAAAAGATATACATTAAATATTGCAATGATTCAAACTACCATGCGTTTCATACGTTGGACCTGGTTTATCTTAGTTTATAATTAGGAATTAACGGTTTTGTTTGTAAGCACTAGCTTACATTGACTTTTGATATCTAATGAGCGGAGCATTTAGAGATTCTTCCTAATTACCAAATACATTTTCTTTTCTATTTATAAACTGCAATAAGGGAAACAAGTATTATATAAAAAAATTAAAAAATTAAGTCAATTCCTACTTAGGTCAACAAAGAAAATTTTTGTTTTTGTTACTTTTTATTAAATTTTATCAATTACATTTAATTAATGGATTAACATTTGGAAAAATCTATTTGAATTTGAGTGGATGATTAAAAGTAAGTAGTAGACGCCAAATTTGGTCATATTTCGGCAAAACTCGCCAAGGTTGACGACAAATGGCGAGGTTTTGGGCATGGACTAAACAATGACTGCTATCACCAAATTTGGCGATATTTCGCCAAAACTCGCCAAGGATCAAGACAAATAGTCACATTTTGGGCATGGACCAAATGACTGACTATCGCCAAATTAGCAATATTTTGGCAAAAGGTCGTCAAGGTCGATGACAAATGGCGAGATTTCGGGCATGGACCAAGCAATGACTGACTACAGATGTAATATATTGAAGATGTCCCTAGACATTAATATATTGAAATTCTTTTGGGTGGTCCTGCAAATAAACTCTCCAGTAGATTAAAACCAAAAATCGATATCCGCAACTAGATGTTACAACAATCTTATATATGAAATTCCAACATTCTACGACTAATAGTTTTTGAGATTTGAGAGTAAAATACATACACAAGTATAAAAGCCGCCAAGCTTGGCGACTTTTCGCGTAATTTTTATGGTAGGACTATATGGTAGGACAATACAGCACTTGAAATGGATGAATGTCCCTAAAACTGCCATTGACCGTAAAGTGTTGGAAATTTTTGAGTGTTCCTTCAGAAGCACTATAAATGATAAAGACATTTTCTTTAAGACATTTTGTAACCCTTAACAGCATACATCACTTCTGAGTCGTTTGAACTAGCCTAATAAATCTAAAATACGCTTGAATGAATTTGGGCGGCCCTGTAGATAAACTATCCAGTTGAATGGGACCGAAATGGCGGGTGCACAGCTAGATGTTACAGCAATCCTGAATATAAAGTTTCAACATTCTACGTCTAATATTTTTTGGTATATGCAAGTTTAATGAATTTTGGCCCATAGAGCGTAATGCATTTAGAATCTTTTGGGGGTCCTGTAGATAAATTATTCAGTCAGTTGGGATCAAAACTGTATAGACATCCAGTGTCATTCAGTACAAGTTTTAAAAAAATGCATTTGAACTTGAGTAGATGAATAAAAAAGTATTTCATGAACGATTGAAAATTTGTACAAGATATATATAGGGAGAGTGTGACCTAATATTAGGAATTGAAAAAAATAGCTGAAGTCAGAAACCCGTAAATGTGTATGTAATTTAATGACGCAAAAATAGGCATGCACAATAAGAATTCCGCCAAATATCGACCATCATTGAGTAATAATATAGGCATCTTTTCCGTAAGTGTATGTGAATATATATGCTCATAAAATTGCTATGAAAAACGTTTAATATAAAATAACAAATAAATTTTAATAATATATTTGAAATTTTCGTTTTTATGGAACTTAATTATGCAAGAATACATCAATCATGCCTCTCTAAGAGCAGATACGTTCAGACCATGCCTTAGCGTATCTCAGTAAAAAATGACAAAAAGTATTTTTTATTTCCATTTTTCCTACCATGAAAATTACATTAGTGTTCAGGAAAAACTTTAAGTGTATTTTAACAACTTTCTTCGCCGTGCTTTTTTTCCTTTCATATCTTCATTTTTATTGATTGAGCGAAAAGGTATTTTAAGTTGCATGGCCATGTAATTTTCCCAGAAAAGACGATATAGTGAAAATGTACTCTGAAAATCCAAAATATTTTAGCTTTTCTATATCTTTTAAACTCATTCTTTTATTTACTCTAAAGTCTAAAATGTAATATTTTTTTTTACGGTTAGTTCTACAATTCTTAAATCGAATTCTTGTGATAACAATTTTACGCACTTTCTGAAATAGTATTTAGTGTAATTAGTTTTTTATTTCTCCAAAAATTTGTATTATTGCAGATTGTAGATTTGTAATGCTAAGCGCTGTACTTATATTGACACATACACAGAAAAGTCTCAAAAATAAAAGATAATGGAAGATTGTTAATGTAATTTACTTTTCCAATTCATCATTTTCGATGTAATGAAAACAAATCCGTAAATGTTTACTTTTTAATGACTAAGTGGAACATGGCAGCGTAAAAAACATTGATTTCATGTGAATCCTACAAAGTACGCTCAAAAGCCAGAAATTTGATTTAAAAATATCTGATGTGGACAGTACATGGCTTCCTTGCACGTTTATTAAATCAAAAATATTTTCGACGTCCATCATCTAAACTTATTTTGTTTGAAAGAGATAAAATACTGCAGTAATACTGGTTTAGCGATTTCTAACCAAATATTTTGATATCGCTAAGCTCGGTTCAATTCGAAAGATTTGCATCTGACACTTAATTTGGCGATATTTCACCAAAAGCCGACAAGCTTGAGATAGTTTGCGAGATTTTGGAGATAGCCAAAGTAGTAATTGACCAGTCTTTCAATGAATTGAATGTATCCATACACCTTAGTACATTTAAAGTCATTTGGGTGACCCCGTAAATCAGCGGTTCTCAACCTTTTAACGTCGCGTCCCCCCAACAAAGGCTCACATACGGTGGCACCCCCCCCTCATATTTTTCTGCATACATTCAGTTTTTTTAATCTTTAACAATGAATACTTAGTCGAATTTTCTACAAAATAATGTTATCAAATGAACATTTTAAGCGAAAATCGATATATTTTTGAGTAAAAATGAGAATAAATAAGATGATTTTTTTAAAACATGCATCAGTACTAGCTTTTTGGTTTTTCTCGCACCCCTCCTGCAAACGCTCTGCGCCCCCCTTGGGGGTCGCGCACCACAGGTTGAGAAACACTGCCGTAAATAAATTACCCAGTCGGCATCAATCAAAAGAAATGTACAGTTAGATGTTACACTAGTTTATAAATACCAAATTTCTACATTCTACGGTTAAAAGTTTTAGAGTTATGCGAAATGAGAAATAATTTTTGGCGCCAAATTTGGCAATATTTCGGCGAAACTCGCCAAGGTCGACAATAAATGGCGAGATTTTGGGAATGGACCAAATAGTGACTGACTATCGTCAAATTTGGCGATATTTCTCCAAAACTCACCGAGGACGATTTGGGCACATTATTATTTTGTGCACAAACAAAACGACTGACTACTGCCAAATTTGGCAATATTTCAACAAAACTCGCCAAGGTCGATGAAAAATGGCGTTCGGGCATGGCCCAAAAAATGACTGACTACAGGCGTAATACATTGAAGATGTCCATAGACGGCAATGTTTCGAAACTCTTTTGGGCGGTCCTGTAAATAAATTCTCCAGTGGATTGGAACCAAAAATCCAGATGCACAACTAGATGTTAGGTAGTGTAGTAGTTCTTATATCTTATATATGAATTTTCAACATTCTACGACTATGGCGTAATTCTTGAGGGAAACACGTGACCGTGATCGGACCATTACCTAACTATATGCTAGGACGGTACTGTACTTGAAATGGATGAATGTCCCTAAAATTGGCATTGACCGTAATGTGTTGGAAATTTTTTGATTGCTCTTGTAGAAGAACTATAAATGATAAAGACACGTTTTTCGATAGAGAAATTAATTTTGTAACACTTAACGGCATATATCACTTTTGAGTCATTTGAGCCTAATACCTCTAAAATACGCTTTAATGATTTTCTGCCCATAGAGAGTAATGCATTTAAAAGATTTTTGGAGGCCCTGTAGATAAACTATCCAGTCGAATGAGACCGAAAAAAGAGTGCACGACTAGATGTTACAACAATCCTAAATATAAAATTTCAACATTCTACGACTATTAGTTTTTGAGATATGCGAGTTTAAGGGGATGGTGGACATTAAAAAGTTTTTTTTTTATTTAATAAGATAGGATTATGAAATTTTGTATTTTAATATATTAAACTAAAAGCATTATAAACAACTGAAAAAAAATTGAAATAAATTTTAAAAATATTAGTAATTAATTAAAAATTAATTAATTTTTTAGTTTCGAAAAAATGCTCCATGCGTTTTGATTTTAACTTTTTTTAGTAATTTTGTTTTATAATAGCATAAAAATATATTTTAAAAACGTCTGTGTATCGGTTTTTCATTCGACCGAGTAGTTAATTTTTTAGAAATATTTTCATGGATATATACCAAACCTTCCCGAAATTTTTCAGTTTTCGCAAATAAAAGTGAAATTTCATTACCGAAATTTTGACCCTATTTAAAAAGGATACACAGATTTATTGTAATATATGAGAAGAATGTTTGTAGTAAATTTTGTACAATTCCGACCAAAATTAAGTCACATGGAGCATTTTGAAGGCAAGAAAATCACAAAAAACTTGATTTGGAGAAAATACTGTTTAAAGTGTCATTTTCCATTTACCTTTAATACCGTCTCTTCTGAATAATTTTATTTATGATTTTACCTTAACAAAACATATTTTAAAAATAATTTCATTCGATTATTAGCTTATTTTGTAAAACGTTCAATAAAAATTGTGACGTGTTTATTTACGCGTTTGTTTGCATTTTTCTGGACATTTAACTTTTTTCCACTTTAACTTTTTTTTAATTTTTTCAAACCCTAATATCTTTTAAAAAAATTACCGTAGACACACGCGGTTTTTTCTCAATGGTTCAGCTTTAACTGTAGAATATTAGTATGTAAAAAAGAAAAAACACATTTTTGGGGGCCAATTTTGATGATTTGGGTGTCCACCATCCCCTTAATGAATTTCTGTCCATAGAGCGTAATGCAATTAAAATCTTTTGGGCGGCCCTGCAGATAAGCTATCCAGTCGATTGGGGCCAATAGATTTTGACATATGCGAGTTACATACATGCATACGTACATAAGTACGTACAGACAGCGTGCAAAAACTGGTCAAGATAGACTCGCTGTTGATCAAAATGAGTTGCAGAAGTATTTATATGATCGTGCATACTAGCGTACGATGAGCAAAATCTTAATGATACGATGAAAAAATTCTTAAAATTAAATTTAGAGGTAGTCAAAATCGGTTTTTTTTTCGTCGAATTTTGGCCCCCGAAATTTTTATACTCCGTACATGAAAGTAATAAGTTTACGTTTGTTGGCAGAAAATATCTGAAAATTTAAGAGTTGAGTGTGATGTTCCTCTCTTGTCCATACAAATACCCATTATTTCTGTTTTATGCCTTAAATGATTGCAACTGAATATTCTTTTATTAATTTTTTATCACACAACTTTTAACTCTTATATACTCCTGGTAGAAGTTATATTATTTTTAAAAAAGGGGTGTTAAACAAAAAATTACACTAATAAGTTCAAGTGCATTAGTGATGTAGCTGATTTTATGTTCATAACAATCTCTAGTAATAATATTAACTAAAATCAAATGTGCCTTGATTCCTTAATATTTATTAGTAATCGAACATTCTTTTTTAAATATAAACTCTTTATATGAACAATAAAAATATTTCTAGATTTATTATTTAAGTGAGGAACACATTTACTCCATGATTATATTTTGTATTTATTTAAAATTTCACTTGCGTTTGTTTGTTGTTGTTTTTTATTAGAAAAATCTGCACGAGGATCTGCACGAGGAAAATAATAATGTCATACAATTTTAAAATGATTAAAACTTTTAACATTTATAATGCTATAAAATAAAACATTTTGGTCCTATTATGAAAACTGAGGTTTAGAGAATAGAGATACATGCATGTAACAAATATGCATAACATAATATAACATTCCATTCTTAACTTTTTTTTAAATCTTGCAGGTAAGTATGAAAATCAGAAACTGAGAAAATGAAGTTTGTTTACATTGCGTTTAAAGGGAAGGTCCATGTTAGCTTTTATGTTTCTAATTACTCGTACAAAAGCAATTTTCGTACGATTTTGATGTGGTTTGTTTTAAAATGTTCCTAACATTCTGAGTTATTTTTTAAAAATATTTTTTAAAAATCGATTTTTTGACGGTGCAAAGGTTCTTACCTTTCTTAAATAATTTCCAGTTTATTTACTGAGGTGTATTTCTTCGACTTCACCGGGTTTGTGCCAATTTATATCTTTGTAGCAGAAGAAATCTTGTAACTATTTTAAATTATACTATTGTCAATTAAACATTTCTAGATTATGAATTAAAATTACAGTCACTTAATTGCCGTTTTCGACAACCTAACTGTGTGAAGCGGGGTTTTCTGCATTCACAGCAAACCAAAAGACCTGGACCTAAGCAATACACTTGTGCAGGTGCCGCACAGCCAGCTGCGTCAAAAAAGGGTCTCTAGATGAACGCACGCGATGAACGTTTCGATCGTCCGCCATCGTGCTGGTAGTTAAGTCGAGCGATGGCAACGGCTGCCCTTTTTTTCAGCATTGGGCAATCTATCCAGCTGTTCTCGCATTCTTCCATTTTTCGGCAGATGTCAGTGCTGTTAAAAAGAATCGTGACCATTTTTTGACGGGAAATGCCGTACTAAAAAGTAAAGGATTCTCGTGGAGCCATGTCACCCGCAACTATTTTCATAGAAATCCAATCTATTCTTCGTGACTGTCAACAGTCAAAACGTCAGAGTCGGGTGTTCCCAGAAAGGGAACACTGCGCGTTAAAGGGTTAAAAGTGACTGCAAAGAAGCAGAATAACCCATTCAGTCTTTGTCAGTTCCCCAAAAGCACAACAAGACACACATAAAATACAATTACTCTGCTATTTATTACGGAAACTTGTTCAACTAAACCTGAAAAATATCCTCCAAAACATTTGCATAGCGCACTTGACCTTTTCATGAAACAAGAGCGCATCTTAATATCTTCCCTTTATGGGCTTCAGTAACACAGTTGTTTCAGTAAGTAAAAGAAGATGCACATAACAGCAAGAGAGAGATAAAATGAACAACTCTTTTTCCAGAACACAAGGACGCTTTTCTGGTTTGAACGGATGTCTTAACGCTCGCATTATTTTGCGCATTTGCGAGATAAATCCTATGTTTTCTCCCATCCGCTGGCAATTCAGAGCTATAAAAGTAAGACAACTTGCTCCCGGAATTGAATTTTTGGACAGTGCATTCTTTTGAAACGTGAATATCAGAACTCCGATAAAATCCGTCGTTGCTTTCAGTGTCGCATTTCTGGATAAAAGTGAGAAGGGTTTATTCAAATTAAACGCCGTTTCTATCTGTCAGTTACAGATATGTTTTTTTTTTTTTTTTTACTTACTTTATTGTTGCATGAGCAAGATGCTTCTCAGTTTTAACCCATTTATGCCTAGTGTCCCTTTTTTGGGACGGCATTTTCGCTATTAGTCGAAAACGTTATTTATTTTTCCTAGTCTTTATTCATGAGTATTGAGCCTCAACTCTGCAAAATATTTTAACATGACCCAGTAAGATGTTGATATTTCGTTTTTTATGCATAATGATTTTAAAAGAAATCATCCCTTGTTCAAGAAGTTGACATCAAAAATTTATCTATTATTTCTGTTACCAGTAAAAATCGAAAAAAGTCGAAAAAATACCCAGGCACAAATGGGTTAAAGACAAAAAAAAAAAAAATGTATTAGGTTGTAACGAAAGTTTCCACCGCAAACATCGTCAGCACACAGTTCGCGTTGGCGTATTGGCTCCTATTTTGTCAAACGATTTTTGGCATTTGAAAGAAAGAGGCTTACTTTATAACACTGTGTTGTGAAATCTGTAAAAAGTATAGTTATCATTAAGTATAAGGTGTCCCAAATGGAACTATCACTCTAGAGGATTAGAACCATCATTTACTTCCACTTGTGTTGCAAAAAGTCAGCTCCATAATATCAACGAATTATGAGTACAGCTTTAAGTACTAGTGTTGTATAATGTGACACTGTGCAGGTTTGGTACCGAAAGTTCAAAATCAGTTATCTAAGGAGTCAGAAGTTAGTTTTTCAGGCAGATATAGCGGAAAACTTTCGTTACAACCTGATAGTTATATTTTATATATTCTGGCAAGCGTCTATTTTCAAGTTAGTAAAACGTCTAAGAACGAGAAAAATGAAAATAATAATAATAATAATAATTGCTGAAACTTTTCTTAACCCTGAAAATTTTAGTTTAATGCAAGCCTTAGAAAACGCATTTTAACTTGAATATCTCATATTTTTCATACATAATGATAGTATGCAGATACGAACGGGATAAAATCAATAAATAATACGAGTGTTGTGAATTGTGTTTAAGGCATGCCTACAAGAAGGATATCTGCCTGAGGGTAGCCAGCTTTGAGTGGGGCACATTTTAAGGGGTTCTAATGCATAATCCTGTTACATCTGGAAAAAATAGCCCGAAATCCCAGACCATTGGATCGATAACCGCGTATCGATCTAATGGTAGACCAGAACCCTGGATCTTAAACAATTCTGACATCTACCATATTCAAAGTCTTATATACATACGGTTCATAAATAATAATAGTAAAAAGGAATAAAAACGCATCTGAAATATGCAGTTTAATGAATCATCATTAAAACCCAATTAAAGATTCTTTTTTCGAGATTCTGCAAAAGATTTTACTTAAATAGTGGGCAAACAATGATCGATGCTTGCGGTAAAATCAGTAGTAATGGACCATGAACCAGTATTGTACCACTTAATTTTAAAAGTTAAAAGAATAGTTCGTTAGTCACATAATCACATCTAGAATCAGCTGAAGTAAAAGATATCAGAAAGACAAAAAGAAAAAAAAATATCTTTTACTACAATTTTTAGTGCAGGTGTGAATTAGGAAGGTTTTTTTTTTTTTGAAAAGTAAGTGGTCTATTCATGGCTCTTTTACCTCAGACTTTCTCAAAAAGTATTAGACTTTTTTATGAATTTAATATTTAAAGCAAATTTGTAAAATCACTTAAAATGTTGAAAAGCACAAAACATAATTTGAATAATAAAATTGAATATTCAGTCTCGGGAGTATCATGAAATAATTAAAAATACAACGGTAAAATAAAATAATTATTATTTCTCTTGTATAGTTTGATAAAAGATGTCGATCTACTGAAAAAATGGTGTGTTTTGATATACACTTGAAAATCGTCCTTGTTATAAAATTTAGCATTAAATAATTAGCGTTTCTTAATTTAAAGATTCTTCGATTTTGGAAAAGCAACCACAGAGAAAAAGTGATGATTTATAAAAAAATGATTTCGGAGTATATACTTTTAATGACATAAATTAAAATCATGATTTTTGAACTATTAACTCATAATTGTTTTAATAAGTAAAATGGAGATAAAAAAAGGTGTAAAACATGTACTTAAAAAAGCAGAGAAATATTCACCGTGGAAATTCACTAGTCATTATTTCTTTTGCAACAAAAATATGTAATCCATACAAAAAAAAGTTTAACTGTGCAAAAGAAAAAATATAACGGGAAGATTAATATAAAAAGAAATGTGAAGTTAACTTGCATTTCAAACCTAACTTTAAAATAGTGCGCTTCAAAAGAAAACAATGTGACACAAAGTTGTTTAACTTTCCGGAAAAGTTCCTTCTCGAAATATTTTACGACTTATTTTATGAGAAAACATGATTTTATGAAAGTTCTGAAAGATAAAATATTCATAAATCAACCTTACGTTACAAAATAAAGAAAGACGGAGAATTAACACAGAAAGAGTCGCTGTGTGAAAATGCTGAAATTACAACTTCCGAAAAAAGTAGAATTTTTAAAAATACTTGATAGGAAAAGGTACAATGTCTTTCAGAAGTAGTATTACAGAATTTTTCGTGAAATGTTTTTGCGTACATCTTTCAGTGAAAAATCTGAAATAATTTTTATTTTTACTAGGTGCGCACTTGCCTATTAAGGATTGCCCACAGATGAGTGAGGTTAACCAAACTGTTTGTTTTATTTGTGATATCAGTTTGAATGAAGGTGAGTCATCCAAAGAGGCCTACGGAGGCTCACTGATTTGTTCCGGCACTTAGATACGTCATCTAACCGCCGAATCTAACCAATGAGGAAACGTCCGTAGGCCTCTTTCGGAGTGCGCAAGCAGGCCCGCTAGAATCACGATGGGCCCGCTCCGAATTGCACAGCAATTCCCGGACAAAAATTCCGCAGTTGCGAGGTATGGTGCAAAGAAGCATTGCAAAAGAACACAAACAGCTATACACATTAATGGGACAGAAAACATTTTGTTGAGAGGTTTTACCACAAAAAGTGTTCGAAATTACGACCAGAAGTGGTTAGGAGGCTTTACAGCGGCGTCGCATGGAATTCCTTACGTTTTGGAAGATTAGTGACTTGTATGTTTCCTGGTAGTCTTGTGGCAGGGCTAAACGGAAGGTCCTGTAACCAGCGATTCTGCTGGAAGTCGTCAGTTGCCACTCGGTTCCGGCGGTAGTAGGGTGAACGCGCATTCAATAGAAATGCTTTTCGACATGCTGAATGAAGAGTTTGGTGTGCGAGACTCCCGTTCCTTCAATTGAAGATCTCTGCTCTGGAATATCTGCAGCTACCTGGAGAATACGCGACACAGCAGGAACCTCCCAGAAAGTAAGGAATTACCTGAGACGCTGCTGTCAAGTCTGCTTAGCGATTTCTAGTCGTATTTTCAAACAACTTCTGTAGTGCAACCTTTCAAAAAATCTTTTCTATCCCAGTAATATGTTGCTGTCCCTTTTATTTTTCTCTGCTTATTTGCTCCATAGCTAGCAACTACCGCACTTTTGACCATGCATTGCTGTGTAATTTCGAGTCGTCTCTGCGAAACTTACATTTCCTTCAAGTTTGTTCGTCTGTTAGTGAATATATATATATATATATATATATATATATATATATATATATATATATGTATGTATCAGTGTAGAAAAAGGAGTTCGAAAGCCTTGTTCATGTACGAAAATTCTTCAGTTTGATGTCACACATCAGCGTAACTATGAGGAACGGAAAATGATAAGACAAATTTACAAAGACAGGTGAAAAAAATACTGTAAAAAGCGCTCTCTCCGTCAGAGCAGCGTTATAAATATTCCGAGATCAGATGATACATTGGGCGTTTACAGAGAACGCAGTTGGCAGCTCAGTGACGTAAGCGTGCACTGATTGTTTCTGGTTGTGATGATTGTCCTGAACAACCTCGGTGAAAACTTCATTTTCCTCTCAGCTCTTCATTTGCATCGTTTCGACAGCATTAATTGATATGTGAACCACTTCTATACAACACATATATGCGTATATAATATTAAACCAAGTACTATAATAAACATGCTCAAATATATAATAGTTCCAAAAAAAAGGAAAGAAAGAAAGAAAATAATAAAAAAAATAAACCAATCGAAAGTTACCGAAAATTAGAAAACTATTAAAAAAAATAATAAAAACAGTGTGGACTGTGAGGTTTCGATATCGATTTCAAATATGACAAAACAACAGTTATGTAGGCGTATATGTGTATAATCTTTATAAATATATAAAGATTCTATTCCAAGAATTTACTGGGCTTTTCAGTGCGGAAAAAAAGAGAAAAGAAAAAAATGCTTTAGTAGTACGTAAAACCCCATGAAATGATATTTAATGCGACGCAAGCTCAAGTGAATGTAAAAGCCAGGTTTTCCGTTGTACGCTCTCCATAGCCTCTGGCTTTGTGCTTTTGTCATATGCCGCGAATGCCTCTCCCTGAAATCCAAAACGATACTTCCTGCCCACAAAGTAAGACATTTCTTATTAAACTCACTCAGGCGTGCATTTAGAGAAAGAAGTATGCCTTCTGAAGTAAATTTGTCTGTATTACTCTTTTCAGGATAAAACGTACTTCTCGTTTGTTACACAGAGTATGTTTTTCAAGTGGGTCATACTTTTGAAGACAATGGTTGCAAGAAATTTTATGTAAATGCTGTTTGAGTATTTTCATATAATTGTCATACAATATTGTTACATAAATCGCTAAGTGGGTGTTTACTGAACAGTTCAAAGAATTTTGAGCGTTGGATGGGGGGAGGGGCTCATAAGCGTCACAATTGCGAAATCTTTTGGTTTTCAACGTTTGTTTTGAAATTCAAAAGAAACTTCCTTTTTCTAGGATAATATTAAATTCGACATATTCCAAACAAAATATTTTATGTGCCCCCAAATTTTTCAGTCATCCTACGCCTATGGTTTTCCTAGAAATGAACATTGATCTAGCGAATATACGAGAAAGCCCGTACCACAAAAAGTACAAACCTTGCACAGATAAATTAGTTTTACACAGTCAGTAAAAATGCAGCAACAGCTCAAAAAAAAGTAATAACAACAGCGCAAGTTCCAATGAAGCACTCTGTTCCTAACGGCTTATCCACTTGCAATTTCAATTCGACTGACTCGCAAGTAAGTGTGACTTCACATAAACATTCATGGATGATTCTTCGAGACTTCTTTCAAAATGATGATCTACCAAAAAAAAAAAAATCTATCATATTCTGAAAACTTCATTCTGCAACCAAACTCGCGAGGCTCATTGCCAAGGTCAAGGGCAAATGTTTCGATATTCGTAACGAAGCCTGTGAATCTATCTTTTCCACCAAAGACCTAGCGCGTCAGGGAAGCGACATTATAGTTTTGTAAACACTATACATGTACTAAAAGTGTTTTGCGCTACTGTTAACACACATTTTTAAAATCAGAGGTGGGTTAAGAAAAAGTTCCAAGAGAGAAGCGATAAATAATACAATGCATTTTATCAGAGGTGGGCAGTTCTTTTCTTTTCAGGTTTAATAAAATGAACGCTTGTTTCAAAAGACAAATCATGAGATCGATGAGATGAATAATGATTAGTTCGTTCTCATCAATAAAGAGGCATAAAGGCATTCTTACCAGACGTCCGGGATTAGCCTGGACAGTTCTGGTGTTTTAGTGCTGTCCGGGGTTTGAAAATGTCCGGGGTTATTGAAATTCGAGTTATTAGGGTCGTTAAAATGAAGTAAACTTTTACGAATATTTTAAATTAACGAACAAAATACTTTTATTGAAGAAAATCATTAGAAGTAATTAAATCAATGAAGTTTCACTTTAGCGAATTTCTGAGAATTATAATTTTTCCTTGCTAATTCGTTATAACGAGATTTTACCGAAATCCTGGGATGGACCCCCGAAAAAATATGGTTTTGTCCTGGCTTGGACTTATGGTAAGCGTAAAGGGGAAGACTATCTTTTCTGTGTCCAGAGTTGCTTTCCCAAAACGTGTTTTTGAATGCTTTCTTGGAGCTTCAACGGCTGTGAAATCGATGGAACCCAGCGGTGCATTAAAGCGCCATTCCTAAGAAGTAATAGTGACTACAGAAGTGAAATCTTCTCCATTGGGTGTTTCAAATGAAGAAAGTGTACCGGTAAAATCTGAGTTCAACGATATAGGTTAAGCTTCCTAATAGCTTGGTAGATTTTTTAAGTTAAAAGTGTGCTCAAGGAAGGTTTGGATTGTGGGATTACGGCCGATTTAGCTACGCGTGGGCTCTAGGCCGATGGGTGGGGTGCCCTCCTTGGGCGTCTTTCTAAGGGGTCCTAACTAGAGATGAGTTCGGGCTCATTTTTTGAAGCCCGAGCCCGAAATTTCAGCTAAAGATAAAAAATCCAATTACTTCATTGATAGAATACAATGAATTTTGCCGTTTGTTCAAACTAAAGACAAATATAGTTGCAAACTCTTAATGCACTTTCTAATTCTTTATATATCCATGTTTATCAAATAATGTCGGATCGCTTGACTAACTAATCAATATAAGCCGCCGTTCTGAAATATCCAAAGAGCTTTATGCACCTTCTAGGCGCCAGTGCCGCTATTTTTTTTTTATCAGTACAATCAACTCCGGTTATAGTGAACCCGGATATAGAGAACCATCGGCTATAGTGAACGCAAACCATGAGTCCCGATTCATATGCAATCTCTATCCATCATGAAGACACTTGGGTTTTAGTGAACTTCGGATATAATGGACGAAATTGGATGGTCCCCAGAGGTTCACTATAACGGGAGTTGACTGTACTTTTATTTTCCTCATGAATCACTTTTTAAAATCTGTTTCAAGGAGTATGTTCAATAAAGGAGAAATTTTTCACGAGCCCGAGCCCGAATGCAAATGTGAATTACAGAGCCCGAGCCCGGTTCGGGCTCGGGCTTTCGGGCTCGGGCTGAGCCCGTCTCATCTCTAGTCTTAACCCGTATTTACGCTAAGTTTCGGAGAAAACCACGGAAAACTCCGAACGGTTAGGTCGACGGGCGCGCGATGGGACCCGAACTCGAGATCTTCACACTTCGCCCATCTACCATTTCCAGTTTCATAACCACTGTGCCATGGTGTGCCACTGTGCCATGTGCCACTGTGCTCAAGGAAGGAGAGATTGTCCACTCAAACCCCCCCTCCCTTTGGAACTTCCCTATTGTTTATACATAGTATCTTTCTTAGTCCTCTTTGTGTAAGGCAATGGGCATAAAAATTTGTACATTGTGTTCGAGGATTTGTATAAATGCCTCTGAATATTTAACGCCCATATGCACTTTAGCTTATTACGAAGGACAGATTTTTACAATTCCTTATTGGTCGGCGCATCCACCAATGACCAGTGACCGAGCGGACAGCGCTCTTATCTGGGAGAGGGAAAGTGCCTAGTTCAAACCCAGGTCGCGTCCGTCGACCTAGCGTTTCGGAGTTTTCCGTGGTTTTCTTCGAAACGTTGCTTAAATGCTGTTGCGACCCCTTAGAAAACTCCCTACGGAGAGGGCAACCCCCCCCCTCAGCCTAGATCTCTCGTGCAGGCAATTGGCCGTATTCCCAAAATCAAATCGGATCAATCAATCTTATTGGCCTTTTAAAACAACAAAATAATTCTTATTCTTTTCCAATGCTATGTAATGGAATTCTTATTTCCGAATATATTAATGCAATAAAAACAAATTGCATAAAATTAAGAAAGGTTTCATGCTTTGCAGAGAATGAGGAAACTAAAAAAAAAAAAAAAAAAAGATCAAATCAAAATTTTAATAAAACTCCAGAAAGATAATTATCAAGAAAAATAGTGTACAGAGAGAGATAAGATGCATGAAAATAATGCACATGTGTTTGAAATAAATTTGTTTCGTTGATGTACAAGTACGAGTGCATCTAGATGGAATATACAAATGAACTTAATTCCATTCATACTGTTAAAAATTTTAGGGTGATCTGCTCTGCTGCGGTTAAATTGAGCATAAAATTCGTATTTTACGCATCAAATGATGAAATTTTTTCATTTTATTGCATGTAATTACTAGAATGTGAGATAGGAACATCCAAGTTTAACATAGGATAACATAGAAAATACTTAATAAACGGTTTATAAATGGAATGAGTAAGTTTACAAATTTAGTAGTGATTTCAATTTTGCAGTTCACTGTATCATCTCATGCGAAGTATAATTGACTGTACGATGAAGTATTTAAGAAAATTAAACATTAGGAAAATCACAAAAAAATTGTATATAAAATCCAGAATCCTGCAGAGTAGACTTGTGTGCAATAATGAAAGTTTAAAGATTCTAAGAAAACATGGAACTTAAATCTACCATTCTGTGAAAAGTAGAAATACTAGAAATTCGAATGAACTCAAATATAAACGCAAATTACGTGGAAAAAAAGAATTATCTGTGAATTACTGTAAATATTTTACAAGCTTAATTTTCATGCACTTCGTCATTTCCTCTTTTGCAGTTAAAAGTTTGCTGGTGTCGCCATCTATTATTAGCTTTTATACTATACTAGGCAGCGAAAGCCACGATTTTCAAGAACCAGTAGAATTCGCACATAATTTACTTAGTAATTACTGCTTTGAAACAGAATCTACAAATAATAAACATTTTCTGAATACATTTGAAACTGGTTGTGAATTATTTTTAGCTTTTCACGAAAGAAACTTTTCCACATTATAAAATATTTCGAATTATTAAAAATATATTTGTTTTCGATGATGAAAGATTACATCAAAATATGTACAAAAAAGAAAACATCATTTAATATATAAGTCGTAGTCGCAATCAAAAATATGGATTTTGAAAAATGAGCCACTATATTTTAACAAGCCAACTATTTGAGACATAACTGATGACATTTTTATAAGCTGTGCATTGTAAACAAGTATAAAATGCTGATAAATATTTTTATTTAAGTTTTAAAATCTTAACCAGAAGAAAAGGAACAGTTCCTCAGAACATAACTTTCTAATAAACGTCTTTCGGGTTTGCGTAGGCATTTAAAACTTTTCAATTTTACTGTAAATTTGTTAATACAAAGGCAGCAGAAGTAAAAAATAACCGAAGATATTTCGAAGTCAAAAGGATACCGAAAAAATTAGAGATATCCAGTTCTCGAGATAACGAGGTGAAATAAAAGGGAGTCAGCTTGTAAGGGTCTCATTTATTCGAGATATCCATTTCTCGAGATAACGAGGTGAAATAAAAGGGAGTCAGATAGTAAGGGTCCCATTTATTCGAGATGTCAAGGTTTTCGAGATACTGAGATATTGAGGTTGTATATATTTAAATATTAGACTGGATGAGTATTGTGAAAATATTTTTTTTTATCCCTTTCAGGCCTTGTGTCCAGAATTGAGGACACAAAAATTACTGTCGTAACTGTACTATACTATAACCAATACAACTGTATAGTGAAAATACGTGAAAAATAATTACCCCCGGCGAGTGGCTGAACGCGTTTGTGCCATACTGGGAGAAGGAACATGCCTGGTTCAAAACCGGATCGCGCCCGCCCACCTAACCGTTCGGAGTTTTCCGTGGCTTTCTCCGAAACGTGTTAGGATCCCTTAAAAAGTTCCCCACTATGGGCGTGATTTGAACGCCTATTGAACTAGTTGTTCTATTAGGGCGAGGGCCTACCCGAGACCTTTTGATTTTTTGGGTTGAGCATGCTGTGTTATGCCAAGCCTACACTCCTGACAGCATATACAGGTTCTCTGAACGTCTGTCAACGTTCAGGAAACGTTCTCTGGATGTCAAAGGACGTGTTCCCAACGTGCTTTGCATGTCTTTTGAACTATTTGTTCTATCTATCAACGTTCAGGAAACGTTCTCTGGATGTCAAAGGACGTGTTCTGAACGTGCTTTGCATGTCTTTTGAACTAGTTTTTCTATTAGGGCGAGGGCCTACCCGAGTCCTTTTGATTTTTTGGGTTGAGCATGCTGTGTTATGCCAAGCCTACACTCTTGACAGCATATACAGGTTCTCTGAACGTCTGTCAACGTTCAGGAAACGTTCTCTGGATGTCAAAGGACGTGTTCCCAACGTGCTTTGCATGTCTTTTGAACTATTTGTTCTATTAGGGCGAGGGCCTACCCGAGTCCTTTTGATTTTTTGGGTTGAGCATGCTGTGTTATGCCAAGCACTCCTGACAGCATATACAGGTTCTCTGAACGTCTATCAACGTTCAGGAAACGTTCTCTGCATGTCAAAGGACGTGTTCTGAACGTGCTTTCCATGTCTTTTGAACTAGTTGTTCTACTAGGGCGAGGTCCTACCCGAGTCCTTTTAATTTTTCATGTTGAGCGTGCTGTGTTATGCCAAGCCTACACCCCAGACAGCACATACAAGTTCTCTGAACGTCTATAATCATTCAGAAAGCGTTCTCTGAACGTTAATAGACATTCAAAGAACCTATTTGTGCTGTGTTGTACGAAGCGTATCTGCTTAAGGAAGGTCTATTTAAGGGGTTCTAAAGCCTTATATTCTCCATTACGTCTGGAGAAAATAGACCAAAACGCCAACCCGTTAGGTCATCAGTCAAGTGATAGGTCCGAAAGCAATATTTCCACACTATAGCCGTTTAACATGTTCAGTGACTTGTTCACTAGACTATGGTGGGGCGATTTTTCATGTTAAAATCTCGAGCTTTAAACCTAATAAAATTAACTTTTCCTCACAGTTCTTTCAGCTACAGAACCTTAACCATATACATAACAAATCTTGTTCACCGCTTATGTGGTATTTTCGCCTTTTCGACAAAAGAAAAGCTTTAAATACCTGAAGTTCACGTTGTTTCCTTCCACATTCAAAGATATATAAAACCGACCAAAATTAAGACATCGCAATTAATTTTTTTCCTCAAAATATGCGCGAAGTATTTTCTTTTACGATATGTACGCGCTTCATTCGTTTACAGTCGTTCTGATATATTCAGACCTGATCTTAAACGGCCGATCAAAATTTTCCGGATAACTAAATATTAGATGAAACTTTGAAAGTTATTGGTTCAAATATAATCAAAATTTATTTTCGAGGGTGTTAGGTTATACACTGCAAAAAATGTCTGTCAAATTTAGAGAAAAAAACTGTCAGCCAGGACGCCAGTTTATTTCCGTTTTTTGTACAGACGCTTTCCATAAATTTTACAGATTCTCAGTTTAATTTACAGAAATCTTCCATATAAGGAAAAAAATACGGAAGATTTCTGTAAAATGTACGGAAATAAACTGGCGTCCTGGCTGACAGTTTTTTTCTGTCAGTTTAACGGACTTTTTTTTTTGCAGTGTAACCTTTATGTACTTCATCACTCATACAAAAATTTAATTTACATTCCGATGAAAATGACATTCATGTATGCTCCTACTAATGGTTTCTTGAAATAATTCAAAATGAGTCAAATTTTATGGCTGTATGGTAAAAATTGAACCAACTTTCAAACGGGAACTATATTAATTTTTCGCTTCGTTTATTAGAAAAACGAACAGGACTTTATCATAGTTCTCTGTAACTGCTAGCCAAATAGACTACTAGTAAATCTACTAGCCAAAACAGAACCAAAATTTATACTTGAGAGTTTTGCAGTACACTGATTTCAATGGAAATTAAATTTATGTAAGTCTCGTTTACGAGTTTTCCTAGAAAATTTATAATTCTCTTTAATGGCAAGGCTTATCATAAATGCTTTTTCTATTTTTTTTTCTTACATTTATTTTGTGCTATGCTTTTCCCATTTCATGTAAGAAGAAACAACGAATATACACTGTGAAAAAAAAAAAAAGTCTGTTAAACTGACAGAAAAAAACTTTCAGCCAGTACGCCCGTTTATTTCCGTATATTTTACAGAAGTCACCGTATTTTTTCCGTATTTCTGTAAAATAAACTGAGAATCTGTACAATTTACGTACAATTTACAAAAGACTTATGTAAAAAGAAAACTGAAATAACCTGGCTAACAGTTTTTTTTCTGTAAATCTGACTGACATTTTTTGCAATGTCATAGATTTTAGTCGCATATTCCCCAACCAAATAAATTAATTTTAGCAATGGTCGGAAGTAACTTTACGTTCAATTTTACATCGAATCCCATTTTTCTGTAAGTTTAGATACAAGTTTTTTTTTTATTTTTAATAATTAACATTTTTTAACAAAACTAACACTTTTCCACAAATTAGAGAAAAGCAGTGTTAATAGTTGATCTATGAGCTATAACTTTTATGTTTAGTTTTTGATTACGTTACTAAATGCACTTTGTGTATGGTTATATCTCGACGTCATTTCCGCGCACCCCATAATTCTTTGTATAATATAAGTTATTTTGTATAATATAAGCACCCCATAATTCTTTGTATTGTATAAGTTATTTTGCATAACATAAGCACCCCATAGTTCTTTGTATAATATAGAAATATCTATTACACGCTACTAAAAAATCTTTCTAAAGACAGCCTATACAATTCGAAAGGCTTTCAGACTCTTTCTGCAATTGTATAAAATAATATTTATCGTTGCATTTTGTAATCTTGAACGAATATAACAAAAAGCAGATCTTTATTTTCATTCATGAATTAAGATGGCAACATTTGCTCGATGATTTCGTCCCCTTTATTGATCCACACAGTAAGTCGGTTCGGAGAAATGGGACACTCTACACCTTGACAGCTGTCTAATAAACCTGGCTTTTTACTCACAGTCTGTAATATTTTTGATCGAAGGGAATTTATTTCTGGTAAAAGAGGCGATTACAGTTGTATAGTCTATTGCCGTGTTTTCAATTTTCTTGTTATGCTGCGTCTGTAAATATCCCTTACTCAAAATATTAGGTTTTCAAGATAACTATTATGTAGGTGAAATATTATTATACAGATAAATACAGTACGTAACTACCATAAATACAGAAATTTGTTGGCATACACCGGAAAGAATTATCATCATAAACTACCTATATAAAGTAGATGAATAGCTACAATAGCTTTTATGCATTAATCGGACAGGAAAGTAATGTAGTTTTATGTAAATAAGATTCCAATAAATAAATTTTCAACACGTTTTTAGCAATAAACAAACAATACCCAAGCTTAGGATTCATATTTGTTACATTTTGAAAGAAGGAATTTTACAGATAATTTTTCGTTCAAAAAAGATAGCCACTCTCCCACCTTTTTTCAGGTCTACCCTCACGATATTCAAAATATCCCGAAATTGATTTAAAAGTTTTAGTGAGTGTTGATTTTACACCAAAAATTTTGTGGATATCTCTTTTTTGTTTGAGATCACGCGTAACCCGAACAGCACAGCAAATTTGCATCAAACTTGCAGTAAGCTTGATTTATCAAGTCAGTAAACTTGAATTAAGCTTGAAAATGTCAAGCGTGTAAGCTTGATGCAAGCTTGAATCAAGTGTTCAAGTTTACACTTGCCAACTTGCAAATGTTATGTGTGATTTATAGACTCCACTAATAGGGAAATAAGCATAATATAAACTTAAAAGCAGCACACATTTTAAAACTTCCAATATCGCAACACTCATGTTGAGCAATACTGGCCAAAATCGAGACAAACGACTGATTTTGAAATCAATTTTGTAGTACATTTGTATTTTATTTTTAAGAATTTCAATATTTGGAAATATAGAATCTTTTTTTTAAATTCTATGGTCAAGTGCATTTATGACTGATGACAGATTATTTGTTATGTGGATGTGGCTTTCCAAATCAAGCAGTCATCAAGTTGTATTCAAGCTTGACAGTTCAAATGACTTAAATTCCACGGGAAAATATTTGCTGACTCATTTTTTGCAATCTCCAAGCTTGCTGCTAGCTTAAAATGAATTGAACTGTCAAGCTTGTAATTAACACGTCAAATTCAAAGAAATGTCGAAACTTGATTTAAGCTCATGTGCTGTCTGGGAATATGCCAGAAAAAGATTTTTGGCCTCCTACCCCCTATAGGTTATGGATTTTGCAAAATGCTGTCGAATCTAGCACATATGTGAGAAGCACGCACATAAATGCCGAATTTTTTCATTATTAGTTTCAGATATTTCGGCTGCTCGAAATATTGACTTACGAAAAAATGGCAGTACCTTTCGGTTCCCTAATATAAAACATTTTTGTCAATTTATTACAAGATCATGAAACTGTCAATGATGACGAATTAATACTGTATTATGCTTGCAGCGGATAGTTTGATGTCCAAAGCTACGTTTTCAGGCCAGGGAATACAGCGCTCATAAATACGGCCAAATTCAATACCTCCTCTTACATCTTTTTTCAACCGAATCTACCCTATATTCCAAACATAGGTAGCAAATTAATCCCTTGGGTACATATGATGACTACGCTGCATCATATACTCGCTCTGCTTAACCCTTTCGCTCCCAAGCTTTCATTTGGAATGCTTGCTCAAAATCCCGGAAACGCCCGAGAAATGTTTTTGTATGCTTTCCCCCACGAAACATGTTTCTTTTGTACCTGTGTAGATATATCACTGTCAAAACAGGAGTGCAAAGAATCAGTGGGCGTGCCCCGAAGGATTTCAAAAGCACCCGTTCGCAAATGCAGCTGATCACCCAAAGGGGGAAGGGGGTTACAATAGCAAACAGGAGAAAGGGGTTTTTCACACTTGACATTCTTAAATGGATGTTGCAAAGCACGGGGGGGCGAAGCTTCGTCCTGGCGTAAGGCCGGAACTGGGTGCGTGCATCTTGAGCCGGTACGGGCGGATTCAGAGCGAAAGGGTTAACAGATGACCAGTATTTTTCGTCATTCAAACAAGGACAAAATCAAACATGCACATTCTTCTTGCTCATGGAAAGACTGATATGTAAGAAGATCTTTCTTCCAGTCAGAATTGCCAATTGTAGCCATTTTGTGGCTAGATTTGGCCATAATGTCTGTTTCAAAACGCAAGAATTTCTACAAATGAATTCGTACCGAAGGCGTTATCTTTCACACCCATAAAACGACGTTATTACTGATGTTCGTGTCTCTTCTCCCAGCGTAGAAAAACGGTCAATCTTAACATAGTGGGAAAACATTAGTTCGACAACATGTAAACCAAGCGTGCCAACTTCGGAGGATTTTTCTTTTTCTATTGTTTTCTCTTTTAAAGAAATTAACTAGCCCTTCTTACATGGTTAGACGGATTATTTTTCACGCGTTTTAAAAAATGTTATCAAACCACATCATTGACATTTAAAAAACATTGATTTTTAGATCACAAGCTGTGGATGATAATTCATCATTGTAACATAAAATAAAGTCAATTATTAGTAAATAAATAAGCAAACATTATGAAGCAGGATCAAATCGCAGTAGATTTAATATGTGCGCATCGAAAATAGATTGTAACAGAATAATCAGGTCTGAAAAATAAATATGTATGTAATGTATAAAAATGTAGTTTGTGTATTGTTCAAGCGGGTACTTTCACTGTAACTTTTTCTTTCCTGTCATACTTGCAACGCACTTTCTGGAGCTATGTTGTATTTCTTTAGTTAATTGCCAGACACCAGGTCGTCGATACTGGGTTCTTTCCAGTGTACACGTGTTCCCACGCCTTTGTAACCCCGGATGCAGGTCATGTTAATAAATGTATGTAATTCGATTAGAGATAAGAGAGAGGCGGAGTTATGCCTTAGCAAACCCCGTGGTATGGTGAGCGTAAATATGCCTGCACCTCGAAAATCGGGAGACTTCTGCCACTAGAACTGCTTAATTAATCCACGCGGATTTTCGTACTCGTCTCCCTCCCCTCCTCTCACTCTATATTGTAAATGTTCAATAAACCGTTTTACCTGCCTTAACTCTGAAACTTTACTGGAATATCTGACACTTCATGTATACCTTCAAACATTTGTCATTTTTTTAAAAATCGTGTTTCAATTTAATGAAATTTAATCGGATCAAAAATGCAACCATGCGGTTGTTCTGAGTATTACATACACAGCTGAAATAATGAAATATGTCAACTTATGTTTATCTAAATTTTGATTGAGGTGAAAATATCTTCTAGCAATAGCCACAGTATTTCATAAGTTTGATATTACAGATTTATATTAATCAACCAAATTTATTTATAAAAGCTGGTACTCCGAAGGTTTTACCACAAACCCCAGAAATAGATTTTGAGTCGCAAACATTGCGATAAAAATCGGTACAGTCTATACGCTGTAAATAAATTTTTGTTATAAAGACTTGTTAAAATGGCAGGACTTGTCACTTTTAAAAGAAGTGCAGATATTAAGGGTTTTATTTTACATATACGAACATGATATCTTCACTTTGTTTTCTTGGTATTCTCTTAAATTGCTATTAATGCATAAGTATTTGGATAGTATATATATATATACTATAAAATAATAAAATATTGAAAAGCCTATCTCTTATCACCTTGTCTCTCTTTTGACACAAATAACTTAAGCCCTCAGTCATATCATATATTTTTCAATTTCTGGAACAACAAAAATGCATGCCATGGTATATATCCTCAAAATTTTATCCCCTTTCAAAAATGCTATTTTAAAAATATTTTAGTAGTTTCTTTTTACATTTTCATTCTCCTGAGAAATTCAACATAAATAGGACTGAAAGTCAAGACGATATTAAATATCTTGAGACTTCCAACTTTAGTCTGCTTTTGCAATATACACGAGTTCGCCTTCAGAAGAAATATACTTTTTGGAGGCACTTCAGGCAAACACTCTTAAGAACCGGATTTGAATATCGAATCTAATAAAACAAAAAGTAAGTAAAATATAAGCAAGCATAAATGTTTGTATAGGCAGTTCAAGACTATGGAAAATATATATTTCTTTATCCAAATGCAAGCAGACAAATCGTGATCATTTTAATATTTTCTTCTTTTTATAAGTTAGTGTTTATAAAAGAGTTCTAAGCATGAAGTAGCTTGGTAAGTTATGGAAAGGTGTGTATGATAAGAATTCCTTTAAATAAAAAACAAGAATAACTCATGATAAAAGCACCAACTATGAAACATTTTCGATACAGTTGTCTCATCTGTCAATAATAGAAGTTTTTTGTGAGAAATTCTATCTTTTGGTCTCTCCCAATTTTTTTTTTCTTGCTACGTCCCTGTACATACGTACACACAGATCTATATATATATATATAAATATATTACACATTCCTCGCTAATCCCTGTATACTTCTCGATCTTTCTTTACCTTTTGCTGACAAAGCCAAACAAGAATAAGCAATGCAACGCGATGATTTATAAGCGGGTTTCGAGCCAAGTACACAAATCCGATATGCATCTTCACAACAGCAATCAATCAAAAATAACACGAAAATCAAAATGACAAATTGCGAAAATAATATAGGATCACATTCCTATGATGCTGTGTCGGTTTTTAAACCCACAGATCAGTTAAAAATGCTTTTAAAGTATAACTATAAATTTCAGCTGTAAATGAGAGAAAAACAACAAAACTAACCAACCTACCAACTACAAAAACAAACAAACAAACAAAAACACACACACAAAAACTTTTAAACTACCAAGCAAAATTCCAAAAAGATATAGGTATGGAATGGTAACACCATCCATTTAAAGACTATTCCAAATAATTGTCTAAAATGGAAAAGAAAGAAAACAAAAATAAAATACGTAAAGAAAACCCCTAGCAAAATCTGAGAATCGACAAAATAATCAAAATACTAAATCTAAATATAGGCCATCTTGATAGAAGTATATCCTTCATAATGAAAATATACAATAAAGGAGTCAGAGATAATCACAATGCAGGCAGGACAAACCAAGAAATATAACATCTAGAATAAAATACGCGCAGATTTTTTTTTGTTTTGTTTACTTTTGGCAAGCTTACATGAGAGCTTAAGAGGAACCCTCAGGGAGAGGGGTGCCATGAACAGAAGATTTTTTTAAGGTGTTCTAACGAATAAGCCCGAACGTGGGAGCATCCCACTTCAGAACTTCTACCCTATTCAGTGCCTTATTCACTCTACAATGGTGGGAAATACGTAGACAAATAAATTATCAACTGCCATATGAGATAATGAATTATCTTCATATTAATATAATGGGAATCATTAACAAGACGAAACTATCTGTAGAAAAAATAACATAAACTAAACAAGGAAAAAAAAAAAGAATACAGTATTCCTGAATAAATATTGTAAAATAAAGAAAAAAAATAAAAAATAATCCTTCCATATTTTCTTTTCACTATTTCTGCATATAAAAACATGAAAATGGTCGTTGACGGCAAGCAATATGCTAGGATTCTCCGGTCATACCTAATAAAATATTTCACTTAGACCTACGAACAAAAGCATTTGTACTTTCTGACTGCGTTTAGCGTGGAAAATTGGCAAGCTGCCAGCAAAAATTGAATCCAATAAAACGGTCTAGGAGGGGAGAAAGCGAGCGGAGTGAATGCATGTCTTTCGTCTTGTTCACTGAATTAATATTCTTAGTTCAATTGATTTGATAATATTCTTCTGAATTCTGTGGTTGTATTTGTAAACATAGTATTCCTAAAGAAGAAAATCGCTAGAACATCTAACAATAAATTGCTTCGAAGTAATTCAGCAAGTGCACGTCTGGCTGGCATTTCTAGCAACTAATGGACGAGCCCGTTTCCGTCTCTAAACCGGATGTTTACGTTTTTATCGTAGTCAAGCAGTATCTCCACAATAATCTACGAAAAAAAATTTATATATATCATAAATATCAATAAGCGAAAGGAATGAAATGTTATTTTTATACATCTTAAAAATCTTCCTTCTTGGATTTGATAAAATTCTTTCATTAATTTAACACTGTTCTACAGATTAATAAATGACTCATATTCACATAGCACATCAATGAAAAAAAAAATTATTTGACAATTTCATGTACTTTGCAGTTATGTGAGTGAAGGAAGACAACCCCACCAGAAAATGCTTTAAAAATTTTCCTGCATCTTTAAACTTACGTATAATTTTTGAAGTGTTTCCAAGATGCCAATTCTCAGGATATTTTGCTATCTAACAAGGAAGGTTTCTTTGGTAAAATGTTAGATGGTTTATTTCAAAGTTGAACAGAAATATTTTACGCGTAGTATATTTGATAAGGAAAAGAGCTTCCTGATTTTTTTTTTTTTTTTTTGGAAAAAAGCAATTGCAAATTTTGACAAAGGAAAACGTATAAAATCTTAAGTAAAAACATTGAGATATAGTTTTAGTAAAATTATTCTCTAGTATACACAGCAATTTTTTCTTTCAAATGGATAGAAATTCCTTTACGATAAAGGTACGACGTGCTTAGATATATAGCAGTTGAATATATTTTTGTATGGGAATATAGGTTTTTTGGCCATAGAAATATTTTACATAAATAAAAACACACCGCAGATTCAGTTGTGTGAGATGAAAGATGGAATAATTTTGGTGAAAGAAAATGTCAGAGTTCGCGTCGTAAATCACGAAGGATTTCGTTCAGGTACGGAAAATCCGTACGCACTTGCATTTTGGGAAACGTGTCACGGATGTCTCACATTTGTTTTGAAAAATATGCTCTTAATGCTGGTAAGGTAAAACCTTAATAAACAATAAAAAATATATCTATGCACATAAAAAATTTTCTCATTATTTTAACTTAGGTTTAAGAAAAAGGTTTCTTTAAAAGAAACGTGTGGATTTCCTTAAAAAATTTTCTCATTATTTTAACTTGGTTTAAGATAAATGTTTCTTTAAAAGAAACGTGTGGATATGTAAAAAAATAAAGTTTATATACGTATACATAGGCATTGAGAATAAGGGAAAAAATATTATGTGAGAAGGACAGGCCCTGATTGTCGCACGTGCCCTTCTCCAAGCCCTGAAAAGTGCCTTGGGCACCAAAGTGCTATAGTCTATCCCTGGAAAATAAAGATTATATTTAAAGGAATTTCATCAAAAATTTAAAGAAATCAATACTGCATACTGTCCCTGGCACGTGCCTTGAAAAGTGCCCTCGGCACAAAAGTGCTATAATCAATCCCTGAAGAAAGAAGATTTTATTTAAAGGGATTTCTTTAAAAACTTAATGTAATCAATACCACATAAAAGTATTAAAGTATAGACAGAAATTAATCTATTACTAATATCAATAATCGTTTAAAAATACAAGTTTAGCAAGTGAGAAAATTTTAGATGGTTTTCATGTTTGGAACTCAAAATCTTACCGAGACTGTGTAAAAATGTTACGCTAAATGTTTTGAGAAAGATTTCATTTCGACATGCTTTGAAAACTTTCATTGAGATCTAGTATTTTATATGCCAGATACCAAAATAATTTTGATAAAATTCTGAATTTGTAAATAATTTGTCATAAAATATTTTTGGCTACCTACAATATTGAAATATTTTTCACTAGCATAGTTTCTTGGAACAGTATTTAACTTTTGCTCTTCGGCTGGAAAAGTTTATTAAAAACTTTTTTTGTGATTAAAATTTACATTAACATTACTTATAGTTGGAAGAAAAATGATCATATTTTGAAACATGTGTTTTTTATTCTCTAACAAGTACTCATCGGAACCATCGGCTTGGAAATAATGTGGAATGTATAAAGATAAATGCTACACAGTTATGATAGAAAAGGTAATTTTTGAAAATTTTATAAAATTTGTACTTTTAACTTTTTATATTTCTGAAATGATATGAAAAATTAATAACACAAACGGAAGTTTTAAGAATGTCAGAAAATTTTCATGAACATTGCTTGAAAAAAAAAAAAAAAAAAAAAAAAAAACGTTTTATGAAGGCTGCAGCTCCCTAAGATTACTGGAAATCTTATATCACATGAAACAAGAAAGTAAAAAATAATCTTGAAACATAAAAATTTAAATTATAACAACTTTTTGTAAAATATTAATAAATAAGTTTCAATCCCTATTCCTAACACAAATTCTTTGCATTTTATTTCTAATATCACCGTGTTTCAAATGGAATTTTTAAAATATTAACTCTCCAATCTGTCGATATAAAAATATTTTGACTTCATTGTTTCTTCAAAGTGAACTGTTATCTTCTATGTATGGGCAACTTTTGAAAGTCGCGGGCCATATAATTGGCATTCATATGGCATTTTGAATGGCTTATATGTGTTTTATACAGGGTTTTGATATGTTCCTCGGGCCGGATCAAAAGCCGTGGCGGGCCACATCGGGCCCGCGGGTCGGCGGTTGCCCATATATGTTCTATACTATTAAAATCTGTACGCGTCTTATGTGTCTGTAACATCATTTCCTACAGAACAACGAAAAGTGTGGTTACAGCAAAGGTGTCTGTCCACAGATTCGAAAAATTCCGGCGAAAACTTACATTTCGAAATCGGAATTCTTAAAATTGGAAGATATTATTAAAAATCTGGAAAAATCAGCATCATGGTTGCGATGCTTGGCGATTTTTACCAGCATAAAAAGGTTTATGCTGTTGAAAAAAATCCGAAAAGCTATTCAAAGTATGCAGAATCCCTAGCATTTGAAAAATCATCAAGTGGGAATTAAGGCAGTTTTGCGCCAAATTACAGATGATGCGTTTTTTCATTACCAGGTACGATCTGGCAGCAGGCTATCTCTCCTAGTGGGGTGGATCTATAAAGCGAGAGCTCGAAAATGCCACCTAGTATCTTGAAAGTGTAAAATAATTCAAATGAATTCCACAGTAATGGCTGCGTTAGATTCATCTTGGGCATTCGCCACCTGTTAAAATAATTTGGCGGCGTTGATTATGACATTTTAACAATTATGGTACGGCATTGCACCACGGAGAGATGAAACATTTCGAATGGCTAAACATACCAGTCTTCAAGGATTACTCATAAGTAGACCGCGGATTATATGCACTTAAAAAGTGACAAAATATGCGTGCAAATATGCATCAAAAAATCTTAAAATATGCACTAAAATTCTAAAAATATGCACTAAAAATCTAAAAATAGGAACCAAATAACTGAAAAACTACTCACATATTAACAGAAAATAAAAACGTATTTACTTGTAAAAGTATTTTCTATCACTTACCTTGCAATTATGACACATTTTTTTCTCTTTGAAACTTCAAAACATCATGAAAGACAGCATGGGAAATTTTTATTCACAATCTTAGTGATAAAGAAATATGAATTAAAACTGCTTCCAGTAACTTTTGTTACAATACACAGCTAAGTGTTTTTCTAAATTTTCAATTGTAAGGCTTTTATCATCTAAAATCATTTTATATGCTGAAAATGCTCTTTCAACATCAACGAATGTCACTGGACAGTACTTGTAACATTTCGCTTTGGATGATTCTGCTTTTTCCGGTAATTCACTCCCCTCACCATTAATCAAATTATTTATTTTATTCACTGCCAAAAATCCTGAATTTTTATTTGAAATGAAATTCAGTTTCTCACTGATTTCTTCTCCTAATGACTCTGGAATCCTACCAACACGCATTCCTGTACTTTTACAATTTGACTCATTACATCACTCAGAAGCAGATTTTGATATTCTAATTTTGTGGTGTCTGATGTTAAGAAGGAAAAATGTGTTTTGATTATCGATAGACCTTTTCGGATAGAAATATCGCTATGCATTTCTTCTGCAATGAAAAAAATCTGGAGTGACTCCACTCGACTTTTCGAACACTTACGATTAAGATAATTACAAAGCATTTAAATAAATTTTAATCGATGAATAATTCAAACATATATACCAAATTGAAGCTCGATCGAATGTACCGTTTAAACGCTAGCGCACTTTCAAGAATTTCTCCCCATAGGCCATCATGTAAAAGAAATCTTTGTCGTAGCCCTGTAGAAAAACTATAAGTCCTATAAACATCAAAATCAATACCGGTCTTACAATGGTGGTTTATAACATGTATACCCAATTTGAGCTCCATCGAATGTACCGTTTAAACGCTAGCGCACTTTCCAAAATTTTCCTCCATAGGCCATAATGTAAAAGAAATCTTCGTCGTAGCCCTGTAGAAAAACTGTAAGTACTATACACATCAAAATCAATACCGGTCTTGCGAAGGTGGTTTATAACATGTATACCCAATTTGAGGTCAATCGAATGTACCGTTTAAACGCTAGCGCACTTTCAAGAATTTCTCCCCATAGGCCATAATGTAAAAGAAATCTTTATTTTATCCCTGTAGAAAAACTGTAAGTCCTATACACACCAAAATCAATACCGGTCTTGCGACGGTGGTTTATAACATATATACCCAATTTGAGCTCAATCGCATGCCCTGTTCAGGAGCTATCGTGTTCACTCACATACACACAAACACACACACGCACACACACACACATACACACATACATACATACATCTCGTAAAAATAGCATAAATGAATTCAGAAGACCTCAAAACGTGTCAATACACCAAAATCTCGAATTCGAATTTTTTCATGATTACAATACTTTCCTTACATGGTACATGTTCGGAAAGTAAAAAAAGAAGAATCGACGCTGTCTAAAGCATTAACTACTCTTTTATACAGTTAGTTCTTGTCCATAATCCAAAATCTACGTTTTTATTAGGGTTGGCATGCTTGCTTTCATTCTAGCCATTTCTGAAATGTTAATACATAGGCTGACTTCGAATTTAAATTGTTGCAAATACACACGAAAAAAATTGAAAGAGTATATGCTATTTTGCTGGTAACCTTCGGATGTATAAATATTCCAAAGCGTTTTACTTAAAGAGTTAAGAAAAAATACTGAACGGAAGGTAAAAAAAAGCTACAAATTCAAAGCTAAAGAGATTGAAATATGCAGCCAATAGAGAAAATGCGTCATTTTATGCAAAATCATCAAAAACACCTGAAATATGCAATTGCATATAATCCGCGGTCTGCTCATAAGAATGTATGGAGAACTGTTTTAATGGCAACCTTAATGGTAAATGAGAACCGCTTATGGTCAAGCGTAAATCGCGAAATAATGGAATGCTGAGATTGGTAAATATCCAAATGGTTCCGCAGTTTTTTTGTAAAGGAAAATTATGAAGCATTAGTTTACTTCCAAAACAGCTTGGATATTTGCCATTAATGGCGATAGTTCATTCTGGTTCATCTTTGGCGATTTATTTATACGCATAATCGATAATTATGATTGCAATTAAAACAGTTCTTCATACATCCTTATACATTGTCCTTTAAGCAACTGATATAAGTGCTACCTACACTGCTTTTGATTGAGGGCCTTATTCTGTAGTCCTTCACAACAAAGATCAATTTTGTTTTGTTTCAAACAGACGAAGGTTTATAAAATAAGCCTTAAACAACGACTGTCCATAGTGCGTAATGTACTGGAATTATGTTGCGTGCTCCATAACAAAAACTGCAATTGCTAAGTATACCATTTTCAATACACTTTTAATAGAAGTAGTTCAACATTTCATCATAAAATGGTGTTAAATTATCTGCAACCTTTCTACGGAGAGACTTTGTACCATAAATTGGTGCTTATGCTGATGAATGAATCTAAATCATGGTGAAACCATTCTGCATAGGAAGGTTGCAGCTAATTCAGTATCATTTTACGGTGAAATGTTGAACTACTTCGATGAACAGTGTATTATTGCATTGCCATCGACCTTTTCTGGATCTGCATATATTAGAGAGACACATTTATCCCTTCTCCCTTAAATTATAGCTTTAAATTTTAAGAAATTGAAAGGTAATTTTATTAGACGGTCTTTAATACATTGATAAAAGAACATTTGTGAAGCTCGAAGTAACCTAAACTATAACTACCATATGCTAAACACGCACAAAAACTATAAAACGACAAACAGATAA
This sequence comes from Cheiracanthium punctorium, assembly GCA_038373885.1. Classification (NCBI taxonomy): domain Eukaryota; kingdom Metazoa; phylum Arthropoda; class Arachnida; order Araneae; family Cheiracanthiidae; genus Cheiracanthium; species Cheiracanthium punctorium. The sequence goes on from JAWZYV010016235.1 coordinate 588,960, forward strand.
ATCATACCCATAAGACTTTCTTAGAATATCGTAATGCTCGAGTTTTACGTATTTTCAATCTGGGCTAAAAGATAATTTGATTTCGATATCTGAAACAATTTACCTATAATAAAATCCGAAATCTCATAACGTTATACTTTATTGAAGAAGCCATAAAATGACTGAAACACCCTCTTACTTCATACGTCTGGTTCCCATTGTTTGCAATATGGGCTGGTAACGATACACCGCTGAAAACAAAAACATTTTCCATCGTAAACATCGTTTTATCGTTATTGTTCTACTTCCTGTTTTATGGCGTGTTGCCGTAATGTGATATTTCAGACACGGTTCTGCCGTTGGTGCCCAGGGTGCCTGGTGCTCGTTTAAAACATGCTGAGTGAGGTCAAAATAATGAGCAAGAAAAAATCGAAAAAGAGAACCTGGATAAAAAGCTACGTGGGTGTTTTTACTTTTTTTTTTTTTTTGACCAAATCTTATGGGGTTTAGAAGATATTTTCTAATACTAATATGGTTTGAACGAGATGCTTTATATAGTTTACTAAAAGTATAAATATCAAATTCATCCGACCAATTAAGGCTGAACTCAGGGCCCTTGCCAAAGGGGAAGGGGGTAGAGGGGGGGGAGTCTGCCTATCTATTAAAATTCTATTAAACTTGGCAAAATTAGATACCTAGTCGGCAAAATTGGTGAAAAAATTTTAACGAAAATGATAATTTACTTTCTGTTTCTGGTACACTTGGCAAAATTACGCAAATCCAGTTGTCAAAAAAAGTTAGTTATATAGTTGATAAAAAGATAAGCAAGTTGGTAAAAGCCGATATTTGACTTGGCAGTTTATCGGCATTTCCCCCCCCCCATCTCCCCCCCCCCACACAAAAAAAAACAACAAAAAAAACTTAGCGATGGCTCTGGCTCAACTGGCCAAGTAAGGCTTATGATAAATGAAATAACTGAATATCTTAATTTGCAACTTTTTCAAGACGGATGGTCGATACATAAACCAGACGAGAGAGCTTGTGAAAAGACGGGCTTGGTTCACATGGCGATCAAGCAGTGCCATCAATAAAACGCAACGTTATGGATGGGAAAGAGACTTTCGTTACATATTATTAACCTTTTCGCCCCGGCTCACACATGAGGATTTTTGTCCCAGAAACCGGCGGAATCTATAAGATTTCATTCCCCTACTTCCCAGCTGAAGAGCACGCCTTGCCTTTTGTTTAGTAGGTGGGGGCAAATATCACTGACCACAAAAGTCCGCAAACAAAATACAAATCTGTATGCTCAATGCCGGTCAATTGACTACCACTTTCTCCCCAGTCAATTATCTACTAATACGCCTGACTCTCCTACAGCATAAGAAAAGGAATTTCTAGAGGCGGGAATCTCTTATCCATCTTCCATGAAGGGTGAATGGATTTCCTGTCAAAAGAGGGGAAAGAAGTCCTTGGTAAGGCATTTGTACCAGCGCCGTTCACTGGTACACATTGCAGTCACTATTAAGATACCAGGCTAGTGCCTTTATTTTTAATAATAGCCGGCACCCGGCCGTTTCATTTTGGGCATTATAAATTTAATGGGCCAGTGCCTTTATTGTGAGTAACGGCCGGCACATGCAGTGTGCCAGTAGAGTGCCGTTGCCTTCCCAGGCTTCTGGCAAGGTACTTCTCGGGCGACCACTTTTGGTACGATTCGATTACTTTTTGCAGTGCCGGGCCGGCTCTGTACGTGATGGCAGAAAGGCACTGGCAAGGTACTCCGCCAGCAGGGGTGTGTTTGCTGGGAAGTAATTCCTGTACGTTTTAAGTAATGAAAGGTCACTGTGTTGTTGTATTTTTACCACATTGAATTCTAGCATCTGAATAATGATTCATTGGTTTCGTCCGACAGATTTGTTTTTTGGTACAACTGGTGTACCGCCGGAGTGAGAAGGTTAAATAAAGGTCAATCTCTACAGAAGAATTAAAGGAGGAAAATACTATATAAGTTTTCTCATCTTTATAGGTGACAAGATAAAAAAATTATTCCGCCCTGAAAAGGATAAAGTGATTTTGCGTTCTCCGATTCGGACGAGACCAATGAATCATTATTCAGATGCTAGAATTCAATGTGGTAAAAATACAACAACACAGTGACCTTTCATTACTTAAAACGTAAAGGAATTACTTCCCAGCAAACACACCCCTGCTGGCGGAGTACCTTGCCAGTGCCTTTCTGCCATCACGTACAGAGCCGGCCCGGCACTGCAAAAAGTAACCGAATCGTACCAAAAGTGGTCGCCCGAGAAGTACCTTGCCAGAAGCCTGGGAAGGCAACGGCACTCTACTGGCACGCTGCATGTTCCGGCCTTTACTCACAATAAAGGCACTGGCCCATCAAATTTATAATGCCCAAAATGAAACGGCCGGGTGCCGGCTATTATTAAAAATAAAGGCACTAGCCTGGTATCTTAATAGTGACTGCAATATAATGGCACGATACCTGATTAGTGCCTGTTTACAGTAATTCTGCCATAATTAAAGTACGAGCCAGTGGCGGATTTGGGGTAGGGGGTTTATTCATCAACCCCCACCCCCACCCCGCAAAAGAAAAACATTCCTTAAGGGTAACATTTTAAAAGATAAAAAACAACATAAATGAAAGATAAAAACAGCAAAATACGTTGGTCAATCGTTTGCAAATTATGTGCGCCTATCATTAGTGATCATTATGATTTGTGTGCAGTTTTCATAAACTGCAATTTTCTTACAAATTTGCAGTCACTTAAGATTTTTTTATAAGAGAGGTGGTAACACATTTCAGAACCAACATAAAATTATTTATAAACAGTTTAATTTCAATATTTCAAGAGTCAGAGATTTTATAAATGAGCTATAGTACTTTTCGGTTAGTACATATACACTGCTGGTCACCCAAATTGCAACACCAAGAAAAACAAGAGATATCACAACAAAATTTATTGTGTAGATAACATGTTGACCAAGTAACAAATGATTAAATTTACAGCATTCTATGAAGCGTGGTTCCTGCCAAAATCAGTACCCAGAGTAGCCGCCGTTGTTGGAGATCACAGCTGCCACACGCCTCGGCATTGATTCAAAGAGACTTTGAATGTGTTCTTGGGGTACAGCAGACCAAGCAGCTTCCACACGTTGCCAAAGTTGATCTGGTGTGACAGCTGGGGATGAACTCTGGGTCAGTCGTTGAGCAACCATGGACCACATGTTTTCTATCGGCGAAAGATCCGGAGAGCGCGCCGGCCAGGGAAGCAATTCAATCTGGTGATTGACGAAGAACCCTTGGACAATGCGTGCCACGTGTGGCCGTGCATTATCCTGCTGAAATATGGCTGTTGGCAAGCCCTGAAGGTAAGAAAGGACAACTGGCTCCAACACCTCGGAGATGTAGCGCTGGCTGGTTAAAGTACCGGCAATGCGTACTAGAGGAGTGCGAGAGAGATATCCGATACCGCCCCATACCATAATACCCGGTGCAGGACCAGTGTGACGGTGCATAATGCAGCTGTTCAGCATCCTCTCTCCACGGTGTCTCCAGACTCGAATCCGACCGTCGTGGTGTTGCATACAGAAGCGTGACTCGTCAGTAAAGAGAATTTCATTCCATTCTGTCGTCCACATCCTTCTTTCATCGCACCATTGGCGGCGGAGACGTCTGTGGTTCCGCGTCAGAGGTAGACAAAGCAACGGACGTCTTGCGGACAGACCATTCTGCTGTAAACGACGTCGAATGGTACGCGCAGACACTGGATGATGCGTTACAGACTGAATCTGCTGTGATATGGTTCGTGATGTGACTGAGCGGTCCGTCACTGCCATGCGTACAATCTGCCTGTCATCACGTGACGTGGTGCACTGAGGTCGATGCGGTCGATCACGTCTGTCCGTCGTACCCTCCTGCACCCAACGATCACATATCCGCATCACAGTTGTTTGGTTTCGTCCAATACGACGACCGATTTCCCTGAAAGATAACCCACAATCTCGGTATGCCACTATCCTTCCTCTGTCAAACTCGGATACTTGATCAAAAGATGATCGTTGTTTCCTACGAGGCATAATTTATCATTTTTTTGAAAAAAAAGCAAGAAAAACACAATTGCTGTACTTGAAACCGTCGAAATCTCCAAGCCTTAAATAGCGCTTTGAGGTGGCGCCACAGGCGCGCTTGATGTGCGTCTGCGCTGAAATTCTAATCATTTGCATATCTCACCTCAGCTAATGCATGTTGTAAATTTCATATTATTTGCATGCTTCCTTCAGGGTGTTGCATTTACGATGGCCAGCAGTGTATATATATATATATATATATGTATTAATGAATGTGTCATTTTATCTCTCACCCCCCCCTTTATTGAAAATTGTCCGAAAAATGTGCCCCCCCAAATAGCTACATTATTTTACATATGTTTAAATACTATTACTTCACAAAAGCTTTCATCTATTGTTACAATATTCCGTAAGCTGTGAATAGGCATCCCATATATTTATCTATAAATAGGTTACATTTAAAGCAGTACCCAGGGGGGTGGTCTGGACTCTCCTCGAAATTTCAGTTTTTGCAAACAATGTAATAATGATGAAGTCTTTTCGTGGAAAATCCTACCTTTTTCATCGTTTGGACCCTCCCCGAAATTTTTTTCTGGGTACGTCCCTGGTTACAATCATAAAAATTTCAACATAGGGTGACCAGGCGAAATACACGAAAGATAAGATAAAATGACATACTCGATTAATATCGTTTTAATATGGCAATAATGAAATTAAAAAATTAGGGGGTTCAGGGGTCCCCCTGACAAGGCTCGAATAGCCGAGTTTATATATCTTATAAATAAAAATGAAATTCTGTTTGTTTGTTTGTGGATTTGATTCGTATACAAATCCACAAAAATGGACCTATCGGCCTGAAATTTAGCACAGATATGTAAAATAATATAGAATAAATCATAGTCCACTTTAAAACTTTGAAAGTCCACCAGTTCCCGGAATTTAAGAGATTTTTTATGCTCTTCACGCAAAAATCTTTCCGTAATTGTAACCCCTGTAGTGAAAAAAGTGTGAAATAAGGATCGTGGTTGCCATGTGTGGCGATTTTGCCGAATAAAATGTCGTTCGTATACAAATCCACAAAAATGGACCTATCGGCCTGAAATTTAGTACAGATATGTAAAATAATATAGGATAAATCGTAGTCCACTTTAAAACTTTGAAAGTCCACCCGTTCCCGGAATTTAAGAGATTTTTTATGCTCTTCACGCAAAAATCTTTCCGTAATTGTAATCCCAGTAGTGAAAAAAGTGTGAAATAAGGATCGTGGTTGCCATGTGTGGCGATTTTGCCGAATAAGATGTTTTAAATTCTCAAAGTAAAAATAAAAGAATAATAATGATTTTTTTTTGTTAGTTTATATTCGTAAGGTTATTTTTTTTTAATTATAATATCGTGTGCATGGGAAATCAGAGCAGGAAGGTAATGCTTTACACGCAAAACAATAAGAATTGAAGATTTCCGAGGCTAATGTGTAAATTTTTTTAGTTTGGCGAAAAAATAAAATGGCTGAAATATGAATTTTGAGTAAGTGAGTTCTAGCGGTTTGCACAGTTTTCGGCTTGGCGCAATTTATTGAGAGCTTAAGGAAATAGATTTTTGAAAACAAGTGCAAAGGTTTTATTAGAATACAGCGTTAAATTTTAATGATCCGTGAAGAAATAATGCAGTTATTAAGGGATTTCAAGCGATCTAACTTCAGAATTCTCGCCAATTGAGTACATTGATTTAAGTTGGGGGAATTCCGCCAAATTTCAGAAAATTGAAATCTTCTCATTTAGTACATCGGAGTAACGATGAATAAAACACATTATAGTTGATAAAAAAAAAATCGGCTGTATTAAGGAATTCCAATTTTCAAATAAATGCGTGCTACTCTTTGGCGGACGAACCATTTCCCATATTGATTGCTGCTAAGTGAATGCTTCGGATGATTCCCTGAAAAAACGCTTGCAAAATGGCGTATGTTGGCTCTTTGGCGAGGCTTAGATTTGAAACTGGATTTTATTTGAGACTGGTATATATAATAACACTGGTTATAGATAAAAATGAATGTTGGTATGTGTTTATGAGGTTGAAAAACTCCAGCACCGTTGAGCACCGTTGCACGATGAAATTTGGTTCACCTAAGTCTTTTATGATGGAGAAGGTTTTTATGCTATCCGTTTTCCTTAACTTGCCACTTGGTGCCGCAACACAAAGTTGAATTCTATTCCGTTTAGCCGTTTGCTATGCGAATATCGTCCAATCGATTTCGATGAAATTTGGTACACGCGAATATTAGAACACGAAAATATTTTTCACTATTCATTTTGCTGTAACTTGCCGCTAAATGGCGCTGCAAAGCATCAACTTCTATACCGTTCGACCGATCGGCATAAAATTTTTTATACTTACACATTTGAGCACGAAGAATATATTCTAACTGCGTTCCTTTTGATGTTACTCACCACTAGATGACACTGCAATGCATTATTATTTTAACTCGCCACTAGATGACGCTGCAGCAGGCCAAATTCTTGACCATTTAAACGGTCGCTATGAAAATCAGTATACATAGCTATTTGAACAATGAGAATATTTTGGCGTTATCCATTTTGCTATAACTCGCCACTTGACGGCGCTGTAGCAAATCATTACTTTATTGAACCACTAGATGGCCCTGCAGTGTATCACTTCTTGACTGTGCAAATAATCGCTATGAAAATAGGTATACATAGATATTTGAACACGGGGAAGAGTTTGGCGCTATCTATTTTCCTATAACTTGCCACTAGATGTCGCGTCAACACATGAACTTCAGGACTGTCCAGGCGATAGTCATTAAAATTCGTATACATCGATATCTGAATGCGAAAAATATTTTCGCCGTATCCATTTTGCTAAAACTCGCCACTAGATTGCGCTACGCCGCATGGCCTTCTGCACCGTACAAACGATTGCCTTGCAATTCGGTATGCATGATTATTGGACACAATATAACGCGATATCCACTTTGCTATATCTGTTTATTACAATGAATAGTAATCGCCACAAATCGTAATATCAAAAAGTCCATTCATTCCCGTGCGAAGAACGGGTACTTCAGCTAGTATACATATATAAATCAAAATTTTACAGGAAGTAATAATAAAAAAAGTTGCACTATTGTCGTTACACATAACATTAGGGTAACATTTTGTTTATTATAAATTTTCTTTAGATCAAAAGATTTTTTGTTAAATATTCTGAAAAGAAATTCCTATATCTACCTGCTGTATACTACATAACTTAAATTTTACGGAGGAAAATACTTTTATACACTAAAACATACTATGAGAGTATATGTATTAAAAAAAGTGAAACTTAAAATTTACCCGTTATTTTCCCAACTCTTTAACAGAAAATCCAAGGGCTTCGAAATGTAATTTGAACCAACAAGATATCATCATAGAAACAGTGTTGTTTTATATAAATAACTTTTCCAAATGATGACGTCCTGTTAGTCGTCTGAAACTATTTCGACTAGGTCTATAGTCGTCTCAAGCTGTCCGCCACATAAAAATAAATAACCGGCTGTGATAACACACACACACACACACTCACACACGATGGCTGAAGTATCCGCATGTTCAGAGGATTGGCACCTCGCAGAAATAAATCACAGCAAAAGAAGCGCATCGATGTCTTTCGTTAACGGGATAGAAACAGCGAAAACAATCAGCAGCAGCAGTCAATTTTTAAAAAAGGCAGTAGTGAAGTGTTCCGCCAATACATAGCGCTAAAATGTCCAGAACTTACCCAGACAGCCCATAAGCTTAAATTAAGCTTCACATTTGGCTTGGCAATGCAAGCTTGGCTTAAGCTGGATTTTAGCTTGCAAAGTGCGCAGTGATGGCGCCATCTGTGAAAGAGAATGGACATTAATTGTCTAGCGTCCTCAAATTTGCTGAAAGTTCGTAAAAGATGTGTTTTATTTTATTACCAGTGCCATATTACCGGCAGGGCAAACGGGGCAACTGCCCAGCGCCTACAGATTTTAGGGCCCAAAAAATCTTACATCTTACACGTTTGTAATTTTAAAATAAAATTACAAAGGATAAAAAAAAATTCAGAAGTTAAATAATTTTTTTAATTACAAAGTATGAACAATGAAAATAATTCAAATTTACATTTGTATAAATTAATTTAAACTTATTTTTAATTCTTCGAAATGCTCTATATCGATATAGCATACCAATATGTAGGAAAATAACCACATTTGTAAAGAGAATTTTTAGCGTTAAAAAATAGCAAAATTTTTCAATTATTTGTTATTTTAAGAAATATTTACAAAAATGACTAAAGTGTTTGTATTCCATACATGTTAGCAACTGTGATATAGCATTTCGAAATAACGTTTAACTATCTGTTTCTTTCATTTCAGATTACTTAACACAAAATTTGTGTTAAGTAAACCCATTCTATATTTCCAAATATGGAAATTCTTCAAAAAAAAAAAAATACAATTATACTACGAAATTGATTTCAAAATCAGTCGTTTGTCTCGATTTTGGCCAGCAGTATTGCTTCATGAGTGTTGCGATACTGAAAGTTCTAAAACGTGTTTTTTTATTTTAATTTTTATTTTAATTTAATTTATTTTGATGCATTATTTTAATTCTGATGCATCCCATGGAAAAATAAAGGAAACAAATAACACATCGCCCACTTATCAATTTGGCGAGAAAACAGCGTGGTAAGTCACTTCAAACTTTTGTCATAGCTGCACAAGGCTACGGTGGCGGAATGGATAGCGTGCTCGACTGCGAAGTCAAAGGGCCCGGGTTCTATCCCAGCGATGAACACTCGATGGAAACAGATTAATTGAAATTTCAGCGCAGAGGGGGAAAATGCGCGGAAAAATAAATTATGTGGGGCGCGTTAGCCAGCGGGCGCCCCGTGTATTTAAAAAAAATTTTAAGCTTGAAATGTCAAGCTTAATGCAAGCTGGGCAAGCGTAAACTAGAATACTTGATTCAAGCTTGCATCAAGCTTACACGATTGGAATTTTCAAGCTTAATTCAAGCTTATTGACTTGATAAATCAAGTTTGATGCAAGTTTGCCTTGCTGTCTGGGTATGTAGAAGGGCGGTCAGTATAAGTTCAGCAGGAATGAAGGATGCCAGCGAGTAAACAGAAGTCAAATTCAATCGAAGAATTATCAGGAGGTTGGCGAGAAAGCTAAACTTGGCATATTTAAAGAACACCCAAACGAGAGCCAATAATATATTCATTATTAAAGAGGCCGAAAAACCGCTGAATATTCCTAGTCGACAGAGAGAATCGGAAGACATAACAAAGCGCCGGGCACCAAATTATTGAGGATGAAGGCAGCCAAAATTACAGTAAACCCGTGTGATAGGAAATTATTTCAGCTATATTTTAACCGATATGAGGCCATGTCCGTAATTGGTAATGAAAGGAATAAAGTGATGTACGGGTATAGAAAGACGTTAAGCATAGATGCATATTAATACTAAAAAGTAGATGTTCTGCATGAGAAACAGACGTTTATTAACAGCTAGGAAAGCTAAAGAAATGCAACGGACTTATTATTGACATGGAACAAAAGGCGATAGAATAATTTAGCATTAAATCCGGATAAATAGGCAGTTAATTGAAATTAAACAAGCGGGAAAAGGCGTAATACAAAATTTTGAAAGACAGAGTAGTTAAAAATGGGAAGAGAATTTAAAGTTAAAATGCTTGATTTAAAATGTATTAAATTTAAGAAAGTAAACGCAGATGAAAATTATTATTAAATATGTGATCTTCATCACAGGGGTGCCCGAAAGCTGAAAACGCTAATAATAATATGAACGTCTATCAGAGTTTAATTAAGCCAACGTGCGGCCTCGGGCCAACATCTGATACAGGTCCCATTTATTTAAATGAAATAACGAAATTTTATGTTAACACTACGAAATATTTACTGGCCCATTACCTCTAAAAAGTGCTGGCATGGTACATTTTAAACAGTACCACGCCGTTAACTATGCTGTGCATGTTTTAGACACATGGGCACGACAGGCATTTCGCCATTACTGGCAATGTACTGGCGCATATGCATTTTTCAGACATTGGTATTCCAGTGACTTTAAACTGACGGCAATGTACTGTGCTCCCGGCATCCGGCACTTTGCCAGCACGGCGGGTACCTTGCCGTCATTTTGCGGGCAGTAGTGTGTTTGCTGGGTCATTTGTCTTCTATAGAGCCGATTCATATTGCTTTTAATATGTAGGTACCAAATTTTATTTTTCTTCAGTTAATTTTAAATTTTATTTTTCTTCAGTTCAGAAAAATCAACTATATCTGACACAAATGTTACAGTGTTATACGACAGTATAACACTGTAACATTTGTGTCAGATATACACAACAACAATACAGTGTTACAATAATTGTTTACAATATTGTAACACTGTAACACTGTATTGTAACACTGTATTGTAACACTGTATGTGATTGTTTACAATACAGTGTTATTCGATCTACTAATAACATTCAGTAATACTGCTTTTTTAGACTGCCATTGACACATCACTGTTGCTATTGCTATTATAGTGTAAATAAAACTGTGCTATTGAGAAATAAAATTATTTCTTTGTAAATTCTGGAAATTTTAGCCCTACAAGGCACCTGGTACCATATCTGAAACAACCACTTTAACTATTCCTCTACGTCTATAAAATACTAGTACAGACATTTGTTGGTTTTTAAAGAGTATTTATAAATAGATAGCAGCGATACAATTCAAGCTGTTGCGGGTAGATGTACTGACAGTTCATATTATTGAACTGATTGAACTGATTGAAAACTGATTGAACTGATTCAAAACTGACTGAAATTTAAGCAGTCATCTTTTGAATCTGGTTTTGTTTATTTTAGAAAATCAACAAAAAATAGTTAGCAAAGAGTTTTTTGACCCGGGAAAAAAATATTATGTGTTGCA